>OY294069.1:88106280-88706280 GCA_958510875.1 Endomychus coccineus | reverse complement strand
GTACTTCATCTACAAGGACCAAAGATACAAACAAATTGAAGGGGCACCGATGGGATCACCCTTATCCCCAGTATTAGCCAACCTGTTTATGACAGACTTTGAAGAACGAGCCATCCAAACAGCCAGCCAAAAACCAAAACTATGGCTACGATACGTAGACGATACGTTTGTTATCTGGACTCACGGAGAAGCCGCACTGACAAAATTTCTGAGCCACATAAACAGGATTCACGAAAAAATCAAGTTCACAATGGAGATCGAGAAGGACAACCAACTACCCTTCCTAGACGTTCTTGTGAGCAAGACAAACGGCAGAATAGGACACACCATATACAGGAAGCCAACACACACGAATCGTTACTTGAACGCCCAGTCACATCACCATCCAGCACAACTCCAATCCGTAATAAAAACACTCATAACTAGATCAGACCGACTAACCGACAATGACCACAAACAACAAGAAATGCAGACAATACAAACCACGCTACAACAAAACGGCTTCTCAAAAGACAATATCAGACGAGCACTAAGACCACGACGCCAGACAGATCGAACCACAGAAGAAGAAAAAGGAGAACCTGTCGCCAAAGCCCATCTGCCATACGTCAAAGGTACTACAGAGAAGATCAGCAGAATTCTCAAAAAACACAACATTGAGACAAGTTTCAAAACGACAAGAAAGATTGGTCAAGTACAGCCTAACGCTAAATCCAAAATAAATCTGGAAACTCAAGGGGTCTACGAAATACCATGCAAAGATTGCGGAGGAAGCTACATAGGACAAACTAACAGAAGAATCAACATTCGACGTGGAGAACACCGCAATGCAGTCGCAAAGCAAGAAACAACATCATCACTTGCCGAACATGTGAGAAAAACTTCACATGAAATCGATTTTGACAACACCCGAGTCCTAGCCAGCCTGGAGCACAAAAGAAAACGCATCATAAGAGAAGCTATCGAAATCGAGAAGCGACCTTCAAATCTCAATACAAGAGATGATACACAGAGATTACCAACTGCTTGGAAACCAGCCCTTCAACCACCCAGGAGAACAGTCAACCAGACTAATTCAACGGACCGGCAAACTCGCTCGAACACAACGAACCGACAAAATCGCTCGAACGCAACAGACCAACAAACTCAATCAGACGCATCAAACCGGCAAAATCATCCAGATGTAACAAGGATACATAAAACACCAACAGGATCAACGGAGATCAGTTTCAAGTTAACTCGAAGCAGAGCAGCAGCCCTGAAGAGAAGACCTGAAGATGGCACATGAGATTGTGCCGAAACGTCGTCATATCAAAGGTTTCTATCGAAACCAATCTACCCGGCAACCCAATACAGCATACAACGCCCGCGGAAACCTGAAGCAGAACATATATATATATATATATATATATATATATATATATATATATATATATATATATATATATATATATATTTGTATGTTTTCTTGGTATATTGGTTCGTATATATACTGATAATGAAATAAAAATTCTGTTTTGACGTTTCGACAATGTTTATTGCCTTTATCAAAATTGTTAATTGAATTAGTGTTTCCATGTAATTTAGAAAAGAATAGATGATTTCGATTAATGAATTGCGTCTGCAGCCGACTTGTGTTTTAAGATCCAATTAAAACTGCAGAAAACATTGGATCGGTTGTTTGTGAAAGAGTAATGTATGGCTAACTACAATTTGAAATAGATTGAATTTGATTAAATACAAGAAATTCCAATATTGTACAATTATAAATATCTATGAATTATTGTATGAATTAGTTATTCTATGATAAGCATTTCAGATCTATCATAACTATTCAAGTTTAAGATAATTCTATGGAATTCAACCTCAAAATTGTTACTCTATAGTGTCATAGTTAAATAATACTTCATCTTTTTTAGGTTGAATTTTAAATAGACAATGGAAAGTGGCATTTCGAATTAATAAAATTTTGTTAAGTTTGAATTAGATTATTGTACAGTTTCGAAAGATTGGAATCTATTTTGTCATTTACACAATTGTTCTTTTTAATTTGAATAGATTCTAATATCAAACGTTTGTTGTCGTTTGTTCCAATATTTAAAATTTTTGTATTGTTGTAGTCGAAAGTATGGTTAGTGTCTTTCACATGTTTATTGAGCGCAGTTGATGAATTTTTGGTATATTTGTGGCCATTTAATCTTTTTTCGAGGTATTGTGAAGATTGGCCAATATATACCTTTTCGCAATCTTTGCAAGGGATGGAATAAACAGTATGGGTGATTTTTTTGAAAGGTACGCTGCTTTTTAATTTTGTAAAGAGACTTTTCTGATTTAAATAATTCTTATGACATATATGTAGGTCAGAAGGTTTCACTATATCACAAATTTTCTCTGAAAGTCCACCAATATATGGTAGTGATATGTAATGCCTATCATTAGTTTTCTCATTATTGGTATTGATTTCACC
The DNA here is from genome assembly GCA_958510875.1 of Endomychus coccineus. Classification (NCBI taxonomy): domain Eukaryota; kingdom Metazoa; phylum Arthropoda; class Insecta; order Coleoptera; family Endomychidae; genus Endomychus; species Endomychus coccineus. Next base: position 88,703,813 of record OY294069.1, on the reverse strand, counting down.
AAATGAGTTATAAAATTTATGAATTTTGTCTTTAGTTATCGAATTTACTAAATCAATGGGATAACCATTTCTTATTAAAGTTTCTTTTGTTTTTGTAATAGATATAGTTCTCAGTTCAGGAGAACTTAGTCGAATAGCTCTATCTATTAGATTTATAATAACATTTTTCTTATATTTTTTAGGTATGTTAGAATTGAAATTAGTATACGTTCCTGACCAAGTAGGTTTGGTATACCATTTTGTTAGAATTCTGTTATCATTTGATTTTCTTACTAAAGTTAAATCTAAGAAATTTATTTCGTTATGATTTTCTAATTCAATCGTGAATTGTAACTTATGGTGAAAGGAATTGAAAGAATTCAAAAATTCATTACATTTGTTTTCAGGGATTGCAGCAATACAATCATCAACATATCTTTTGAAGAAGGCTATATTTTAATTTAGTTGAGATACTACTTTTTCTTCAAGGAATTCCATTACTATTTGGGCTATGATACTTGATATTGGAGAGCCCATTGCACAACCATCTAATTGTTTATAACAATCATCTTTATATTGTAAAAAATTAGAGGTGAATGTATATTCTATAGATGTTAAGAACTCATTCATAGGTAAATTTGTATATAGTTTTATTTCATCCCATTTATTTTGAATTATTTGTTTAGCTAATTCTAAAGGGATTTTTGTATATAAAGATGTGACATCTAGTGATACTAAGATATAGTTTTTAGGTATCGTAATTCTGTTAATGAATTCCTTGAAATCCCAAGAATCTTTGATGTAAAACTCATTTTTGTAAGCTATGTTTTTTAGTATGTTGGATAAGTATTTAGCCATTTCATAAAAAGGTGATTGAATGCTGCATACTACAGGTCGCATCGGTATATTAGGTTTATGAATTTTGGGGTAAACCATATATTTTTGGAGGATGCGCATATATATCGTTAATTGTCTATAAATGTATTTTGAAATATATTTCTTTTCAAACCATTTTTTTACTAAGTTATTATTTTTAGTTTGGTAAATATTAGTTGGGTTGTTATTTAGTTTCTTATATACTTCAGGATCATTCAACATTGTAGACATTTCATCCTCATATTCATTTGTGTCCATGATAACAGTTTTATTACCTTTATCTGCTTTTAAGATAGTAATTTGTGGGTTAGATTTGATGAATGTTTGGTTCTTTGAAATTTTTGATTGATTTGTTATTTTTATTAATTAAATTTATTATTTTTAACTGTTTGTTTGAAATTAGTTATTGTGTTTATACATTTTGATCTTATCTCATTTGCCTATTTGAGTAGGTTTTTTAGCAATTTCACTTTCAAGTGAAGAAATTATGTTATTGATAGGTATTTGTCTTTCGTTATATAGAGTATTACTAAATTTCTCACCGAGAGCTAAAGTGGTCTATTACATTTTTTGGAACATTTGTTTGAGATAAATTCATTAGCCAATTATTATCAACTATGAGATCTCTTTTGTTATTGTTATTTAATTTATTTATTTTCTCAATATTTCTATGTTTAATTTTATTAAAGTTTTTTTCAAATTTTTGAGTTTCTAATTCTGAATACGTATTGTAGATTTGGGTGAGTAGGATATTTTTTATTGTAGATTTGGTTCTGCTTATGTTATTTTCAGTTTGTTTTACATTTTTACAAGTGTCAGATATTAAGAGGTTTAATACTTTCAATTGAAACGTTTCTTTGAATTGAAGATAAGTATTATCTAAGTACTCACTATTGAAAATGATGTGATTATCATTGATTTTTAAAAATTTTGGTATTATTCTTAAACTTTTCAGTCGTAATAAGTATATTTTCCTATTTTTTTGATTGGCGAAGGTATTCATCATTTTTGAGAACGTTCTCAATAATTGGACGGTGTAGAATCCATAATCTTCTTCAATGTTCTTATAAAAAGCCATGATTATTACGATGTATGTATATTGATGTTGAGAGTAGTGTATTCTTGAAAAATAAAAAACCTGTTTCTCCAGGCAAAATTATTCTTTTGTTGTTATTCTTGAACCATTTGTAATATTTGTATGTTTTCTTGGTATATTGGTTCGTATATATACTGATAATGGAATATAAAAATTCTGTTTTGACGTTTCGACAATGTTTATTGCCTTTATCAAAATTGTTAATTGAATTAGTGTTTCCATGTAATTTAGAAAAGAATAGATGATTTCGATTAATGAAATGCGTCTGCAGCCGACTTGTGTTTTAAGATCCAATTAAAACTGCTGAAAACATTGGATCGGTTGTGTGTGAAAGAGTAATGTATGGCTAACTACAATTTGAAATAGAGTTGAATTTGATTAAATACAAGACATTCCAATATTGTACAATTATAAATATCTATGAATTATTGTATGAATTAGTTATTCTATGATAAGCATTTCAGATCTATCATAACTATTCAAGTTTAAGATAATTCTATGGAATTTAACCTCAAAATTGTTACTCTATAGTGTCATAGTTAAATAATACTTCATCTTTTTTAGGTTGAATTTCAAATAGACAATGGAAAAGTGGCACTTCAAATTAATAAAATTTTGTTAAGTTTGAATTAGATTATTATACAGTTTCGAAAGATTGGAATCTATTTTGTCATTTACACAATTGTTCTTTTTAATTTGAATAGATTCTAATATCAAACGTTTGTTGTCGTTTGTTTCAATATTTAAAATTTTTGTATTGTTGTAGTCGAAAGTATGGTTAGTGTCTTTCAATACCAATAATGAGAAAACTAATGATAGGCATTACATATCACTACCATATATTGGTGGACTTTCAGAGGAAATTTGTAATATAGTGAAACCTTATTATTCATCTTTATAATCCTATGTTAAATTATCTAAGTTATCTTCATAATTCAGAAATTTAATTCTATATCTCTTAAGTTACATACACGATAGTGGCCAATTAGGCAAAGAAACTTTAAACTTGTTTATAATTAACCAGAACATTCTCAGTCAGTTCCTATTGAAATATATAAGAACCGGGATGCTGTCATTTGAATAAGAACTGTCAAGTAACTGCCAACCATAGCAGTACTAACCTACAATCCTTACTTCAAAAAAAAAAAACGACTGAACTTCAGATGAATGTGCGTGAATAGTTGATCTATGCTAGGGCATCGAATCGCATTGTGTTCATCAATGATCTACTATCCTTTCAGAGTTTATATTTACAAAAATATAAAAATCTAACAGGGACCGAAGTGGTGTAATTTGTAAACACCCTGGACTAGAAATCCAGAAATGTGGTTCGAATCCCGCCTATGGTTCAATCTTTTACGTTTATTCATCTTTATAATCCTATGTTAAATTATCTAAGTTATCTTCATAATTCAGAAAATTTAATTCTATATCTCTTAATGTTACATACACGATAGTGGCCAATTAGGCAAAGAAACTTTTAAACTTGTTTATAATTAACCAGAACAATTCTCAGTCAGTTCTATTGAAATATATAAGAACCGGGATGCTGTCATTTGAATAAGAACTGTCAAGTAACTGCCAACCATAGCAGTACTAACCTACAATCCTTACTTCAAAAAAAAAAAACGACTGAACTTCAGATGAATGTGCTGTGAATAGTTGATCTATGGTAGGGCATCGAATCGCATTGTGTTCATCAATGATCTACTATCCTTTCAGAGGTTTATATTTACAAAAATATAAATATCTAACAGGACCGAAGTGGTGTAATTGGTAAACACCCTGGACTAGAAATCCAGAAATGTGGGTTCGAATCCCGCCTATGGTTCAATCTTTTACGTTTATTCATCTTTATAATCCTATGTTAAATTATCTAAGTTATCTTCATAATTCAGAAAATTTAATTCTATATCTCTTAAGTTACATACACGATAGTGGCCAATTAGGCAAAGAAACTTTAAACTTGTTTATAATTAACCAGAACAATTCTCAGTCAGTTCTATTGAAATATATAAGAACCGGGATGCTGTCATTTGAAATAAGAACTGTCAAGTAACTGCCAACCATAGCAGTACTAACCTACAATCCTTACTTCAATAAAAAAAAAACGACTGAACTTCATATGAATGTGCGTGAATAGTTGATCTATGGTAGGGCATCGAATCGCATTGTGTTCATCAATGATCTACTATCCTTTTCAGAGGTTTATATTACAAAAATATAAAAATCTAACAGGACCGAAGTGGTGTAATTGGTAAACACCCTGGACTAGAAAATCCAGAAATGTGGGTTCGAATGCCGCCTATGGTTCAATCTTTTACGTTTATTCATCTTTATAATCCTATGTTAAATTATCTAAGTTATCTTCATAATTCAGAAAATTTAATTCTATATCTCTTAAGTTACATACACGATAGTGGCCAATTAGGCAAAGAAACTTTAAACTTGTTTATAATTAACCAGAACAATTCTCAGTCAGTTCTATTGAAATATATAAGAACCGGGATGCTGTCATTTGAATAAGAACTGTCAAGTAACTGCCAACCATAGCAGTACTAACCTACAATCCTTACTTCAAAAAAAAAAACGACTGAACTTCAGATGAATGTGCGTGAATAGTTGATCTATGGTAGGGCATCGAATCGCATTGTGTTCATCAATGATCTACTATCCTTTCAGAGGTTATATTTACAAAAATATAAAAATCTAACAGGACCGAAGTGGTGTAATTGGTAAACACCCTGGACTAGAATTCCAGAAATGTGGGTTCGAATCCCGCCTATGGTTCAATTCTTTTACGTTTATTCATCTTTATAATCTATGTTAAATTATCTAAGTTATCTTCATAATTCAGAAAATTTAATTCTATATCTCTTAAGTTACATACACGATAGTGGCCAATTAGGCAAAGAAACTTTAAACTTGTTTATAATTAACCAGAACAATTCTCAGTCAGTTCTATTGAAATATATAAGAACCGGATGCTGTCATTTGAATAAGAACTGTCAAGTAACTGCCAACCATAGCAGTACTAACCTACAATCCTTACTTCGAAAAAAAAAAACGACTGAACTTCAGATGAATGTGCGTGAATAGTTGATCTATGGTAGGGCATCGAATCGCATTGTGTTCATCAATGATCTACTATCCTCTCAGAGGTTTATATTTACAAAATATAAAAATCTAACAGGACCGAAGTGGGTGTAATTGGTAAACACCCTGGACTAGAAATCCAGAAATGTGGGTTCGAATCCCGCCTATGGTTCAATCTTTTACGTTTATTCATCTTTATAATCCTATGTTAAATTATCTAAGTTATCTTCATAATTCAGAAAATTTAATTCTATATCTCTTAAGTTACATACACGATAGTGGCCAATTAGGCAAAGAAACTTTAAACTTGTTTATAATTAACCAGAACAATTCTCAGTCAGTTCTATTGAAATATATAAGAACCGGGATGCTGTCATTTGAATAAGAACTGTCAAGTAACTGCCAACCATAGCAGTACTAACCTACAATCCTTACTTCGAAAAAAAAAAAACGACTGAACTTCAGATGAATGTGCGTGAATAGTTGATCTATGGTAGGGCATCGAATCGCATTGTGTTCATCAATGATTCTACTATCCTCTCAGAGGTTTATATTTACAAAAATATAAAAATCTAACAGGACCGAAGTGGTGTAATTGGTAAACACCCTGGACTAGAAATCCAGAAATGTGGGTTCGAATCCGCCTATGGTTCAATCTTTTACGTTTATTCATCTTTATAATCCTATGTTAAATTATCTAAGTTATCTTCATAATTCAGAAAATGTAATTCTATATCTCCTAAGTTATATATATATATATATATATATATATATATATATATATATATATATTATATATTATATATATATATATATATATATATATATATATATATATATATATTTACATCCCGCTATCTCCAGGGCGTCCTTTCACTATTCCTACTCTGAGCGTCCACTGCGTATTTCTCATGCAATCCCTACTATAACGTATGAATATATTCCATCTTCGAACAGTAGAGGTCGTAATAAGTTCATAGCCTTCATATTATAGGAAACAATTTTTAAAATTTGCATTCTACTGATTTCAGAGCGTCCGTTCATAAAGCCGCTCCTGAGCGTCCAAAATATACAGTAAATCTTTCAAATTTCGGGTACTCAGCGTCCCCGCAGTATAGTTTGCTTTCATACACCACATTTCTGAGCGTCCAGCGATGTTGCCAGTTCAGAAGGCTTATAATCGATATGAAGGATTTTACAAATCAAAAGATAATGCTAATCCTTCCGGACCGTTGTTGAATAAAACTGTTTTGTTGGTCCTCTATAACAGTCCCAAAATTTACATTGCGTATCATATTCTTTCTTGAATAACTGATGAACATTTCAGTTATATTTAAAGTTCAAAATTGAAAATATCCAATATGTAATGTATTTTTTATAAGAAAATGTATAGATAATTTTATTACTTAACTTGAAATTGCGTATTTTTCTAACCAAACGAAATTTTCTGTGGTAATTGAGGTGATCATACATACATTTTTAATAAAATTTGAAGGCAATGAGAATGAAAAATTCCTTAACTAAAAAACGCACTTTATTCAATATAATCAAACTTAAAAAACAAACGATACCTCCTCTTATTCTATATAGACAGAAAAATAAATAACTATATAAGAAATAGACAGAAAAATATATAACTAAATAATAATCTTTCTATAATCCAACGGCAGTAATTGTCCACATAAGTAAAAAATTGTCCACATAGGTAAAAGATATTAACTTCTTAACAACCTCTTTTGAGCTATAAAATCTTTTTTGAAATTGATTTGGAGAGCAGTTTTGAAAATGCATAAGATCATCTTTTAGCGTTAAAAGGAATCTTGAATATACATTTATAAAACGATTACAAACATTTTTTAGCTTGAAAGAGGATACTGAATACATTTATTCAATCTACAGGAAATGACAAATTTAAACAAGTGAAATAATAACTTTTTCTTGTTATATACAGAAGTTGGGTCAAGGAATATGAAAATGAATAAATCACTTTTTTCTATTGAACTCAACAACCAGACTGTGGTTACTCACAACATTCAAAGCATCTGTCTACGATGAATGAATGACTGAATGACTGTAACTGGTAGTATAACGTAAAATGTAAAAAATACCAAAGAATTTTCGAGAACCGGCGTTTTGGGACGCCCACAAATCGACGGCCTGAAAGTACTATATACAAACACCTTTCCCATCTCCTACTCTGAGCGTTCACCACATGTTTCAACCGCTAAAGCCGAATAGTATTCACAATCTACCGATTTCAAAGCATCCAAAACATATTTCTAAATGTCTAAATATCGGAAAGTACGCGTATAGTGGCTTTCATTCTGCACATTTCTGAGCGCCCAGCAATCTTATTTAAAGTAGCTGAATTCATAGGAAAGATTTTACGAGTCAAAAGTAATGAAAATTGAAAAAATACCTCACGATATTCTGTTTTTAATTCATGAAGACTTTCATAATCGGCGATTAGAAGTCCGAAACAGAATTCTACAGTAGAGTTGATTAGAGAAGCACGTTTCACATAAGATATGTTGTGATTAACTGACCTCATGTTGTAGAATTGGAATATCTGGTTGGTTGAGAATTTTCTCAACCTTGTTGTTATGGACTATCGTCAATAAGCAATATGAATAAGAAATAATCACCCTTCAAAAATTCAATTGTGGAAGCCGTTACTTTGTGATAGTTTATCATTTTAAGGAAATAATAAATGAAACTACTTTGTTATACTATCACTGATATTTAATATAGTCGTTACTATAGTTTCAACACTAAACGTGTCATCTTCAGACGGAACGAAGGTATGAATTTAACAAGTATTATATCTACTATATATAGGTTAAAGAAGGAATACAAACAAATTTTATGGCTATAGGAAATAGTTCTAGGAAAAACCAGAGAGGGGTAAAGTGATCAGGTGGTTCTGTGAGAACCTTAGTGGAGAGGGTATATTTACTAACGGACTTTAAATACGAAAATCAGGTTATTAATACATTGAAAAGATTACTGTAATATAAATCTAGTTGATCGCTAAGGATCTTATTATCATACATCTTCATTGCTTTGAAAATTCCCATTGACTCCAATATAATTAGTTTTGAAATTTTATCCTGACTATGTAACATTTGGACATTACTCAAAATAGGAAAGATATGGCCTGTTTCCTAAATATGATTTGCAAATGAAGAATCGGTCTTATTGATTTTAAAGGAACGAAAATGTTCTTTATATCTAACTGCTATGTTACGGCAAGATAACCTATGTATGATGTAAAACCTATCCGACTCTGAACAAGTTAGTTTATAAACTCCGGGACTTTTAAATTTGTCAGTTTTATATTTCGCATTGAACATAATATGAGACAATTTGTTTGGGGGCTTAAAGCTGATGGTCAGGTTATGATGGGATAACATGTTTGCAATTTTTTCGCTTATAGGACCAAAATAAGTCAAAGAAACTTATTTTAATGAGTTATCTTTGTCTTTCATAAAGGGATAAGTACTATTGTAAATTAATTTTTGTATTTCTCTATCTATTAATTTAGAAATTACTTGAGGAACGAAACTGTTATTTGTAGCAATAACTTTAATTGTATCTAATTCTTTACTAAGATTTTCTTGAGATAAGGGAAGGGAAAAGGCTCTATGTATCATTGAATGAAAAGCAGCTAGTTTATGACTATAGGGGCTATGTAAAGAGGTACAAATTACTGTATCTGTGAAAATAGGTTTTCTGTAAATGTCGAATGAGATGCATTATTATGATGTAATAATGTTAAGTCTAAGAAATTTATTTTGTGACCCTTTTCTGTCTCTAATGTGAATTTTATGTTGGGATAAATATTATTGATGAATGTTAAGAAAGCATCTAACTGTCTAGATGTACCTTTATATAGGGCTAAAATATTGTCTAGGTATCTGTACCAAAATTGAATATGTTTTTTGTTATAGCAGAACTCATTATAGTATCTTCTTTGTGAGAAATAGAAATATCTGCGAGAAGTGGACTTAATGGAGAACCGATAGCTAATCCGTTATTTTGAGTATAAAATTTGTTATTAAACTGTTAGTACTTTTGACTGAGGCATATATCGAATGCCTGTTCTATTTCTGATTTTATCGAAGGATTAATATGTGACTTTTCAAAGATATTTGTGACTAAATTCTGACATTCAATGGGAGGGATATTTGAAAACATTAGAAACATCAAAGGATACCAAAATACCGTAGTTAGGTATAATTTTTAGTTTAATTTGTTTGTATTCCTTCTTCAACCTATATATAGTAGATATAGTACTTGTAAATTCATACCTTCGTTTTCGTCTGAAGATGACACGTTTAGTATTGAAACTATAGTAACGACTATGATAAATATCAGTAATAGTATAACAAAGTAGTTATATTTATTATTTCGTTAAAATAATCACCCTTATTCACTATAATTATTTCTTATTTATAGTGCTATCCACAGTAACTCTTTTATAGTTTATTAGTCAACAAGCAATAATAAGGTCTACAACAGAAGATTTTCTCGCAATGACATGATTTTCAACTATGATTGAAAATATTCTTTTCTAACAAGCTGGGAACATGGAATGGCATCTTCGCTTAGTTGGTCTCAATTTCCAGTTCCACAAGATAGATGACTTTCACCCATAGATGACAACATAGTCTTCACAAAATCATCAAAGTCTGATGCAGACACAATAACATTTGAAAATATTCAATCTCCAGATTGAAGATCGGAAATAGTTTTAATTTTTTATATCCAGAAATAGACGCTCAAGATGAGTCGATAACTTTATGTTCGATTTGGATAGAAATTCCAATATTGCTTTGCAAAGATATTCTCTGACTAATCGGCTGTGTTTAATTCAGCAAAACTAATAATATTCCTGGGAATGATTGAAAAGATTGTTCTCATTACCATCTGTTGAATGCGCTGATATTGTTTTTACAGACATATAGATATGTCGAAGATCACCTCTTGCGAGAACGGAAACATAATCAGTAATGATTTCATACTTGTAGGGTTCACTATTATTATCTGTATGATGGGAAGATGACGATAAGTGTCTCCTAATAAATGTGTTTGGGCCTCTAGAGGGCCCAATTTTGGCCTATGGACAAAGTCTTAGAGCAAACAGAGAAATACATCGGCTATTCAGATTTGAAACAATGTACGGAAATTCGTTCACTATTCCAAGTTATAACGAATTTCATCATAAAAAACGCAGAATTTCATTCAGCGACTATAAACGAGGGTCGGTACAATCGATTCCGCGCGAGAAACTATACTTTTTTAAATGTTATAAAATGCACCTGAATGCTTATCATTGTTTTGTGTGAATGTGAGTGTATGTAAACGTGTGGTGTATAAGTGACCGTGACATGATGTCATCATAGGGTATTACATATCAAAATCATCATCATCTGATATACTAATTTCTGACTCGGGGAAATTAGAATATTCTTCACCTTCACAATGCTTACATATGAGCTACAAGGTAATCCTAAATTTTTCACAAACATTTACCCGTACAATTTTATTCACAATCACGAGGGATTATTTTGAACAATTCATCGGGACGTGCATTTTTATTGTTTGTATTGGAGTAAGTTCGTTCAGACTATTCCTCCAACCCCATTTCTTCGGATCAATGGTTTGATTACCGAACACGCTAACAATATGTTGCTTTGCAGCATTATCGTATGTTCATATGGTTACCTTGTTGGAATCTTATGTAGAGTATGGAAGATCGGGAATTGTAATTTGCTGATAAATGCGTTAAACAAAGAGCTCCCAATTTTTCATGCCAGCGAACGATTACATTATGCCAAGGCATCACAAGGTAACCATATGAAAATACGATGATGCTGCAAAGCAACATATTTTTAGGATTATTACCAAGTTCAGGTTTGGATCGGTAATAAAACCATTGATCCAACGGAATGGGGTTGGAGAAATAGTCCGAATGGACTTACAAACAGTAAAAATGTACATCCCAATGAGTTGATCAAAATAATCTCTTGTGGTTGTATAAAAAAATGTACTGGTAAATGTTCGTGCTTAAAAATAGGACCACCTTGTAGCTCATTATGTAAGCATTGTGAAGGTAAAGAATGTTCTAAGTGCCCCGAGCCAGAAATCAGTATATTAGATGATGATGATTTTGATAAGTGTATGGATGAAAATAAACACGATGATGAAGATGATGACGATAACAATGATGTTATCAATGAAAATTGCGACGATCAAATTTTATCAAACTTAGATGATGAAGCGGATCACGATGATCCATATATCAATAATGATCATATTACATCATTAGCAATATATGCTGACAGTGATAACGAAAACTTAGGTTATTTGTGAATAATTAGACATATAGATAATTTTCCAATGAATATGAAATGTAAAAGAAAAAAAAATATAAATGTGAAAAAAAAACAAATTATTTATTAATCTTAGTTTTTTTTTGTTTAAATATTGAAATTTGTTATGTAACACCCTATAATGACATCATGTCACGGTCACATATACACGTTCACACGTCTACATACACTCACACATTCACACAAAATGATTATAAGCATTCAGCTGCATTTTAAAACATTCAAAAAGTATTATTTCGCGGGAGGAATCTATTGTACCGGCCCTCACTTATTGCAGCTAAATGAAATTCCGCGCTAGTTTTTATGATGAAATTCGTTATAACTTGAAAATGTGAACGAATTCCCGTACGCTGTTTCATACCTAAAAAGCCGATGTATTTCTCTGTAGTTTGCTCCAAGACTTTGTTGATAGACTCAAAATTGGGCCCTTTAGAGGTCCAAACACATTTATTAGGATAGCTTCATTTCTACTCGACTCAAATCGATATGCTTGGATTCAAATAGTCGCTATGAAAATCTCTTAAAGAACGTAGAATTTGAATTCCGTGAAAAATGTCTAACCCCAAAAGATTTTAATTTTTAAGCTATCTAAAATTTTCAAAATTGCGCCAAAGTTATGTCTTTAAACCAAAATGATTGAATTTCGGACATTGAGTGCAGAATAATAGAATATTTCGAGTAAATTTGGTTTTAGATCGAGAACTTAAGTATTTCGTCTGGAATTCGTAAAATACAGATTTTTTTTTGGCCCAAAAAAATGAGGTAGGTCAAAATACCAGAAACTGAAAGAAGAGAAATAAAAATACTATGTTTCCACCGAAACAGAATAATGGAATAAACAAAAACTCTTTGACATATACTCCATTTTTCAATGTGCTAAAAAACAGAGTAAATGGACCCTACCTTGAGCCCACGCCCTCTAATCGATTTCGGACCAGAGCCAAAAATCGCGTTTTAATTTTTCCGAAATCTTTTGTTGAAACATTTTTCCATACAACTCAAAGCTTTGTCTCAAAATGCAAAAAATTGAAAAAGCCATTTTTGCTTCCAAAATATGGCCATCGCTTTTTGAGCACAGGGTTAATGCAAATTTAAACTACCCCATCGTTCTCAGCGTGTCAAAATACATAGAATAGACCGCAATTAGACCTCGCGGAAATTAGGACAAATATCGTCGATTTTCCTCCTTAAATGCCTGGACTATTGACGGAACGCGCTATCCCTTTATCCGGTACCGCACTTGCTGGTGTGATCGGCAGTGAACGTGTTATCATAATATTTCTCTCTACAATCGGCAATCGGCCAGATGATTAGCGCTTCAAATGACGCGCGAAACAGAGCGAATAGTGTCTAGTATTTCGACAATCCCTACTACTCAATATCTCAAAAACGGTCGTACCTCTTTTGAACTTTTAAGCCAGTAAGTTTCGACAATCATTCCATGATTTGTGTTAAGATTTCTGATAAGCAATGAAAGAGTTCACACTTTAACACTATAAATAAGAAACAATCGCTCTTATCCACTAACAATGCTGTTCTGTTTACTCTGATGATGGCTACTTGGTAGCTGAAAGGTCCTAAGTACTTGACAGTATTTCAATTTTATAAGTATGATAGTTCCTTATTCATGGGGTCCAAATTTTGAGTGGATTGCATTTATCATTTGGCCGCTACACGAGAACATACTTCATGCCATATAACTCGATTCGAGATTAAATGGCAAAAATTAACAAATATAACATGTGTTGGCAATGTCCGTCTTTCTAGTCGATTCCTCATGGATGATTTCTCTCAAATAAGCCTTCCTTATTCCGAATTATCTCGTATTGCTCTATTACTATTTGTCCAAGATTTCTCTCATTTTCAATTTGCACCTAGTACATTTAAATAACTCCATGGAACAGAATCTGAGGATTGTTAGTCAGGTTAACGAGGAGGCCACGCAACTGTACGGCATTATCCTCTTTTGAGGGTTAATCTAACTAAAATGAGGAGGTGCTCCATCATGCATAAACCAACTTACTGATCTATTTGCGTATGGTACATTAACTATCAGATCTGTAAGGTCGTTCTCCAATAAATTGAAATATGTTTCACCATTCAAGTGAGGAGGAATTATAAAAGGTCCATTCCCACCATTTTCGAATAGATTTTCCATGAAAATGTTTTTTTTGAAAAAAAATGTAAGAATACTTTTTTGAAGCAAAATTTTCCCTAAAACCTATAATTAGTTTCAGAATAAAATAAAATGATGCGATCCAAAATAAAGCAGAAAATGTGTTGCAAGTTCCCCGTACCGTCGCTTCTGTTAAGAAGCATCGTCGACCGGTACCTACCGTATAAAAAATTTTGCATCGATAAAGCCAAATTACCAAAATTGAAAGCTTGGCATGTTATGGTTCCTGAGTCATAAAACGAAAAACATCTTCCAGTCTTCATCTTTAAAGCTCCGTATTGGAACATTTCCGGACTTGATTTGATATAAATTTTTCTTATTTTTTTAGTTTGGCATATGAAATTCCGGATATGCTATATAGACATCTAGATATGGATCACCTTCCGCATAAAAGAAAACAAAATCAGTAATGATTTAATTCCTATGGGCCTCATTATCATTATCTGGATGAAGAGAAGGAAACGGGCAGACGATAAGCTCCCCGAATAAACGTTTTTTTGATAACTGGGGAATTTCCTACTCGGGACATTTTTGTTTTCCAGAATTACAGCTGCTGTCCTGATTCACAAGAGTTTCAATAAAATGGAGAAGGGCAAACAGTGGATTTGTCGTAGGAATCGGTTGGAATGTATAAATGAGGGTGATGGCAATATATAAAGGAATATTAAAAAATAAATCAATAACCGAAGAAATATAATAAACTATTTAACTAGCTTGATGAACAACTTGTTCTATCGAAAATAATTTTAAAGTAAAAAAAGCAACTCTAGAACACAAACAATTAAAATTAATCTAGAAATTAATATTGAAATTAAATCTTCAAATATCATTTATAGATAAATTCACTTACAGATTCTAAATCTACTATGCGAATCGGACATAAAAACATATTACTCCATCTATACATTTTGACCTATAATAATAAAGATTCTTGACCTAGTATGAATTATATATGAAAATTCTCGGGAAATATGTCACATTACACTCTGTTTTACCACCCTGTTTTTGAGACGAAAATTTGAAACAGAGTGTAATGTGACCTATTTCCCGAGAATTTTCATATATAATTTTGACCAATCTTATATTCTGTTCTTTCATAGTAAAATGCAATAATATTGATAATATGAAGATATAAATCAACCTAGCTCTCACCGGCTTAAACTAAAAAATTTTGCGGATCGAATTTGATTCAATAGACTCTACAACAAAAGTTTAATTGGATGGATTCACCATATAGATGTCGCAACCCTTTTTTTCGAATATAACTCTAAAGAAACATTACGCTGCTAAGGTAATCAAAACTTATAATCTCAACCAAATGATCCAATTATCATTTATCTGAACCTATATTTACGGACTCGCCGATCATCGAACACCTTCAAGTTGCAGAGAAGTTTACTTTCACGGAATTTATCATTTGGTTTTTCAGCAATACATATTATATTATGTAAAATTATCTCTTGATTGCGATGATGAGACGACACAGAATTAATGTCGTTGAGAATAACGATGAATTGATATTACCTCAAAGTTTATTGACCCCTACGTATTCCCTGATCTTAACCAACAAGCCGCGCGCCGACTCGCCAATCCGTTACAAATAATGAAAATCATGTGGTGAACTGCTTACGCTCAGTTTGAAATGCAAGAAAAATGAGAATAATGCGGAATAACTATCAGAATACGGCGTTGTCATTTCTCCTCGACGTCGAGGACGCCTACAAATCGACAGGCTGAAAGTACTGCATACACCTGACTAATACACAGGAATTGTAGCGAACGCCTCTAACGGCAGACACGTTGTACTATCAGTATACTTTTAATACACAAAACGACAGGTTGCACTAGCATCTGAGCGTCCAGACAAATTTTTGCCAACGGGTTCAGCGAACAAGTATGAATGATTTACTACGGGGAAACTTCCAAGCGTCCGTATACGGACGCTCTGTAGGAACCGGACGCTTGGAAGATAGCAATCCGTCAATGTACGGACGCTCGGAAAGTAGTAGGATAAATATATATATATATATATATATATATATATATATATATATATATATATATATATATATATATATATATCTATATATATATATATATATATATATATATATATATATATATATATATATATATATATATATATATATATATATATATATATATATATATATATATATATAACTTAAGGGATATAGAATTAAATTTTCTGAATTAT
Organism: Endomychus coccineus; assembly: GCA_958510875.1. NCBI lineage: Eukaryota > Metazoa > Arthropoda > Insecta > Coleoptera > Endomychidae > Endomychus > Endomychus coccineus. Next base: position 88,687,977 of record OY294069.1, on the reverse strand, counting down.
GAAGATAACTTAGATAATTTAACATAAACTTGTTTATATATATATATATATATATATATATATATATATATATATATATATGATTTAATTGGATCTTTAAACACAAGTCGGCTGCAGACGCATTTCATTAATCGAAATCATCTATTCTTTTCTAAATTACATGGAAACACTAATTCAATTAACAATTTTGATAAAGGCAATAAACATTGTCGAAACGTCAAAACAGAATTTTTATTTCATTATCAGTATATATACGAACCAATATACCAAGAAAACATACAAATATTACAAATGGTTCAAGAATATCAACAAAGGAATATATCTATATATATATATATATATATATATATATATATATAAACAAGTTTAAAGTTTCTTTGCCTAATTGGCCACTATCGTGTATGTAACTCAAGAGATATAGAATTAAATCTTCTGAATTAATTAATTAATTCAGAAGATTTAATTCTATATCTCTTAAGTTATATATATATATATATATATATATACATATATATATATATATATATATATATATATATATATACCAAGGAAGCATACAATATATATATATATATATATATATATATATATTGTATGCTTTCTTGGTATATTGGTTCGTATATAAAATGAAATAAAAATTCTTTTTGACGTTTCGACAATGTTTATTGTGTTTATCAAAATTGTAAATTAGTGTTTCCATGTAATTTAGAAAAGAATAGTGGCAAATTAGGCAAAGAAACTTTAAACTTGTTTATATATATATATATATATATATATATATATATATATATATATGTATATATATAGATATATTCCTTTGTTGATATTCTTGAACCATTTGTAATATTTGTATGTTTTCTTGGTATATTGGTTCGTATATATACTGATAATGAAATAAAAATTCTGTTTTGACGTTTCGACAATGTTTATTGCCTTTATCAAAATTGTTAATTGAATTAGTGTTTCCATGTAATTTAGAAAAGAATAGATGATTTTGATTAATGAAATGCGTCTGCAGCCGACTTGTGTTTTAAGATCCAATTAAAACTGCAGAAAACATTGGATCGGTTGTGTGTGAAAGAGTAATGTATGGCTAATTACAATTTGAAATGTATTGAATTTGATTAAATACAAGACATTCTAAGATTGTACAATTATAAATATCTATGATTATTGTATGAATTAGTTATTCTATGATAAACACTCTATCCACATCTATTATAATCAACTATTCAAGTTTAAGATAATTCTATTTAATTTAACCTCAAAATTGTTGCTTATAGTGTCATAGTTAAATAATACGTTATCTTTTTCAGGTTGAATTTTGAATAGACATTTACAAGTGTCAGATATCAAGAGGTTCTAATAATTTCAATTGAAATGTTTCCTTGAATTGAAGATAAGCATTATCTAAGTACTCACTATTGAAAATGATGTGATTATCATTGATTTTTGAAAACTTTGTTATTATTCTTAAACTTTATAGTCGTAATAAGTATATTTTCCTATTTTCTCTTCTGATTGGCGAAGGTATTCATCATCTTTGAGAACGTTTTCAATAAACGGACGGTGTAGAATCCATAATTTTCTTCAATTTTCTTATAAAAAGCCATGATTCTTATGATGTATGTATATTGATGTTGAGAGTAGTGTATTCTTGAGAAATAAAAAACCTATTTCACCAGGCCAAATTATTTTTTTATTGATATTACATGGAAACACTAATTTTGATAAAGACAATAAACATTGTCGAAACGTCAAAGAGAATTTTTATTTCATTTTATTTTCAGTATATATACGAATCAATATACCAAGAAAGGATACAAATATTACAAATGGTTCAAGAATATCAATAAAAAAAAATATATATATATATATATATATATATATATATATATATATATATATATATATATATATATATATATATATATATATATATATAAGTTTCTTCTTAGGTTCTCGCGGACGTAATGTGTAGAACTGGATTCTCGGGTATTGATCCGCGTTGTGTGGTTTCGGTCCTCAAAAGGACCAATTTCACGACGTTTCGGCAAAGTTGCATTTGCCATCTTCAGGTGATTCGACCGTAGAGTCTGGAAAATCTAGGCGAACTGACGCTTACTTGGAGGGACAGGTATTTATATCCTTCGTTATGCTTGACCTTTGGACTTTCGAACTATTCCACGCTTGGTTGATTTCTACGTGATTGGCTCCGAGTGACACGTTTGGATGACGTCATTGCGACGCTGGAATCAGCCGGCAAGTTTCCGTGACCTGTTGCACGTGCACTGGATACCACGTTCTCTCTTGTTTTTGGTTGTATCTTCCGACTTTCTAAAGCGGGTTTCCATGTTGCTGGTAATCTTAGTCCGTCATCTCGTTTGTTAAGACTATGTGGACGTTTCTCGATCTCTATTGCCTCCCTGGTCATTCTGGTGTAGAAGTGTTCAATGTTGGCTAGAGTCTTTGTGCCGCTAAAGTTGATCATATGGCCCGTACTTCTTACATGTTCAGCTAGTGAAGACGTGGTTTCGTTTTTCGACACAGCGTTTGCATGTTCAGTCTTTCGCACCTCGTACACTCCTTGGCATTCTAGAGGAATTCTGTCTTTTGGATTCCGAAGAACATTTTTGATTTACCTATCTGTTGTGAAGGTTGTTTGGATATCATGACGGCTCAGTATTCTGCAGATTTTATCAGTTGTGCCTTTTATGTAAGGTAGAAAAGCGTTTCCCACTGGTTGATCTTCATTGTTGACATCCTTCTCATTTTTGCGTTGAGAGTTATGAATCTGTTTTCTTGAATAGCCATTCATCTTAAGGGCTGCTCGGATGGTTTCCATTTCTCCATCGAAGTTCTCCGCATCAGCGAGACGTTTTGACCTTGTCATGAGGGTATTTACGACTGATTGTAGCTGGGATGGATGGTGATGCGAGTTACTATTCAAATATCGGTTCGTGTGGGTCTTTTTTCTGAATACTGTATGTCCCAAACTGCCGTCAGTTTTCTTTGTTACCAAAACGTCTAGAAATGGTAATTGGATGTTCTCTTCGGCTTCTATTGTGAATTTTATCCGATCATGGATTCCATTCAGGTGATCGAGAAACCCTCTTAGTTGTCCTTCTCCATGTGGCCAAATAACGAAAATATCATCTACATATCTGAGCCAAAGTTTGGGTTTCAGTTGCGCTGTGTTAAGAGCTTTAATTTCAAAATTCTCCATGAAAAGATTTGCGATCACTGGTGAGATTGGTGATTCCATCGGTGCTCCTTCGATTTGCCTATATCGCTGTCCCTCGTACATAAAGTAAGTATTGGCTACACAGTGTTTGGCCAAGTCAATAATGTATCCTTCCGGTTTGTATTTATGCTGGATGATCTCTAGGGCTTCGTTCATGGGTACTTGTGTGAACAAGGATGCTACGTCGAAGCTTACTAATATGTCGTCAGGACCTACTATCTGCATATCTAGAAGTTCGATAAAGTGTTCCGCGTTCCTCACATACGATGATGCTGTCTCAACGTGCGGTTGTAACTTCTTGGCTAGGAATCTTGCTAATGCATGTGATGGTGAGCCGATAGAGCTTACTATTGGTCTCAGAGGTACTGCTGGCTTGTGTATTTTCGGGAGACCATACAGTTTCGGACATCTGGATGATTTTTCTCTTGGAATGAGATGTAACTGTAACTCAGGGTCGATAGGAGATGCCTTGATTTTCGCTTTCGTTGTTTTCTCTAGATATGTAGTGGGATCAGATCGCAAATCTTTTCATGGAGAATTTTGAAATTAAAGCTCTTAACACAGCGCAACTAAAACCCAAACTTTGGCTCAGATATGTAGATGATATTTTCGTTATTTGGCCACATGGAGAAGGACAACTAAGAGGGTTTCTCGATCACCTGAATGGAATCCATGATCGGATAACATTCACAATAGAAGCCGAAGAGAACAACCAATTACCATTTCTAGACGTTTTGGTAACAAAGAAAACTGACGGCAGTTTGGGACATACAGTATTCAGAAAAAAGACCCACACGAACCGATATTTGAATAGTAACTCGCATCACCATCCATCCCAGCTACAATCAGTCGTAAATACCCTCATGACAAGGTCAAAACGTCTCGCTGATGCGGAGAACTTCGATGGAGAAATGGTAACCATCCGGGCAGCCCTTAAGATGAATGGCTATTCAAGAAAACAGATTCATAACTCTCAACGCAAAAATGAGAAGGATGTCAACAATGAAGATCAACCAGTGGGAAACGCTTTTCTACCCTACATAAAAGGCACAACTGATAAAATCTGCAGAATACTGAGCCGTCATGATATCAAAACAACCTTCACAACAGATAGGAGAATCAAAAATGTTCTTCGGAATCCAAAAGACAGAATTCCTCTAGAATGCCAAGGAGTGTACGAGGTGCCATGTGGTAGTTGTGAAAGGACATACATCGGACAGACCAACAGACGCATTGATGTTCGAAAGACTGAACATGCAAACGCTGTGTCGAAAAACGAAACCACGTCTTCACTAGCTGAACATGTAAGAAGTACGGGCCATATGATCAACTTTAGCGGCACAAAGACTCTAGCCAATATTGAACACTTCTACACCAGAATAACCAGGGAGTCAATAGAGATCGAGAAACGTCCACATAGTCTTAACAAACGAGATGACGGACTAAGATTACCAGCAACATGGAAACCCGCTTTAGAAAGTCGGAAGATACAACCAAAAACAAGAGAGAACGTGGTATCCAGTGCACGTGCAACAGGTCACGGAAACTTTCCGGCTGATTCCAGCGTCGCAATGACGTCATCCAAACGTGTCACTCGGAGCCAAACACGTAGAAATCAATCAAGCGTGAAATAGTTCGAAAGTCCAAAGGTCAAGCATAACGAAGGATATAAATACCTGTCCCTCCAAGTAAGCGTCAGTTCGCCTAGATTTTCCAGACTCTACGGTCGAATCACATGAAGATGGCAAATGCGACTTTGCCGAAACGTCGTGAAATTGGTCCTTTTGAGGACCGAAACCACACAACGCGGATCAATACCCGAGAATCCAGTTCTACATATATATATATATATATATATATATATATATATATATATATATATATATATATATATATATATATATATATATTTGTATGTTTTCTTGGTATATTGGTTCGTATATATACTGATAATGAAATAAAAATTCTGTTTTGACGTTTCGACAATGTTTATTGCCTTTATCAAAATTGTTAATTGAATTAGTGTTTCCATGTAATTTAGAAAAGAATAGATGATTTCGATTAATGAAATGCGTCTGCAGCCGACTTGTGTTTTAAGATCCAATTAAAACTGCAGAAAACATTGGTTCGGTTGTGTGTGAAAGAGTAATGTCGGCTGCAGACGCATTTCATTAATCGAAATCATCTATTCTTTTCTAAATTACATGGTAACACTAATTCAATTAACAATTTTGATAAAGGCAATAAACATTGTCGAAACGTCAAAACAGAATTTTTATTTCATTATCAGTATATATACGAACCAATATACCAAGAAAACATACAAATATTACAAATGGTCCAAGAATATCAACAAAAGAATATATATATATATATATATATATATATATATATATATATATATATATATATATATATATATATATATATATATATATATATATATATATATATATATATATATATATATATATATATATGAACAGACATTAACCATTTGAGTGAAATTCATTCATATTTATTAACCTTAGACATAAATTTATCATATAATAACGGAGACAGGAATAATAGAATGTCGATTCAAATGATGGAAGACGACATCCTCCTTCAATCGTTTGCATTGTTCTTGACGCATTGTTTCAGTGTGACTTATCATCTCTATGGTTGGTTTGGAAATTCGGTTGTCACGTCTACTACCACGTGCTCGTTGTTAATATCTGTCGTGATTGGAAAAAATAATTTTATAAAAGTTATTAATCTCCAATACAAATTAATCAAATAGAAATTATTACTCATCATCTTCATCGTTGTGAACGTTTCCTTTCATAATTTTAACATCTCTGTAATCATTTTCATCAAAGATGTAAGTCATATAAGTAAGTTAATTTATAACAATCTTATCTAAATTCTAAATTTGTATTGTTCTTTTTCAGTTGTGAAAAATATTATTTCTTTATCAAATTCTATCAAATCTCGTAAAACATCAAACATATCTAAACAGGCGGTAACGATAGCACGAAAATGTGTAGACCATACAGACAATTGTAACAATATTTCTACGTAATCTAGATATTCCAAAATAAATTATTTGATGTAGGTGTAGGTCTGTTATGTGCAGAAAGCAGTATGAGTGGGTAATGTTAGTTTGAACGTGTGATGTACACATACATGTGGATACATCTCTATTCCAGATAAACATAAAAGAGTAATTAATACATGTAAATAACTTTGCAAAATAAACCTCAAGAAGGAATTGAATGGAATCACATTCTTAATCTATAAGACTATCTAGTCACATTATTTGTAGAATATGTGTTTGTATTAAATTATATAAAGTACAAAGCTTCACTTCATTCACTTTACACTTATAAATGAAATATTGGTCTGAGATAAATTGTTGTCCCAGACATAACTAAACAACATTCCTTGCTATTATAGAAAAGACATTCAAGTAGCAGTTACAAGCTAGCTCATAGGGTCATCAATAGCATATGGATACCCTGCTGAGTTTCCTAATTGCTGGACCATCCTTGGGGGGCGGCGCCCTGCTCAGGTGTAATGAATTTTATATAAAACACTTCCACAAGAGATGAAAAATGACTATGGGAAATACAATCTCAACAATATGGTAGAGGGAATGCTAAACACTTTACGCTGAATACACATAGCAGTAATGAACGCTACTTATGTACTATCGAACATAAAATTATTAACCAATATACAGATTCGTGTTTCTCAGATACTTGTAGGCTATCGTACTAGTAATACTATTATATGTTCATATTTTCATCTGATTTCATTCGAACTAATGATAAATCAAATATTGCAAATGAGAGAAGTTGGTTATAATAGGTTCACTTCAGGCAGTGGGGTTGCAGTTTGCAACTGAATATATATAGCATTGCGTTCGATTTTACTAGAAATCCACATCTATAATATGTAGTGTAAGTACAATTATTTGAAATTTCAGCTATATTGGAAAATGTTGTAGTAGCTTCAGCAGAATTAAATACCCTGCACCCTATCATCATTAAACCTAATGATTGACGTTAACTTCAGAAAATTGCCATATTTCTCCGAAACAACAAACTCCCTCTCACAGCTCAAATTTGATTTCATTCTCCAGACATAATTAATTCAGATGAACCCAAAATTCAATCCAATGCCACATGCCAAACAAAACCACCGCATATTTGGACTGTAATTCATGTTTAGAAAATCTGTCCTGATATTATAAGTAAAACACATATCACACAAAAAATGGTATCAAAATTATATATGAAAGGTCTGGCTTTAGGAAGAATGAAACGATGGTTACCGGAGAGCGAAACTGGGCATGACTGAAAAGTTCTTGTAACCATATTAACATTTTTTCTTGTGACATACGCTTTATTTGATAAATATCTATGATTCCTCCCTTCATTAGGAAATTCATTCTTTTTCATTTATTCAATATGCGTAGAAGTATTATAGTCAGGGAGGTAGGTTTTTAAGAATTATCCGCAGTTTCTATGTTGGGAAAGATTAGTAAAATTCAAATGGATTAGTCCAGGTATTCATGAATTAATATAGAATTTGTTGATGAACTGATATATTGTGAAAAAAAATTTTTGTTCCTTGATCAGATTTGCCCAATTATATTGACGTTCCAAATATAATATCATGGATGAAAGTCTCACCAGGGATAAAACGTAAAATTGGGAGGTAATTTTCCATCCTTATCATTTTTTTGTCACATTTTCCAAGCTTATGGAATTGAACAAACTGAACTTTCTCGACAGTTCTAAATTCCATATTCGAATCCAAAACAATAGGCCCAGACTCATACGCTTGAGATGAAAACTTTCTGAAAAATTAATGAAATAAAACAATAACTAGATATCTAGTTTGGCTAAGGCTGAGACTATGTAAGGGGCGCTCAAACATATTTCCGAAATACAGCAAAAAAATTGGACGGAAAGAGATCGACTAAGCAGAAAAAATACTTTCATTTAAGAGCATTAATCACGTGTAATTATTATAAATATAATACAAAAAACTTGGCTCAAAATTTCAGAATGTAAGCTAGTCATTAGATGTAGATGCATGGTACTGCATGTTTTCCGATTACTCCTCATAGGATGGCATGTAGATGTGTTGTGGTTAGACTCCACTACAGTAATAATAATAAAGTTTTCTTGTTGATGATAATTCATTTGTATTGCTGGTTCTAGATGTTATTAATTATCAAAATATAAATTGTTTGTCGTAACCAAGACGATAGTCTAATGGCTTAATAGGATAATAAATATTAAACAATGTATCAGAAGTAAAATATAGGCCCAGATGAAACTCTGTGAGTCACCGCAATTGTTTACTGAGTGTAAACGCAAGTCTGAAGAAAACTTTCCCGATCGACCAGTCGATCGCGATCTACTGTTTGAGCACCCCTGCTTTACAGCTTAGTTTTTCTTTCAATATTATATTCATATTACCAGATTGCATAGCGGAAGATTTGAAGCAGTGAATTTGAATTCTCATCTCAGTATTTCTCATATTCGATTATCTCCATATATCTAATACCTGTTGATTTTAGTATAATTGATACATATAACTGGAGAATCGTTTTGAAATTGAACGAATAGTAAGTAACTTCCTTCCGAAAAGGATTCCCCAATCTTCTAATTATTCAATAAGACGAATTAATATAATACTTCCAACAGTTTCTATTGATCAAATCCGAATCACATTGGCATGTGTACAAAAACCATGAATTCTCAATGTAATGAAAATTCCACTTTTTGCATTTTTAGCGCTAGGAAGAATTTTGTCATAAATTTCTTGTATAGTACATGGCTAAATGCTACTCAATTCAGAATGGTTCATTTCAACTGATATTCGGAGGTAACTGCTTTCTATTTAATGCACCAGGAAACATATTCCTTAACACTTGATTTCAGAGCTAACAATAAAATTTTACAATTCAGATTTTAAAAGCAGACGAGTCCGATCAGAAACATTAAGTTTGACACGTATGAATTATTAATGATATGTTAAAATTCTGTCACCTAGTTCTACGGGTAAGGGTTTGTTTATGTCACAGCATTAACATATTCCTATTAGTTTCAGTTTTGACTAATAACGAATGATGTGTTGAACTGATTAAATGTGCCGAAATATAAACTACTACTGTTTCAAAATTTCATTTGCATTTTAAATTTTATTACGGTCGGCTGAAGCATTCATAAGTATATATGCATAATTTATTCATGTTGGATCGGTCATGACCATCATCGCAGCTTATGAAGAAACCAGCCATTGCTTTTAAAAGTTCTTCCATGCTAGACAGTTTGGAAAATTCTATAATATAGTTTCGAATATTCCAATAATATGAAGTACCTAATCAATCACTTCATCGATTGTTTTGAAGTAAGAGAATCAGCTTTATATTTTCATATGCAATGATGTGAGGAATATAATCCAATTGTCTTAATTACTCTACACTTTTTCCAGTGTTGTGTTTATTTGCGATACAATGGATTTTCAACCAGTGGAGACCGGGGCATTTTTGAAATTCTCAACTAACTACCTTAACGAACAAATAATGATAATTTCGAATACATTATTCTCTAAAACGATAGGGAAAGTTGAACGTAATTGTTGCATTGATAATATTCTCCAGAAATATTTGAATTTTATGGAAATTATATTAATTCAAAGATTCGGAATAAGTTGAAAAATTTTAAATTTTTGCATCTCTATCCATACTTGAACTTCGTTTTCACTGCAAAACCGTTTCTTATGTCGCTTATGTTAGGGAAACTATTATAAAAGTTTAAAAATGATTTTCACAGCTTAATAGCGTAAGTTGAGTTTGTCTTCAAAGTTGAATTATCAATTATGAATTTTTACAACGAAACGAGAGCGTAAATGCCAGAGCCCTGAAACATAGATGTAAGCCCTCATCCTCATGTAACAGTGTATATGAATATAATTTGAGAAATTGTTGTACATGACAATGCCTGTGATTCCTGAAAATGTGTTGACAACATTATTGGCCATTTCTGAATGATAAATATCTTCAGCATCCAAAACTTTTTACTACCATAGAGATAACGTATACTTGAGAAATAAAGCTATTTAGGAACAGAAAAAACAAATCACGCTTATCAGAAGAAGGAAAAATGAATTGAGTGGTCTGTCATTCTGTGAAATTTGAAAAATACTATTACCTTGTTAAGCATCGCTTCGTTTATTGATGTTCATTGCACTTTAGAAATTATGAGAAGATTATAATAACTATACCCATAGCCCAGATGTTGCATATTACAATGAGTAGAAATTCCGAAACATAGGGACATAGTTTTAACTGATCAAATACATTTATTCATCATTAAACTATTATATCAATAACTCATTTCTGGAGGAAAATCATGACCATTGTTCCCACTCCTGATTACATATTATATAGAGTTGATCATTATCTCGAGGATACCACTGTGTGTTATAATAATATTCAATATATTGTTCGTCAAGTGTGAATGTGTAATTGAATTATCAATTACTTTTGTCAGTTGGTATAAGATGTATGTAATGTAGCATGATTGAACGAATTCTGGAAACAAGTTTTATGCAAGTTTTCAAGGAACCAACAACTAAAGTATAAAGCCTAATGTTAAGAATTAACTTACCAAAAAATCAATTGGACTACAATTATACGTGAAGCCCATGGATGATACTAAGTTTCACATGTTACCTCATTCAGAACAATAACCGATTTGCTTTTTTAAATTTTATATGACAGAAGAATCAATACTAGTGATATCAGAAAATAATCATCAACCTAGGTGATACAAAATATTACGTTTCAAGAGAAATTCGATGAATATAAATAAGTCTTTAGTAGGTATTCGTCTTACTTCTATTCGAGAGGAATATATCAGGGGAATTAAAAATTAATCATGAAACTTATAGCTTGTAAGAACTGCATTGCTGTGATTCATTGAATATAATTATTGTATTTCTTTGGTTATGTATGACTATAATATAATGTTTCTCATTGTCATAGAGTTCCCTGAAACGTATAAATTGAAAATATCGTTCAGATCTCTAAGCATGACTAATTGCATCCCTTTTTGAAAACAAAAGAAGCCCACGATGACAGTTACTTTTTGAAATGTGAGACGGCTCGTTATCAGGTAAAATCACTATACAAAATGTCAACAAATTTCTTACTGGCTAGATCTATGTCCAGTAGATGTTGAACATGTGTTCACAATATATTAAATAATTCTTGTTGTCAGATAATGAATTGTTCAGCCTTATGAATATTTTTCATTGAACCCTTTTCTTCAAACTATATTGGCATAGAAAATGTCAACAATGAAATTTAATTTATCCTAATTCAACAGAATACAAGAACTCTTCATTTATCAGTTTCTTGTATCTTGTAATACGGAAGAACTACTTATCTTTGAGTTCCTATACTGTCAATTATCTTCAGCAATCCCAGAGAAATAAATATATTGACTTTTCCCACTTAAAAGTATATTATTATCTTAGCCACTTTTCAACTGCGATGTAGCCATTATCAAAGACCCATGTAAACTGAATCTAAATAACGATTATGAAAGGAAGCGAAATACATAACAGACATATTTGGAAAAGGGTTTGAATATAACCAGTAATAAAGCGGCAATTAGGGTAATTCTAATAAATGAAAATATTCTTGGTTGAAATACCAAATATCCCAGTTAGTCCATAATCCTATTAGTGAACATGTAACATTTCTATTTATTGGAACGGCAGCTTTATTACTGGTTGTACATTTGTATGGCCACCTAATACTATGCCAATAAATTTAGAACATTACTTTCATATGCAACTTTCCCAGAAATTTTTTACGTTTTGATTTTTCAAAAACTTGACTCATTATTATTTTTTAGTTTACTGATTTCATAGCAGAAACTGGGTTTATACCTTCCTTTCAGATAGCTGAAGGAACAATAACTTTATGTTCTTTATTTATTCAACAAGATGAGTATTTAAAAATTTTCATATACAATGTGTTCCATCTAACACACACATTAGAAGTAGTTTTAGTCCTAATGCTGATATCAACCTAAAAATTTGTACACAGCCATAATCAGTTATTTGCTGCTCAATGGAAAGATGGTGACCATACCGGAAGTGGACATCAACTTCATTATTTCAAAAGGAAAGCTATATTTTTATTGCTCTTCAAAATTTCTCATGGTTTCCCTAGAACATCAGATTTGCCTACACCTAGCCGTTTTATAAATTTTTCGATTTGCAACTTCCTCCTCGAAAACCAATATTCGGTAATTTTTGAATCTTTCGCGATTGTTCTCGAGAGTCAGAAAGAAAAACAACTATAAATCCTCCGGGTACTGGAAAAGCTTTGGGGAAGTTCAAAACATAACTAATTTTTTCCAAATGGAATGTCAATTCGTTTCTTCCACTAATTGAAGGAGGCTTAAATTCCGTATTGATCTGTATCAACGTTTCCTCTCCTATGTTCGATAGTTTTCAAATTATGATGACTATTTGTAGACATTGAGGGAAATTTAAAATATCTAGATTTGAATAACTTCGATAGTACAAATTTTGTAACTTTTTGTCAAGCTACACAACAATAATTGAACCAGAAATTTGAGGACCCTGACGTTTCTCATATCCTTGACAAACAATGCGAAAATTAATTTTCCTCATTATCTCCATCTTGTTGGTGCTCAAGCCATTTTGGCTGCCGTTTGATAGAATTTTTGGGCAATCAAGCGTGCGGTTCTAGGAGTTTTATTCAAATTTGTAACTTGTATCAGGTATAGACCAATAGAAACTAGATTTAAATGGGAAATATTCCACATTCGCGTCTTAAATCGTAACGTTCATTTTTAACAACATCAAGGAAGAAAAAACACGGAATAGAAAAATCGTAAAATGGTATTAATGCTGTTAATCTTGAATTATCTGACGGGTCTGCCTTCCGGGTCATCCAAAATTGTTTAACAACATCTGTGACAAGAAAGGTTGTTGCAGCGACGTTCATACTGATGGCGGCATCAATTTTATTAGTGCTGAACGAACATAAATTCATAAATTGAAAGTGATTTTATCAAATCTTGAAAATAATAATCATTTCGATGAATTTCTCACTTTGAATAAGATGAACTGGCATTTTTCACACCTTCACAATTCACATGCTTTCAACTTCGGAGGTCTTTAGGAAGCGGGTGTCAAATCCGCATAATTTTATTTCAGAAGGGAGGTGGTAATTCTCATTTGACTTTTGAAGGCCTATACACGGTGATAACTCTGCTTGAGGTAGCCCTCAATTGCCGACCATTATCCTCATTGTCTAACGATCTCAATGATCTTTCCCCTCTAACACCTGCACGCTACCTTATCGGCTACCCATTAACTACTCTATTTCAAGATGAAATCAGAGATAATGCGAACAACCACTTATCCCATTTCAAGAACACTTGCAGAGAGATATAGCATTTTTAGAAGCGATGGTCTTATTAATACCCAAATATGTTATCCTTCCAACATATTTTTGAATACTTATATACCTCAGCCACCGTCAAGAGAGAGCAAAATAGCAACAATCCCACCCGAATCTTGAAATTCGAACGTTGGCTGTTCTTAAGAATGACAATACAGAGCCGTTATGTTCTGAAAGGGCCCGTATTAAAAGTGTTTCCTTGTAAAGACGAAAGAGTTCGGGCAATGAACGTCAAAATCACAAGTGGCATTTTCAAAACGTAAGTTTCCGAAGTTTGAGCTGATTAATTCTTGATAATACATTTTTGAACTGTATTTATTTATTTAAGGGTTATTTATGTATTGTTTTGGAACCGGATTCTCCCAAGGGGGACGGCATGTATTGTTCCCTAAATATAAACTAGCAATGAAGCAGGATTGGATGATGAACAGCAGGCGTGTAGTTGTCACATAGAGTTCATTATATGACTATTTTATTTTGAAGCATCATTAAAGAAGTGCATCTTACTGCAAGAGTTGTTTGCATTCTTCATTATTCAAAATCATATAACTAATCATCATAAAACAGGCAATTGAACAAGTAAGTCAAATGAAAAATGCAATGAGACTAAACATCTGAATATTCCGAAAACGACTAGACTCAGGGAAGATTATCTCAAAAAACATGGGAACCTAAGAACGAAGACAACAGTAAGTAGCTCCCTGTTTAAAATGAAGAAGTTGATGTTCAGTATAACAAGTGCTGCCTTCTTGGAATTATTTTTATTGCGCAGCAAATAATTGATCATGACTGTGTACAATTTTTCAGATTGGTGTTAAGGTAGGTATCATTATTAGAACACAAATTTTTCTGATGTGCGTTATAGATGGAACATCCTGTATAAAAGGCGAACTTCTATGATGTATTCATATATGGCAGACATTATTGTTTCGTTTTGATGGAATAATTTGATTAATCTAGTAGCTATTTTGAATGAATACTATACATTTGACAGAGAAAATATCTAAATGGGGTAGGCCATTGAAAATTGACTGTAACTACAACTGATTTCAATAGACATTAGGGGTTTTCATTCCAAAATAATATGACAAGAATATCAGGACGAGGGTCAAAAATTAAGAATGTGATTCTTCAGCTTCATCAAGCTCAGCTTCAAAGATTGTGATATTCTCATGCTATAGTCTCAGCATCTACTATATTCTATACTAACTCTTACTTATTTTGTCACCTGGTGAACTGTGAAAATCATTGGATTACTACAACTTCTTTATTTCCCGTAGGGATTTGAATTTCGAATAATACTGTCTTAACGAGTACCTATATCGTACAAAAAACCAACCTGACAAATTTCAAGTCGTTCGACTTCATGATTCCCAAAATTTGATGATGAGTCAAGTTGTCGTGAGCCCGCAGAAACAGCTAACACTCGAAGCAGCAGGCAATGTCACCGGTCTCGCCACCGCGGGATCTCCCTGAATTTCAAGATTTGAATGCATATTGCAAGTGGTTGAAAATAGTGCTACTCCTGCAGAAACTACTAATACCCTAAGAAAAAGTTAACGTACCATCTATGTGGTCGAGATGTCATTGCCCAAATTTCAAGACTCAATACATATTTTAAATGGGTAGTGATGTTATGTGGTGGACTGTCACAGCTATTGTGTGACTGTCAATGTAATAGTTGTCTTCCATGTGAAAGTAACCTGATATCTTATTATGAGGTTACTTGGGTGTGTCATAGCCATTATGAACGGTGACAAATAGATATATTTATTAGTGTTGATGAAAATTTATAATTGGATGTACACGTGATGAGTTCAATATTTAAATGATTATGAGATATAAAATATAGGGATACCAAATTCAACTGATTTGAAAATGAACAACACGTATCAAAATATTGAACAGAAGAAGCTAGTTGAAAATAGCACTATATGATGGTAGATGCTATGTTAAAAATGATATTATGTTCATAAGATAACTCAAAGAATGAAAACAATAAATAGTAGTGTTATAAATTATTCACATCATCAGATTTTGTCAATAATTGTGATTAGATAGTTTGGTCATTGGGGAACTATACTCTATGAGTAGTAGCACTTATTAAATAATGAGTGCTCAATACTTTTATTGTATTTAAGCTCATCTGATTGTTGAAGTTTCCATGGTAATTTCTTAAATAATGTTTCACCAGCTCATATAGGAGATTTTGAATCTCAGCATTGTGATGCTTGTCAATAAGTGGAGATTCCTTATTTCATAATTATCATTACTGCCATTAGTTGACAACTTGCCTTTATTGCTTTTAATGGAAATTAATAATTTAAAAATATAAATACGCATTAATGTCAGTAATTTGTTTTATGATTGTATGTCACATATATTCTCTATGGAGCAATTTGAAACTCAATCTGATAATTTTTGCAAATATGAAAACTCGAGTACAATTAACACTACCCCCACAAGATGACATTATACTGCAAACTAACTACAAAAGCCGAGGAATAGTATATTCGTATCAAATCATTATTTCCAGTTTAATTTATAATCAATAATAATTGCTAAGAATATCGTTTCTGTATGAACCGTATTTTGTTGTAGTACTTTTATTGTTGAATTTGAGAATAACAGTTTCTTTTAAACACAAAATAAAGTTGTTAGTACTGCACCTTTCTTTGATGCCAATTGCTATTGAAGAAACATCAACAGATAGCTCCTCATTGTCTACTGCGCCAATCGCTACTGTTGAATCATTTCTTTCCCATATAAAGTTTGACAAGTCATTAACGTATCAACGTTAATACTAATAATAATAATAATCCCGTACAAGCACGGGACCCTTCGGGAGCCCGTCTTTGTTTCGTATTCAAAAAATAATTCATGATTCACCCTGACACGCAATTTTCTAGGAACGACATATTACTATTAGCTCAACCACTCTCTATCCTAAGTACTAAAATTTATCAGTGATGAACTTCAAGTTCAATGTATCGAATTCAAGTGATAAGTCAAAGAAGATATACGCTTGTGGCCTGTCTTTTCTAGTTTTTCATCCACGAAAGAATGATATCAGTAACTGCATTATAAAGATTCTTGACCCAGTATGAATTATACATAAAAATTCACATTGACACTCTGTTTTAAAAATTTTTTGTCTTTACGTACGTTTCGGTCTCATGACCATCATCAGAAGACTTATTATGTCTACAAATTTTTGATTACTTAAAACTAATTGTATTACACAAAGCGTCCAAATCGCACCAATTTCAATCAAAATGCCGACGTCGCCGAAACGAAAGGAACACGATTAAACGAAATTGTAATCCTCAATGCTATAGTAAGATTATCAAGAATCCACTGCAGAGAAGAATTCTTAACAAAAGCGTATACATGTCAACACAGTAAGTGATCGACTGAGACGAGGCAAATATAATTTAAGTTTTAGTATACAACTTTCGAACCATATGTTAAAATTTATGAGCTACACAAAAAGGTTCTTTCGTGACAGGAGGTATACTAGACATTTTACCTAATATATACTATTACATTATAACGGGGCATGTAGGAATTTGCAAGAGAAATTGAAATCATTTGATCAAATTTGTATAGATATGACTTAGATTTTGAGTGGCTGTCCTATGATTTACAGACTTAGAGTCACGTTTCATGTGAATCATCTCCAAAACAGATCTTTTATAATAATTGGTTTACTTAGTTAGAATATTAACATTATTATAATCGAATTGATGGTAATAATCAAAGCAGTGTTTAGCAAGACCGGTGGAATTTTCTAAGTTTTTGTTTTTTGTGCTATACCTATGGCCGTACATTCTTTTTTGTAAATATAGTTCAGAGATTCCAGTATAAGTTCCATCGCAATCTAAACAATTTAATTTGTTTACTGTGTGGGTTTATCTTTAGGTATTAAAGGCTTTAGATTTGAGAAATACTTTCCAACACAGTTAGTAGGTTTATGCGCGACATTTATATCGTACTTTTTCAAACAATTCTTAATTTTCTCTGAGGTCTCCGGAATGTATGGTAAAGTTATATAATTGTCTGTAATACCTTTTATGTTATTTTTATATGAAGAACCATTATAGATTCTGTTTATTCTTTCTTTAATGATCGGATTGAAGAAAGTTTTTGGGTAGCCATTCAATTCCAGTGTATTACGAACAATTTTTAAATTCTTGGGACGGTCCTCTGCGTGGGACAATTTTATTGCGCGGTCTGTAAGGCTGTTTATGACACTTTTTTATAACAAGCTGGTGCAACGGAATTGAAGTGAAGATAACGTTGAGACCAAACTTCTTTAGTAAACCAAGAAGTTTTTATTTTTCCATCTACATCATGCCTAATGTTCATATCTAGGAAATTTATGTTTTTGTTTACTTCTATTTCACAAGTGAATTGAAGTTTGCAGTGGAAACTGTTAAATTTATTGATCGCATATTGAATTTTAACGTTGGGAACACACATAAGGCAATCATCTACATAACGTTTAAAAAATACAGGCTGAAAATCTAATGAACTTATAACAGATTTCTCTAGGCATTCCATAACGAGGTTAGCAATTGTAGCTGAAATAGGAGATCCCATTGCTGTGCCGAAAATTTGTCCAAAATATTGCTCACCATACTGAAAATAAGTGCATTCTAAACAAAACTTAACAGCATTTATAAATTCAGATTGATCTAGAGGTGTGTGGTTTTTAATCTCTGCCCAACGTTTTTTGATGCTATTCAATGCCAACACGACAGGTATATTTGTAAATAACGAAACAACGTCCAAGGAAATTAGTTGATGGTTTACGGGTACGGATTGATTTTTTATAAATTCATTAAATTGCCAAGAGTCTTTCACATAAAATTCATTTTTTCCTAATATATTATTGATAGATTTTGATAAATTGTAAGTGGGCGCTCCAATATTACTTACAATGGGTCTTAGAGGTATATCATTTTTATGTAGCTTCGGAAGCCTATAGATATAAGGTGCAAGCCCATTATGGCAAATTAATTTATTTTTTAGTTCAATAGGGATTATCTTATTTTTGTGCCATTTATTTATCAATTTATTCATGTTATTTTGTAATGATGAAGTAGGGTCAGATTTTAATTTTTTATAAGTTGTTTCATCATTTAAAAGGTTTCCTATTTTGTTTTCATAGTCATTCCTATGCATTATGACGGTTTTATTACATTTATCCGCGTTCAAAACTAATATTTGAGGGTTAGCATGTAAGAACTCTTTTGTTATTTTTGTAGGATAGTTAAAACGATTCTTTGCAACACCTATTTCCGCTTTCTGTTTGTTCTTTTTGTTTGTCAAAATGTTACAAACTTTGTTTCTTATCTCATTTTTTTCCTCTAAATTTTTATTACTAATTCCGCATTCTAAATTTGCAATAATATTGTCGATAGGCAGTTTTTTATTATTATTAGGCAATGCAAATTTCGGACCTAAACTTAACGAGTGCTGCACCTCATCCGGAAATTTGTGTCTGTTAGATTTTTCAACCATTGTTCATTGATATTTTGTTTTTCATAAGTTACGCCTTTCATTAAATTATTAATCTTTTTAGATTGAATGGCTCTGATTTTGTTGAAATTTTTTTCGAAATTGTTCTGCTGATTTTGAAAAAATTGCGATATAAAGTTTCTATCAAAATTTTTATAACAAGATTGCTTAACGAATTTAATTTTGTTCTCAACCTCTGCAACGCTTGCACACGCTTCTTCAATGCACAAGTTCAAACAATTTTTATGAAGAGAACTTAATAATTTTGCGTAGGTCTTTTTAACATGAATAAATTGATAAATAAATGGCACAAAAATAAGATAATCCCTATTGAACTAAAAAATAAATTAATTTGCCATAATGGGCTTGCACCTTATATCTATGGGCTTCCGAGGCTACATAAAAATGATTTACCTCTAAGACACATTGTAAGTAATATTGGAGCGCCCACTTACAAAAATTTCTATCAAAATCTATCAATAATATATTAGGAAAGAATGAATTTTATGTGAAAGACTCTTGGCAATTTAATGAATTTATAAAAAATCAATCCGTACCCGTAAACCATCAACTAATTTCCTTAGACGTTGTTTCGTTATTTACAAATATACCTGTCGTGTTGGCATTGAATAGCATCAAAAAACGTTGGGCAGAGATTAAAAACCACACACTTCTAATCTGACCCTACTTTATCATTACAAAATAACATGAATAAATTGATAAATAAATGGCACAAAAATAAGATAATCCCTATTGAACTGAAAAATAAATCAATTTGCCATAATGGGCTTGCACCTTATATCTATAGGCTTCCGAAGCTACATAAAAATGATATACCTCTAAGACCCATTGTAAGTAATATTGGAGCGCCCACTTACAATTTATCAAAATTTCTATCAAAATCTATCAATAATATATTAGGAAAAAATGAATTTTATGTGAAAGACTCTTGGCAATTTAATGAATTTACAAAAAATCAATCCGTACCCGTAAACCATCAACTAATTTCCTTGGACGTTGTTACGTTATTTACAAATATACCTGTCGTGTTGGCATTGAATAGCATCAAAAAACGTTGGGCAGAGATTAAAAACCACACACCTCTAGATCAATCTGAATTTATAAATGCTGTTAAGTTTTGTTTAGAATGCACTTATTTTCAGTATGGTGAGCAATATTTTTGACAAATTTTCGGCACAGCAATGGGATCTCCTATTTCAGCTACAATTGCTAACCTCGTTATGGAATGCCTAGAGGAATCTGTTATAAGTTCATTAGATTTTCAGCCTGTATTTTTTAAACGGTATGTAGATGCTTGCCTTATGTGTGTCCCCAACGATAAAATTTAATATGTGATTAATAAATTTAACAGTTTCCACTGCAAACTTCAATTCACTTGTGAAATAGAAGTAAACAAAAACATAAATTTCCTAGATATGAACATTAGGCATGATGTAGATGGAAAAATAAAAACTTCTTGGTTTACTAAAGAAGTTTGGTCTCAACGTTATCTTCACTTCAATTCCGTTGCACCAGCTTGTTATAAAAAAAGTGTCATAAACAGCCTTACAGACCGCGCAATAAAATTGTCTCACGCAGAGGACCGTCCCAAGAATTCAAAAATTGTTCGTAATACACTGGAATTGAATGGCTACCCAAAAACTTTCTTCAATCCGATCATTAAAGAAAGAATAAACAGAATCTATAATGGTTCTTCATATAAAAATAACATAAAAGGTATTACAGACAATTATGTAATTCTACCATACATTCCGGAGACCTCAGAGAAAATTAAGAATTGTTTGAAAAAGTACGATATAAATGTCGCGCATAAACCTACTAACTGTGTTGGAAAGTATTTCTCAAATCTAAAGCCTTTAATACCTAAAGATAAACAAACCCACACAGTATACAAATTAAATTGTTTAGATTGCGATAGAACTTATACTGGAATCTCTAAACAATATTTACAAAAAAGAATGTACGGCCATAGGTATAGCACAAAAAACAAAAACTTAGAAAATTCCACCGCTCTTGCTAAACACTGCTTTGATTATAACCATCAATTCGATTACAAAAATGTTAATATTCTAACTAAGGAACCAATCATTATGAAAGATCTATTTTGGAGATGATTCACATAAAACGTGACTCTAGTCTGTAAATCATAGGACAGACACTCAAAATCTAAGTCATATCTATACAAATTTGATCAAATAATTACAATTTCTCTTGCAAATTCCTACATGCCTCGTTATAATGTAATAGTATATATTAGGTAAAATGTCTAGTATACCTTCTGTCACGGAAGAACCTTTTTGTTTAGCTCATAAATTTTAACATCTGGTTTGAAAGTTGTATACTAAAACTTAAATTATATTTGCCTCGTCTCAGTCGATCACTTACTGTGTTGACATGTGTACGCTTTTGTTAAGAATTCTTCTCTGCAGTGGATTCTTGATAATTTTACTATAGCATTGAGCATTGTCGGCATTTTGATTGAGATTGGTGCGATTTGGACACTTTGTGTAATACAATTAGTTTTAAGTAATCAAAAATTTGTAGACATAATAAGTCTTCTGATCATGGTCGTGAGACCGAAACGTACGTAAAGACAAAAAATTTCAAAACAGAGTGTTAATGTGACCTATTTCCCGAGAATTTTTATATATAGTAACTGCATTTTCAATACATCTGTCCTCGCTAAAAATATGTTGTATGTCACATAGTATATCAAACAATTTCATGAAATGCAATGAGCGGTTGTGAACAACTCTTTCAAACACTTTCGAAACTGTGGCCAAGGCAGGTAATGGTCAGTTATTTCAGTACGCGGCATTAGCCTTTTTATCTATCGGAATAACGCAGGTGATAATGATCCATCGTACGTGTAGGTGATTATGATATGAGCTGCCAAAAACGTCAAAATATAACGATTCCCTTTTACCCTCTTTGGGATAGAATTTGTAAAATAGTATTCTTTGCGAATAGGCATATTTTGAGAAATGGTTCCCCAGACTTCGGAAGTAATTTGTACGGCATTTTGAAGACCATCTGAAGGGTTGAGAGTGAGGATAACTTATTGTGGGTTTGGTTTAAATAATCGAAGAAATAAATGTGCTGTTAAAACATTACACGGATACTTATAGCATTTTGGGATATTGATGTAGAATCCCTATAGTGATATAATTACCATAATATCAAAAACAGTAATAATTATCTTCATATGTTTTCATAAGTGAAAATCAGAATTCTTGTGATTATATCCATTTAACTTCCCTCACTAAGGGTAGTTTAATAGTGTAAGCAAAGTGTTGTAATCGGCCCAAAACAAAATTTCAGATTAAAGCAGATATATCTGTTCTCAGCGTTTCTGAATCGATCTAGACTATTTTCAAGATGACGTCTGCTTGTGCCTATGTGCATAAATACTGTGAAGATGAGTGCGCCGTTCCTATTGGTCGTCTGGATTTGAAATTTTGCAGATCGCTTCAAAGTGATGAAAATAGGGTATGTACTGTTTTTGGGCGTGGTAGCTCCGTTTCAAGTGGTGTTTTTTGACATTCATCTACAGGTTTTCAAATGAAATTATAATATTTTATTGAACCATAATAATAATAGTAATTTTCTCGCTATAATACGTCACACGCATGAAGTGTTCGAAATTCTCATTTTGAGATTCAATTAGGCTATCCTATTAAGTATTAAGATACAGATTATTTTCTGCGTTCACTGTGTGGTGTAATGGTGTGAACAACTGAACTGTAAGAATGATCTCACTCTAAAATCAGAATTACTATGAGTTCATTATGAAATAAGTTGATTGTAAATATTTAACAAATCCCAACTTTACCAACATTAACGAACAAAGGAAGTAACGTTAGGAATTGATCAAAGTTTTTTTATTTCAACCAGCTGGGGAAACCCTGATTTGGTGAAGTCTTACAGCTTTTTGAAATTCAGTACAGCATTTTGTAAGCATGTCAATATCTTAAAAGAAGTGTACATCTTTCTTCTAGAGATAGATTTAAGCAATTCCTTTTCGAACAATGTCTTAAACGGCTTATGCCACACGTTTTTGTTTTATCAAAACAAGAATATACTTAATATGTTTTAATTGAATAACCAAACTCTGCAATTAAAATCTCAAATCAATTTTCGCATTTTCTCTCGGATAGTTTCTCCAAATTTCCTCATCCGCCGTCCATTACATTTCGTTCTTCCTCCTTTCAGATCTTTGAATAACATCACTTTTTTCACAGCCTTCGGGATGATTGTTCAAAAATTATTCAATAGGTGTGAGTAGATTAATATGTCGCGTTTCCGACCAGGATATCTTGTCTCCACTTACGGTCTAGCTGTCGATGTGCATCCGGTGTGAGGTTGTCCTTATCAGTTTCGAAAGGACGCAGGTGATAAGGAAAGGATGTAGGTGATAAGGTGTGTGAGATAAGGATAGGTTGTTTTTGAAGAGTATACAGGATGCTTGTGAAGAGTGTGTCACATGTACAGGGTCACGCAACTATCACGTGACAGCTGTCATGGCGGGCCAAAGGTACAGACCGCTTCGTGGAGGTGTCGCCACCACGTGACAGCTTTCTCATGGCGGGCTTATGGTACAGACTGCTTCGTGGAGGTGTCGCCACCGCGTGACAGCTGTCATGGCGGGTCGAAGGTACAGACTGCTTCGTAGAGGTGTCGTCACCACGT
This sequence comes from Endomychus coccineus, assembly GCA_958510875.1. Lineage (NCBI taxonomy): Eukaryota > Metazoa > Arthropoda > Insecta > Coleoptera > Endomychidae > Endomychus > Endomychus coccineus. Next base: position 88,663,993 of record OY294069.1, on the reverse strand, counting down.
GACAGCTGTCATGACGAATCGAAGGTACAGACTGCTTCGTGGAGGTGTCGCCACCACGGGACAGCTGTCTCATGGCAGGCCAAAGGTACAGACTGCTTCGTGGAGGTGTTGCCACCAGTTCGGCTCACCCGACTCAACCGACTCGTTCGGCACACCTCGTTCTAGTTTGTATTGTTGTTGTTAATATCGGTGAAGCAGTTTAGCTCAAGATGAAGTGTGTGGCGGTTTACATTCAGAGCATCCAAATCTCTCACCATACAATGATAGTTAAGGAACTTGCTTTGTTGGATTGTGAAAAGAAGTTAGAAAAATATTTTCTATTCAAACCACCCACACCGCTAAGCGAACTCTCGAAAAATCAAATGAAGCAAATAATGTTTTGTGAAAAGTACCATGGAATTCCATACAACTTCGGATATCAGGACTATATTCGAGGAGGAAATTTTCAAGGAAAATATTGATCCAGATAGCATCATATACGTTAGTGGTGAGGGCAAAGCCGAATTCATAGTGAACATTCTCAAAAAATTGGGGTTAGATTGCCGGGTAAAAGTGTTGAATTTAAAAGGCAGCTGCCCGAAATTTGTCCGGGAAAACTGTAGATATGTCTGTCTTCTTCACTCTGCCAAAGATAATTCTATGTGCTGCAGTGTAAACAGCTGGAAGTTGTTTGAATATATTACAAAGGAAGATGCCCATCTATATATATCACGAGGTTTTCAAAAAATGGGTGGGTGTGTGGGAGGCTCTCCTCCGAACTGATCAGTATTGATATGTCTTCGGAAGAATATGCACGTAAACTGCTCGAATTCCATGTAAAATTAGTAGCACTGAATAAAGACATAAAATTTTACAAAGATAAACCAACTAGGCAATTTGAGTGTAAGTGGAGGAGGAGGACAAGATGGCTGTGCTGAAATCAAATGTCATAATCCTAACCGCAATATTGAATGGAGTCCCATATACAAACGTACCACGTCGAGTGAATCGGATTTATATATGTCCCAACAAAGATGCCTCCGAGGAGGAATGTAATCGAACTGAATGGCAGCCTATGAACCACCAACTAGTCAATGAAAATCAACTGGAGGTATTCGCATACGTTAGGAGGAAAAAAGTAGAATTAGAATTGAAATAATTCGTGAGTTAATATGAATACATACAAGTTGTCAGTGGGGCTCTCTGGAGGCGACTGGTGTGGGTGAGGTAAGTCAAATGATCTATTGGGAAAGTGGAATTAGAATTGAAATAATCCATGAGTTAATATGAATACATACAAAATGTGTTTGGGGCCCTCTGGAGGCGTCCTAGAGTCGGCGAGTAATTCTTTCAATCTGTAATTATTGAAATTAGCTAGCAAATATTTCGCAAGTACAAAAATCACATACACTGTGTCCTGTAAATCCAGCTGGGGAAGGGAGTCCGCTGAAATCTCGGGGCATCTGTTGGAATTAAGAGTAATTTGGTAATCGAGATATTGTATCAAAATTGAAAAAAAATATACGTTAGGTCAATTATTTCGGGTTGATTCCCCAATTCAGGGGATAAATCATCATCATCAGCCGCCTCCAATAGGGTGAGATAGTCAAGTTAGATTTTAATCGCATCTTCAGAATAACCACTGGAAAAATTTTGCACTCATGATATATAGTAAGATCAAAATGGAATAAAACAACTCACTTTCCCTCCATCCAGCGACGCATTTGCTCTTTAGTCAATATATCCATTCGGTTCGTAAACTCTTCAATGTGGTCGTCGAATGCACGCATTTTCTATATATCACTCAACACTACTATGAGAAGAATACTATTTTTCCCTATGAAGTGCCTCGGGTTTTATACACAATATTTAATCATTGAATATACGTTAAACTAGAATAAAATTATTTCGCAGGGATTGATAAAGTTATCATTGACCGAGAAAAAATGTCCGCGGTTAAATATTTCAAGGAAGTTTCTACAAATCACCTGATTTCAAATAGGATGTTATATCCTGCATGTGGTTACAACGAACTCTCTAACAGGATATAACCGACGGATGTGAAATCCTGCATGTACGGTGTACGTGACGGAAACTGATAAGAAGTTCCTATAAAAGGCGGATATGCGCACACCTAGAGCCATTACTAAATCATTATTGAATCAGATCCAGAAGTGTGAGTGCTAAAATCAAGGTGAGTTCATTTATTGATTAGCTTGAATATTATTTTCATATGTAGAGTTAATTTCTATGAAGGGAATATTTATTTTTCTTTTCTTAAAACTGTGCTGGCTGAACTTTAACTTTTTGAAAGTATTTATTAATCTTCTTTTTATACAACTTGGTGGGCAAATAATAATAATTTGGTGTATTCATTAATCTTCTTCTATTCAATTTGATGGGTTAATTTAACACACGCGAAAATAAATATAATTCTTCACTGCTAACTTCCACCCAGGCAGCAGGGATTTGTTTTCTCAAAACTGCGTAGGCTGAACTTAACTTTTTTGGCGGGTATGAATCTTCTTTTATTCAATTTGGTGGGGTTAATTCCACAGGCAGAAAATAATTCTCCTCACTCCCAACTTTCACCGATTTGTTTTAGATTTTAAAAAAATGAAATAAAAATGGATCTATCAACATTGAACCGTATCTCTCTCTTGCAGAGGGCAACAACAACGAAATTCTCAGAATTAGAATTGAATGTACCATATTCAATTTTAAATTTAAAAACTATAAATACTTGATTTGGGGAGGCTATTTTGGCGGAGTTGGAGGGAGAGCTATCAACGTTCCTACCGAAACGAGTAACAACTGCGCTTCTCCCCTTTATCGGAGATATTAATAAAGGACGCAACACGGCCCTAATATATCGAGGGCAAGAAGCGATTGGGACAGGAAAATCTTGCTCGAAACTTGAGTTCACAGAATTGCCCGCCTCAGGAGTTGAGGGAGAGAGAGAGCCCCCCAACATTAACAAAAAAACAACCACCACCAACAACAACAACATCCTTCCTGTGTACAGCTGTTATATACCATAAGGTAGGCTGCTTGTTTTCTTTTCAACTATGGTATCGCTAAAATTAGTGGGGAGATTGTGAACATTATCAATGAGGCACAACGGGATTTTTTTAAATCGAAATTATCCCCTCAGGGAATGACAAAGTGGATAGGTTTATGTACTAAGTACATTAGGACTTTTTCCAGGCATTTCACTAAAGATACCTTGAATTTATCGTGTAATAACCAACTGCAGTGTAATATTGGGCATTTGAGAAGATTCAAAATTTTATTAGAGATTCGAAATAGACCCCCTACAACTAATAAGAACCGTACTGAGCGAATCCGGTGGGAGGATGATAAATGCGCATTTTCCCAACGAATTCGAACTGGCTTTATAACAAACATTTCGCATTTAGACCGGATACAATTTTTATATGATGCTTTTCATCTTCAGTTCTTGAATCACCAAAATTTTACATACATACAATTTTATTAAGGTAAACACTACATTTTGTGGGGAATATATGCGGCTTAATGCAATCGACGAGGTTATCCAAACAGAGTATAAATATTTGCACACCAAATCCGCTCCAATAGATGCTTCCACAAATTTATTGGAGTGGTTCAAGAAGAATGTTATAGATAAACTCCAAGTAAAACTAGATGATTTTTCATAACGCGACTCGAGATGGAGCCTTAGAGAGGTCATCAGTTTGGGTATAAAGATAAACAAGCACGAGACCATGAATTCGTTCTCTCAAAAGAAATCCTGGTGAAACACGCGGTTATTAGTATTAAAAATTACGACGAATATTGTTTTGCGTGGGCAGTAACAGCTGGGTTACACCCAGCAGCTATCCATTCAGATCGTGTTTCTTCATGCCCGCATTTCACTAATGTTTTAAATTTACAAAATTTAACATTTCCCCTTCCTATATCACAAATTCCAACTTTCGAGAAAAATAACAATATTTCCAAACATATATTCATTTTGGAATTATGTGGGGGTAATGAGCAGCAGCAGGGGGAACAGGGAGAGAGATTGAAGGTTCTCCCTGCAAATTTAACCAAATATAAATTAGAGAGATATTTTAATTTATTATTAATCCAAGATAAATATTATCGGGATGTAAAACCTGCGAAATCCCCGAATTTCATTGACCCCACCGTTAAATTTCACTATAGCCTAATTAAAAATTTATCAAGACTTGTAAATTCTCAAATTACCACACGCAAGAGAACTTACTTGTGTGAGAGATGTTTAAATAATTTCCGGAGCGAGAATAAGTTTAAAAATCACATTGAGGATTGTGGTAAGATGAACATGTGTAAAATAACATTCCCCGCGGACGATTATTTAAAAATTTAAGAATCACTCAAACGAACTACCCGTACCAATAATTATTTATTTTGACTTCGAAGCCCTCCTATTACCGATTCAGAACTGCTCTCTTTAAGAATCATTCAAACGAACCACCAGTACCATTAATTATTTATTTTGACTTTGAAGCCCTCCTATTACCGATTCAGAACTGCTCTCAATCTAATGCAAGCTCATATACGAACAAAACCCAGCTACACGAGGCGGATAGTGTTGGGTATTACCTAAAATGTCAACTTAACAATTCCCTATCACGATTCATGGTTATAGGTGATCAGACCCAGCCAAATGGCTGACAGATCAGCTGGATTAAATTGGGGAATTCATCGATCTAAAATTTAAATCTATTGTACCTATGGACTTGAATGGTATTAGTTTACTTGATATAATGAAGGAAACGATATTTGCGAGAGGCAGTTCGAAAAGGGAGATGTTCGTGTTAAAGATCATTGCCATTTCACGGGCAAATATCGAGGATTAACTCATCAAGATTGTAATTTAAATTATAAATATCGATTCGTAGTACCTGTTGTGGCTCATAACCTCAGTGGGTACGATATGTTTTTGCTGGTTCGAGATGCCAAATCGTCTAAACGAAATATTCAAGTACTCCCAATCAATTCCGTAGTTAAATTTCGCTTCATCGATTCGTGTCGGTTTTTAGATTCAAGCTTGGACAAACTAGTGTAATATTCGAAGGTGGAGAATTTGAATATTCTGAAAAGCGAGTTTGCGCACTTATCCGATGAAAAATTTAAATTATTAACTCGCAAGCCCTATAAGCTTTTAGATGATTGGGTCAAATTAAACGAGGAAAATCTTCCTCCAATAGAAAAATTCTTCAATAAATTACGTGACGAATCGATAAGTGAGGATGATTATAAGCATGCTCAGACAATTTGGACTAGCTTTAACTGTAGAAATTTAGGTGATTACTCGGATTTATATTTGAAAACGGATGTTTTATTATTGGCCGATGTATTTGAGAATTTCCGCAGCAAATGTATGGATCTTCTTGCTTCAGATCCGGCCCACTATTTCACGGATCCCTCGTTCACGTGAGACTGTTTGTTAAAATATGCAAACGTGTCCTTGCAATATTTGGAAGATATCGATGTGGTCTTATTTGTGGAGAAGGGAATTCGTGGAGATCTGAGCCAATGTAGTAATCGATTTGCAAAGGCCAATAATGAATACATGCATAATCACGACCCGCAAAAAGGGAATAGTTACCTCATGTATTTTGACGTTTTTAATTTGTACGGATGGGCTATGATTCAATATTTGCCCTATGATGGGTTCAAGTGGGTTGAAAACTTCGATGATGTAGACGTTCGAAACTTCTCAGACGAAAGTCCAATTGGCTATATATTTGAAGTCAATTTAGATTACCAACCTGAAATAGATGACTTGCATAAAGATCTTCCTCTTTGCCCCACTCATACAGCACCACCCGAAAGCAAATTATCTAAATTATTAACAACTCTCCACAATAAATCGAAATATATCATTCACCATCGAAATTTGAAACAATGTTTGGCGCTGGATATGGTCCTGAAAAAAGTCCATGGAATTTTGGAATTCAAGCAAGCTCCGTGGCTTAAAGCACTAGATTGAGGGCGGCTTCCAAGAATGCGTTTGAAATGGCTCCATTTAAGCTTCTAATCAACGCAATTTTCGGTGAATCTATGGAGAATGTACGAAAGCATAGACTAGTTAGATTAGTTAGTTAGCTAGTTAGTACGGACCCTACGGGGCTCGCTATTATATTTCCCAGCCCAATTTCAATAGCAGCAAGATATTTGAGGAGAATTTGGTGGCCATCGAACAAAATAAATTGGAAGTTTTATTCAACAAACCCATCTATGTGAGAATGTCTATTTTGGACATTTACAAAACTTGCAATTATGATTTTCATCATGGCTCCATGCTGAAATTATATAGAGACCGCGGATTGATGCGATTATGCTATACCGACACCGACAGTTCATTCATCACATTATTACAAATGATGACAATTATGGGTCAATTATAAATAGAAATATCGGGAAATTTGACACGAGTGATTATGCCCAAGACAACCTCTTTAAGATTCCGCAAGTCAACAAAAAAGTAGTAAAAAAAAAAACAGAAATTCCTAGGAGATGACGTGGATACACAGGGCTCGAGTGTCCCGGAAATACCCCCAGGTGGAATGAGCTAGCTCATAAACTGAGTAAAAATATATATCTTCCTAGATACATATCCCCCAATCTTTCATCGGAGATGTTACTGACCACATATTATGCGTTATGTTATAGCCTGATGAAATACAGTATACTATTATGGGGTCATTGTGGTAGCCAAGGGAGAATTTTCCGACATCAACGTATACTTATTAGAATAATAGCAGATGTGAGTTATAGATATTATTGTAGACCTTCATTTATGGAGTATAGAGTACTCATATTCCTGTGCTTATTTCCATACGAATGCTCACTCTATGCGTACAAAGAACAAAATATATGTCTAATGAGCAATTTCATGAATACAACACCCGCATAAGAAAAGAGTTTCATATCGAATTTTATAGGCTCACCAAGTCGCAAAATGATCTCAATTTTTTGATAATCAGCCTGGCAATATAAGAGCAGTGGTTGAAAACATTTCTTCCAAGAGACAGGATATTACCAATGATTCCATGCAACACAAATTTTATATCTGTGTGGTTATATTTTTTCAATCACTATTTATAATAATTCATTACATTTGTATATATCTCTATTTATTGATCTTCAACTAAATTTATATATTGTAATGATTTATTTGTTTTCTTGACGTGTGTAAGCAAATTTTATTGTATTAACATGAAATATATATCTACCTATCTATTTATCATTTATTTAGGCAATTTCAAGTTTTTAATCCTTGCCTTCAAGGTATTCTTATATCGAGTACTGTAATATTGTTTATACAATTCAAAACAATTTTTGAATTTTATTTTGCGATGAATAAATAATTACTAGTGTCATAACGTTGTGAAGAAATCAAGTATTATCTACTTTTACTCGACTTTACCATTGTATTCCAGGACATTAGATTTATTTCGCTATTTAATCAGCTAGATTGTGGAAGTATTCATTACTCAAAGCAGTACAAACGATTTTTTATTAGGAAATAATAAAATAGAAATATGAAAATTACTAGAATGTACAGAATACGAAATAACAATTGAACGAAACATTAACTGATTATTCTTTCGATAATAGACATATAATGTTAATATTTGAAATTAAAAATGTTTATCTTAATTTAAACGTATAATTGAGCATTTCTCACAATCTTTTGTGAAAAATATGTTTATCTACATTTATATCAGTTAGAACATCAAACGAATACAGAGAAATACTTTGAAATTCACGGTATATATCAGATATACACTGAAGGGATCCTACCGATTAGTTATAATAAATTAAGCCTTGGTGAAACCTTTTCAAATAAAATTCTCATAAAATAAAATTCTACACTTAGTTGGATTCATAAATGAATATATTCATGTATTGTCCTATCGTGACATGTTTTGACAAGACTCAGTAAACTGAAAGTGTTCAGATATAAATACTACAAAACGATTCCAAGGGATAATAAACATTCGGTACAGAGTAGAGATCATAAGCTTCGGTAAAGGTTATACAGGTAGATGAAATATCTGGAATTTATTAATTACGGCATCAAAAAATTATTGAATTATATGGAAAGTATAACATATTATTATTGTTCCTTGGTGATCATTGTATGCTGCATTTAAGATCTCGAATGATTATATTTTTTGTTCTGGTATGTGATAGGAAAAAGTATCATCTTATCCATGTTTTTAGGTAAAAATTATGTAAGATGTAACTGACGTGATTGTCGGAAAATCTCAAAATAGTAAATGAATGTATCGATTTGTAACACTCACAAACTGACTAATTCTATTTCATTTTTTAAATTAACTTATAGGTAGTTTAAAACTTATGGCACTCAGAAACATTCGTTCGAGATTTTCCTCATCTTGTATCAAAGCAATATTGTATTGAAGTTATATATTCTTAACTAAAAGTATTTTCCCAGTTTTGTCGGTTGTGCAGGCCTAATTCGTACAGGAGTGGCCCGAGAAATGTTGGCATTGAAAATCAACATTTTGTCTTTTTTTCTTTAAATTCAAGGTTGGTGAACCGAGTAATATATTCAAATTATATAATGTGATTAACAGTGGATGGCCTATTAGACGTTTCTTAGAATTCAATACTAATTTCACTATAAGAGTTTGCAGTCTAGAGTTTTCAGACATGATCTACCTTCCTAAAATATTACGAACAGAATACAATTTACGATTCTAAATTAGTATGAGCTTATTCTTTTTCAAAATTGAAACCTGTGTTATATTGTTTTCTATATAGCCTGATAGATGAAGTCTGTATTGGAATGAAATAATCTTCTCGAAAATGCATATCTGCTTACAATGTGTAGTACTGTGGAAATAAATTGAGTCTAACCTTGAGACATCCTGTATTGGAATGATTTCTGATTCTTTCATGAATCATCATCAATATGAACAGTTGGGAAAATAACCTTTTCTTCATAACGATTCAATGCATCCTTCAAATGAATTGAATTTCCGTAATTGTTCAATAAAATCCTATAGTTCCATTCGAAAAACTGAAGATGAATTTCAAAAGAACCATTTGCAAGGGGGTTACCACGCCCCCAAACAATGAAGTACCTATTTCCGCTATATTTCAGATCCATACGACCAATAGATACAGCGCAATCGTCTGCACAGTGAGTTGTATAAGCACATACATACACATAGTCAGTACAGTACTAGACTATACAGGGTGACATAGAAAAATGTACCGTGCATAGTGTCAGGTAATAGATGACACTAGAATAAGAAAAAAAGTTCCTATCAACATATATGCTCAGACGCTTAGTTTTTGAGATACAGGGGTGTTGAAGTTGAAACAAAAATTTCGTTTTTTTGCAAATATCTCCGGAACCGTTCATCGTACAGAAAACAGTTCTTGCGAGCATCTTCTACTCATAGTAAGCTATGTTCTGTGAAATGAAAATTTTTTTTTTAGTCATAATTGGTGAAGATTTTGAAGGGGTAGTTGATGTTTTCCTCCCCAACTTCTACGCCACTGGGAAAAATATGGTTTTGAGACAACCATTCGAATTGCCTAAGTTTTCTACACAAAAAAGGTACTCGCGGCCATAAGCTCTAAAGTTGACCGTTTTCGAGAAAAATCAACTTTTATGTTGAAAAACATTGTAAATTCTTCGTTCAAACGTTAGAACAAGTAACAAAACCAAAAAATTGACCATGTTTTTCAACATAAAAGTGGATTTTTCTCGAAAAAGGTCAACTTTAGAGCTTATATTCAAGAGTACTTTTTTGTGTAGAAAACATTGGCAGTTCAAATGGTTGTCTCAAAACTGTATTTCTTCCAGTGAAGTAGAAGTTGGAGAGAAAACATGCACTACCCCTTCAAAATCTTCACCAATTATGACTAAAAAAAAAATTTTTATCGCACAAAACATAGCTTGCTATGAGTAGAAAATGTTCGCGCATTATGTTCTCTGTACGATAAACGGTTCCGGAGATATTTGCAAAAAACGAAATTTTTGTTTCAACTTCAAAAACTAAGCGTCTGAGCATATATGTTGATGGAAATTTTTTTCTTATTTTAGTGTCATCTATCGCCTGACACTATGCACGGTAATTTTTTCTATGTCACCCTGTATACATTTTATTCCTCCCTGTACCTGCACGGACTACTCATACAATGCAAGGAAGCATATCGAAGACTACCTTCTATCCTTGAACTTTTTTTAGGGAATTGAAAAATCTTGATTAATTTTTGAACGGACTACTGCCAAATTTTCAATTTTGTCTTTTTAAACCAGATTGGAATAAATCGTTGAAAATAATAACTGAGATGGTTTAAAGACCATATCTAAAGCTGTAGGCCGAAATCTAGTAAAATCAACATACAATCACAGATGTTTACAATCGTCATTTCTCATGCTCCCTTCACCAACAAGTTGAGCAGACATTACTGAGGATGAATTGAAAGCTAAATGATGAGTTGCTCATAATTCCATTCATAATCATGCATTGTGGCTCTCTACTCTCTACTAGAGTAAATTAACTTATGTAGCAGTATTGATTGTGTAATTCTATCAGATTCTACAAAAAAGGAAACATTCACTATAACAAATGTACTGGATTTTAGATTTATAAGACCAGTGATTCCCAACAATTTCCAGCGATATTAAGTTACTGTTACTAGAATAAATTGTATGAATATGTCATTTTTCCAGTTATGGAGAAGTATTCTTTCAACATAAGGGTATTACGGAAATAATATCTTATGAGTAATATCTAATCCCAGAGAAAAATGCTTATTAAAAACTAAACAACATCTGCGTAATAGCTGTTTAGCAGTTTCATCCGATAAAAATGAAATAACATAATCCGACTATAAGCAAGTAGATGCTAATAAAATGAAATAAAACAATTTTTGTCTGATTTCTACAAGATATTTCATTCATCAATTTTTACATCATTATCAAGTGAATATAGAAGCAACAGGTAGATTTATTTATACAAATTCAGTAATGGACAGAGATTGAGGTTCAATTTGCTATTAACTGTATTGAATTCGAGGTTTTTACAGTTTGTTAATCACCAAATTGTCCAACAGATTCATTGACTTCTCTTTTTTGCTAGTATGAAGGATTTCAAGATTATTTATTGTTATTTTCTGATTTGAAATATTAATATGTTCGAAGATTGCTTGCTGATTTACTATCGGAGGAAATATGTTCCTTGACACGTGATTCTGAATTGCGACCCATCTGCCCAACATATTGGGCACTCACCACATTCAATCCTATAGATACTGGATTCTTTGTACTTGTCTGTTTTTGTTAGATAGTAATTTGCTTAGATTTAAGCCGCTAGAAGAAGGAGTTGTTATTTTAAATTTTGAAAAATAGTAGACGTTAATTAGCTTGAAATAAATCAATAGGTGTGCATTCGACTTCCCTTCAGTTTGCATCTCTGATTAGTGACTTTGGTGAGATATCGTTGAATAATTTCACAAGAATGAAGAATGGGCATAACTTGTTAACGTAACTGCTTGTGGAAACCAAATGGAAGCGGTATGAATCAAAGTTGACTATGGCAGGTCATTATATTTCGAATAGACTTTGGAAAGCTTAGGAAAATAAGTGATCTGAAAGAGTACGCTGAAGTTTCAATGAAGAACAATACCATATACATTTTACTGCGACCGAATCACCATTATGAACTAGCTTTCAAACTTGGCATTATTTTAATGAGAAATCGGAATAACTCCAGGATAGTGATTGGAATCAGGGTAATATGATCATAATAATGAACCTCATAAGGGAGAAGCCTCATAATTTAGTTTACACTATCACACCTTTTCCAATAAAATTGTAACTTACCTAAAGCACTTTTCGCGCTTTATCTATTTTTCTGATAATGGCTGCATCGCAACCGAAAAATGCTTTAAGTAAGTTTAAATTAAGTGTAAGAAGGGTTATTGTAATTTATATTATATTATATTAAATGATGTATCACAATCTTTGGGCCAGTTGAATTGATTGCTATGTACTTTTGGTAAATTTTGAAATTTAGCCTTAAGATTGGTGTTAATAAATGGACCAAATCTTGTATTAATTGTCAGAAATCAAAAACCAACAGACATGTTAAATCAGCTCATGGTAAATTTAATATTCCCACCTCCCGCTTTTGTCATATTCACATAAACTTAGTAGGACCTCTTCCGCCATCTAAAGGTTATTCTTACATTTTAACCATAGTTGATCGTTTTACTCGATGGCCGGAAGCACATCCGTTAAAAAACAGTTATATTTCTACAATCAAAGAAAACTTCATTAATCATTATATTTCACGTTTTGGTGTTCCATCTCAAATAACCACAGATGTAGGTGGACAATTTGAATCAAAGACGTTTTCCGAATTTTTAAGATTAATTGAAACACAGGGAATTTGAACAAGTTATAATCCAAAAAGCAACGGCATGGTTGAACGTTTTCATAGGCATCTTAAATCAACCATTATAGCCAGCGAAAACAAACAATGAGCAGATCAATTACCAGTTTTATTATTGGGTTTCCGCACTGTTGTCAAAGAGAATTCTACGAAAATGTCCTATCTTCTACAAAATGCAGAAGGTTTATCCTCTCCTTGATCTAAATTTGAAAGAAACTCCTCAAGTTTTTTGTCCTCACTCTGGGAATTACATTCAATTAGAGCTGATTTTAATATCGACGTATCTCATATAGTGTCAGAGAGCCCTACCATGTGTTGTTATGGTTATACTTTGTTTCTAAACAGGCCTGTACAGTCAAGGAGCACGGACCCTGTTTGAAAAATTATACCACACGGTTTGCAGAAGAATACGATTGTTTCCGAGTAAGCGGCGAGTGAATAAATTCATGTAGCAATCGAGATATAAATGAATGTATGGATGCGTTCATTTGCTTCTAGATGGCTTTTACCAGATAACAATGATAAGTTATCTCTAGTATATATCGATCAGTAACATTACAAAGTAGGCAGCTGTTTTGGTGATTGGTCAATTTGGTATATTGTTTGACTTCTTAGTGGGACATCTATCCAAACATGACGTTAATATTATTTGATCTTTTTACTATGTTGTTGGCTAAGTGAACCTTCGAACAGCTATCTAGAACTATTAGTTTGTAATGTTACTGGAGTAGAGAGACCTAATCATTGAAATAATTCATCTTCGGATCCGTTTGTGAACTCAATAAATTTATTAAAATCAGTCAAATTGTGTTTTAGAGCTACATCACTTTCGGAAATTGATGAACGATGAAATTATTCGGAAATAGTTTTAAAAAAGGATGATTCATCAGCCTCACTAGCCAAATAAAGTTTTGCAAACTGTTTATATTGTTCATAAGCAATAAATAAATAATTTAATTAGCTCATTTTTGAGATTATTCTAAGAAATGCAAAATTTGACCGAATTTGATCGGATAAAGACTATTTTTTGTTATAAGCAATTTATTTATTAACAAAATAGATGAATTCAACCAAAACTCCGACTTAAAGGTAGTTTTCGTATAATTTTGGTATTCTGAGTTTGATTTTATCATCAATAAATTTGCTCATTTGTTATAAACGAATTACATTCATCATTAAATATACGAATTCGACCAAAATGTCGAGTTTAAAGTCGATGTCAGATTACATACCTAAGTTTTCGAATTGTTATTAACAATAGTTTTGTCAAAAAAATGAAGTTCTCAGTGTGCGTATTATATAAAAATTTCACATTTCTTTTTTCTTTATTTGTTGATAAATAATTTGTACATAACAATTCAGAAATTTATGTATGCATTTAATGATCATAATAGCAATATACTCGACAACGACTATAAATTCGCCATTTTGATCAAACTCGTATATTTAACAATAAATATAATTTGTTTATAAGAAATTAGCAAATTTGTGGGTATACATTCGACGATATTGACAATAAAATCCAACTCAGAATACAAACCTAAAATCCGAAAACTACCCTAAAGTCGGTGTTTTGGTCGAATTCATCTATTTTGTTAATAAATAAATTGTTTATAACCAAAAATAGTCTCCATCCAATCAAAAACGGTAAAATGTTGCATTTTTTAGTAATTTTTTATGTAATCTCAAAAATGAGCTGATTAAATTGATTATTTATTGTTTATAAACAATATGAACAATTTGCGCAACTCTATTTGTGGTTAACTTCATTTCCGATGACATTCTTAAGAGAATGCACTTTGTCTCATCAAGATTGATCCATCTCCCAAAGATTTACGGGTCGAATACCCATTTGACTGCACTATACATAACAAATTCGTGAATAATCCATACCCCACGTTAAATATACACACTATTAGCCAGTGCTACTATAAGCCCGAAACAAAATACGACATGAAGTTCAATAAACGAATGAGTAAATAATTATGAACGGAAATGAGGAATTTTTCAGTAACGAATGATATGCGGAGAGTAATATAAGGAAACATTTTTGGGCTTTCTGATTCAGTACTCTCAAGATTAAATATGACCTGCGAATGTGGGAGAATCAGAGTTAATGTAATGGAAATTTGTCCTGCTATTGCGGTTCACAATTCTCTTGTTGCGTTTAGAGCCGGGTTAAGAGCAATGTTTCATGCCCTCAACGGGTCGTTTAAGGTGCAAGTGGCATTAAATTTGCTTCCGTTCCAGTTGCTACAAATATATGCTGATACTTCCCAAAATTTATACGCCATTTCAACAATTGATGAAATGTATATAGGTATTATCTACAGATATTTGCTTCATTTATTTTATTTATTAGATGTAGAAAACTCTAACTTCTCAAAAAATATAAAATATTTAACCCTAGCTGTAGTGAAATGTATCAAACGTATTACTAGCCCAGCTTAATGAAAATGTATATGTGTTGAAACAGGGATAAGTATAATAATAATAATAATAATAATAATAATAATTCATTTGCATCGGGAATACATAAACTAGATATAAACATAATAATGGGTTTAAACATAGTATTCCGAGACAAACAAATAAAGAGAGGAAACACAAAGCTTTCGCTGTCCGTGTCATATCTAAATTATTTATTCATGTTTGAGCTACGAGTCTTTACACTAAATCTTGGAAAATTACTGAATGAGACACATATATATTGAAGCCCACATATACATACTTATTTATATAGCAACACATACCACATAGATACATACATTAATGAAACATAAATAGCTAGGTAAGAACATGAATAAGCAGATGGACATATAATTATCTTGGCTTTTCACTTAAAGAAGGTATGTATGACTTGTCTCTGATTACTTAGTAGAAAGGTTTTAACCTTATTCCTATAATGTATTTCAGAGTTGGAATTGTTGAAGAGGTAGCTTTCTGGGATGAAGTTTATGAATCTTGGTCCTAGAAGCGCAAGACATTTTGTACCCACTGTTTTATTTGCTGATGGAATTTTAATCTTGTTTGAATATTTAGCCCTCGTTGGGTATTTATGTGATAATAGGTCGATATGTTTCCTATTTTTGTGTAAAAAACACACAGTTTTAAGAAAGAAGATCTGTCGGATGTCTAGTGTCCTAGCTTCTTTGTATAAGTTATCTGATGAGTAGCTCCTTTCTTTTTTCAATATGATTTTTAGGAAGTGTTTTTTTGTAGTGTGTTCAACTTTTCCAGGTATACATTTGTGATGCCTCCCCATCCTATTATTCCATATGCTAGGCGCGAGTCTACAAGGGCAAAGTACAGCATTTTGAGATGGTGTAGAGGTAATATTTTAGTAAGGTATTTGAAGCGGCCCAGGAAGGTTCTGATTGTATTAAGAATGTTGTTAACGTGATTATTCCAACGAAGATGACAATCAATAATAATCCCTAGATATTTTATATTCTCGGCAAGTTTTATTGTTATCGTTTTGTTATGATTAGTTATCTCTAAAGTGTTATACTGTGGTAGTTTGTTTTTGTAGCTTGTTATAGGAAGGAACATTGTTTTGTCAAAATTTATGGTTAGTAATTTATAATTGAACCAGTCACTAATATTATTCATTTCGGATTGAATTTTAATTCTTAGGTCCTCCCAATTGCTTGATATATACAATATAACGGTATCATCGGCGAAGCTTATTATGTGCGTAGAGGTTCTAATGGTTAGTAAATCATTTATATATATGACAAATAGAATTGGACCTAGTACCGTACCCTGCGGTACTCCACATTTAACCACTTGAAGTCTACTATAGGTATCGTCAATTTTGACACATTGCTTCCTATCATACAGATACAATCTGAGTAAGTCGTGAGCCAGTCCTCGTATTCCTACATCTTCCAAGGATTCTAACAACTGTTGCTGGTCGACAGTGTCGAATGCCTTTGCAAGATCTAGGAACACACCAATAGCAGGTTGGCTGTTATCGATTGCTTCATACATTTTTTGAGTTAGTGACGCTATAGCTCCTTCCTTAGATTTTCCGCTCTGAAATCCGAATTGATTATCAGCAATTATTTTATGTTTTTTCAGAAATTGCTCGAGTCTATTTTTTATGACTTTTTCGAACATTTTAGCGTAGTTAGTCACCAGAGATATTGGTCTAAAGTTTGAGGGTAGGGTTTTGTCGCCTTTTTATGTAGCGGTTTTATTGCTGCGATTTTTAGTTCAGTAGGGCAGATTCCATTTTTCATTATGTTATTGATAACATAACAAAGGGGTGCTGTTATGTCCTTATGAATTTTCTTCAATGTCTCGGCTTTAATATCGTCTGTACCAGGCGTCTTATTATTTTTTAATGATAGGATAATCTCACTAATTTCTTTTTCATCCGTAGGTCTGAGAAAGAGGGAGTGGGGATTTATCACTCTGGGTGGAGGTGATACTGGGGGCTTTTCTATGTTTTGTGCTAGTTCTTGCCCTACGTTGGCAAAGAAATCATTGAAAGTATTGGCGATTTCATCTTTGGAGTTTACGTACTTGTCATTTTTTGATTTCAACTGTTTTATTATTGTATGTTTATTATTGGTGTTTGTAATATTTTTTATAGCTTTCCAGAGTTTTCGTGAATTATTTTTATTCTGTTCGATTTGATTTTTATGATGGTTGAGTTTTGTAACCTCTATGAGTTTATTTAAATGATTCCTGTATTCGTTATAGTTCTCTTTTAGCCTTAGATTTCTTTTATTTTTTTGCCATTCCTTGTATAGTTTATCGCGTTTTTTTATGGACTTTATTAACCCTATTGATATCCAATCTTTCTTCTTTATGAATTTTTGTTTTTCTTTATATGTTTTGGTATTTTTTCCATTAGTTTGTTCAATTTTAGCAGTAAAGTAGGTTGTAGCTTATTGTGCGTCTTCAATGTTACCTATATAATGAATCCCAGTTCAAATTTTCTAAATCGTTTTTTAATTTTGTAAAATTTATCTTTTTCACAATATTATCCATATAGTTGGATTCGATATTTTTGAAAATGTTCGTGTTCAGGATCGTAGCTCTGTGGTCTGTTACAAGAGAATCTAAAGTAAAGCTTGAAAAGTAGTCGCTGACTTCACCTTTTTTTATTCGTACAAAAATATGATCCAGGCAGCTTTTAGAGTCTCCTTGGATTCTGGTATGTCTATTAACAGTTGAGATAAAGTCAAACATACTCAATATGTCTAAATATTCGGGCACAATTGTGTTATCCTTAGACAGTAAGTCGATGTTCATGTCGCCTATTATTATATGTACATCAGTGCTCTCCATATCCTTATTACAAAGGTAATCGTATAGTGCATTAACAAATTCTTCATCATTGGTTGCAGGTGATCTATATAAGGCTGTGATTTTTAAAATTTTCTGTTCTTTTTTACAAATGACCTCAATGGCTTTACATTCTGAGATTGTTACAATCGTGGAAGTATAGTTAATACAATTTTTTATATAAACAATAGTTCCATCACATTTGCAGATGTTACCGTAATTATATAGTAAGTCATACCCTTGTCTTTGCATTAAGTCTATGTCGAAATCGTTTCGAGTTTCGGTTAAAATTAGGCACTCAAAAGGATCATCAAACTGGCTTAGTGTAACCTCGAAGTCATCTAAATTTTTTGAAATGCTTCTGATATTTTGATGTATCAATTTAAACTTACAATTGGTATCTTTTATGATTTCATTATATTCGGAAGTATCTCTCAAAAGCTTAGAGGGAAATTCTGAATAGCTATAATCTCTAATCAATGGGTCCATTATTTTTACGTTAGGCACAATTAATAATTCCGTTATTGAGTAGTTAATTGGTCAAGGGCGAGCATTTTCAATATTTGCATAAGCACTATTGCATGAAAATTTATTTTCCAGTGACGCTGCGAGTTCTTATTTTCTGTTGGTCACCTACCTCTTTTGTGATTTTGCCAGCAAGTTGGGTTGGAGTGTTAGTTTTCTGCTGAGGATTTTTTGCCAATGGTTCAGAAGGTTTGGTGATCTGACGCTGGAGTTCTTTGGTTGATGTTTGTATAGGTGTTCCAGGAGCACTAAGGGATTTTTCTTAAATATCTTGTTGATCTTCTAGGTCTTCTGGTTTGTATACTCTACCATTCACGTGTAACCGATTCCTTTTTATATAACAGTCTTCTTCCTTGTTTCCTCTAGCAAGGTTTAAATGTTTCCGAAGAATGCTATATTCTTGGCGTTGTTTGAGGGTGAGATCTTGAGCTATTGAAACTCTCGTTCCTCTTAGATTCCTCGCATTTTTCAGTATTGCTTCTTTCTTTAAGAAAGACGTGAATTCTATTTTTATTGGAGGGTTGTTGGTTTTTCCAAGTGAGTAAAAGTTAATCAGATCACTTTCAGTTATATTTACATCGACCAGTTTCTTTATTTCACTTTTGATGGAATCAATTGTTATATCGTCCGGTTTGCTTTCCAATCCAAAAATAATTATATTATTTTCTTTTGATTTCCTTTCTAGGTTCTCGATTCTATTTGTGTTTTCTGTGTTTTTTGACTCCAGTGTGTTTATTCTTCGATTTAACTCTTCGATTTTTAGTGTTATTCTCACTTCTACAGCCTCTATGAGTGATTTCAGCTCTTGCTTATTCTTCTTCAATTCTTCTAAGATAATCTCATTCGTGATAGACATACTCCGGGCCTGCTACAGGTATAACGTTTCTGATAGTGTACGGTTTCCTTTATAAATCAGGTACACTGATAAGGAAAGCTTATCTCTAGACGGCAAAAAAGGTAGAGATGTTTGTTGTGGTTGTTGTTCGCAGGTGTATAATGTTCAAATATGCCTTCTGGGATGACTCCCGTTGTTTAATTTTCTTCATAGAGGTGATAGTTTGGTTCCCAATTGATATTTTGCAGTTTTCAGGAAAAACAGTTCCCTATTTCTCACGTTTCACTACACTTTTCACAGAGCTAATTCACTTCACTTTACTTAGCTAAAGCAGCACACACAGTATAATAATGATAATATCGAAATACGTCTACACGAAGATTCATTTTATAACAATACTCAATTTATTTCTAGCGATAAATGTAGAATATACAAATTCATCTAACATATGACAAAAAGTATTATTAGTAATTTATTCAAGTACATATACCACAAGTAGACCTGAAAATCACAAAGGGAAGTTAACAAATTGTGCTCTACCACTTAACCCTTAGAAAACATACTGAAAATGGAGTATAATCCAGAACGTTAGTGTTGATCTATTGTTTGTGATTTCTAAGATCACATGTTGCCTTCCCATCTGATCGGAACATAGTCGAGTCGCTCGGTGTGAGATAATATCAATTCGGTCTGTGTGTTGGCATCGATTATATTCTATTGTCCTAGGACGTTCTCTAGATGACTTGAGAGAGTGATATTTTTTAACACCAGAGATACTTCCATTTGTGCTTTGATTGTGGGAAGATATATACCTGGAAGAGATCCAACAGGAAAGGTTGTGAAACTTGAGTGTTCCCTACTATGTATGATTAGTTAATTTAAAAAAAATATTTCAGGGTAGATTTTAACCTTGTTAATGAGTGAAAAATAGTCAATTATATTGCATTTTGTATTGTTTATCTATATTTTCATAGTGTATCATATATGCTGCAATATGCAGTCAGCTATTAAAAAGGCTATAAACATTATACATTTCAGTGATGAAAATAGACAAAATAATACTTTTCTTTATTCAAACAGATTAACTTTTCATTTTACGCAAAAAACGGAAGAAAACCCGTTGTATTCAGATTACATCGTTGCCGTGTATCTCACCAATTTGGGATGTGGCCGACATTGGTTTTTCCGTCCTCTGTTCTAAATGTCTATCAAGTGATGACGATGGCCTACCTCTTTTATTTGAATTATGCTGGCGAATGTTGCACAGGCAATTGCCAATTTCACCAGGAAATGTTTCTACTGATATTGTATAACTCAGCAACTCTACGATACAGGTGTCACGCATTAATAATAGAAATATCAACTAAATGCTATACGACTCTTCAGTATCATTTCTGCTTCTGTTTGACATCTTGTAATGTCCTAAAATGCTATCTAAAAGATCAACTTCGCCCATATGCTTGTCATATTCAAACACTAATTACTGTGGGCATTGTATTTTGACGTGTTTTTTTTTGTTTTACTTCTTGAAGAGGACTAGTATATGTGGGAAGTAATGGAACAGGTGTATTGTCTAGTCATAATACTGATGCGAAATGAGCATATCTTCAAAATAATCACACATAATTTTATGAACATTGTTTCACTAGAGAATTTGTAGTTGGGGTCAAACGATTTCTTCTCACTGTCCCTGGCAAAAGAATTTCTCTTGAATACAGATGAGCAATCAAAGAAACTCCTGTACAGTAGTCAAAATGAACAATGAAATTATAACTATTGGGAATTGAGCGGCACAAGCCTTAGATAACATTAGCTGAGGCTCCTAAATCAGGCTCATTTGGAAAACCGTGTTTCTGAGAATTTGCTTGTCCAGTGCATATTCCAAATCGGTATGCATATTCCGAACCTCCGGACAAAACAAATAATTTATAACTTCACTTGTGGGCATGTACTGAATCATATGGGCCTTTGTTGGACGTATTTGCTATTCAATAGATTGATGTATTTTTTACCTTGTTAGAACCATATTTTTTGGACCTATACCTTGTAATATTAGATATATTCATAACTGACAGATGAATGACGATACCAATATACTTTTATATCACCTATTGTTATATTTGCTGGTTTTGAAACAAATTTTTGATTGTTGTGAAGGTTCGATTAGTCAGCAATTTTTTGAAATGAACTATCGGGAAAAATTATCTAAAAGAAATAAATCGACGGTAATAAAATAAAAAGCAATGTTTTTGGATCTGACCTGAGAAAGTGGTAGGGTCTGGATAACTCCATAACATATGTTGAGAGAGATTCGTTACCTCCGAATGTTGTGTTCCATTATTTTGTCCAAAATTTCCTCGCTTCCATGACATAGATTTGAAGGTCGTTTGAAAAAATTATAGGATTAAAGTATCTTTCGAAGAAATTTTCGTCTTCTGAATCTTGCAGATTATCATCGCTTTCCCCGAAATTACCTGCAAGCTTTTCCTACTGTTCTCATGGCAAAAACTTCCGTAAACCTACTTTGTTGCCCATTGCTCTATAATTAAAGAGTAACCCAAAAATGCATGTAATTTTCAAGGCACTGTTCACTGATATTATGAAATGCGTTGGTACGTACTTGAATTACCAAATACATTCAATTTCAAAATTGATCTCATTTTGCCACGAAATTATCCATTTATGGCACCCGACACCTGCAAATACAATTTCACTTTCAATACGAACGTCATATCTATATGAAAATTGTGTATACATTGTGCCACAACCTGAATTTTGGCGTATTCTACCATCAGTTTCTCAACTTGAATTTGCTTATTATTTTATATGTAGCAAATATATTACACGATTTGTTGTAGGGTTGATTACTTTGGGATTTTCCTCCCGTTGAATTCTGAAACGTCATCCATCATTAATTCGATTTGGAAGTTGTTTATGGCTGGATAATATTGCCGTTAAGGGAATATAAGTTCCAGCTGTCACATTTTCCTAATTACAACTGTATGACGGGTGACGATCTCGATGGTGGCGTTGTGTCCGGATTGAACATTTAATGAACAACGTCAACCTCAGTATTTGAAGGAAAAAAATCTATATCTAAATATCTCAGTTATCCCAAACTTCTATGTAGTTGATCTGTTCCATGAATGTTCCACATTATTTGTATAATTTCCATCTCGCCTTTATCTGATAAAATGTTCCACCTTCAGAGCATTGAAACTTTGGATGCAACAGGTTTTTTTCTACGAGTATAGAATTTTTGTAAGAGAGATCGAGAAACGTCCACATAATCTTAACAAACGAGATGACGAACTAAGATTACCAGCAACATGGAAATCCGCTTTAGAAAGTCGGAAGATACAACCAAAAACAAGAGAGAACATCCAGTGCACATGCAACAGGTCACGGAAACTTTCCGGCTGATTCCAGCGTCGCAATGACGTCATCCAAACGTGTCACTCGGAGCCAAACACGTCGAAATCAACCAAGCGTGAAATAGTTCGAAAGTCCAAAGGTCAAGCATAACGGGGGATATAAATACCTGTCCCTCCAAGTAAGCGTCAGTTCGCCTAGATCTTCCAAACTCTACGGTCGAATCACCTGAAGATGGCAAATGCGACTTTGCCGAAACGTCGTGAAATTGGTCCTTTTGAGGACCGAAACCACACAACGCGGATCAATACCCGAGAATCCAGTTCTACACACTGCACGTCATTATATAAACGTACTCAAGCCATTACTGTATAACCGTTTTGTCAAACCAAATATATACATTCTTCGACATCGTACCGACGAATACAGACCCTGCAGTGTTGCCAAACAGGAATTAGAACCACTATTCAAATATCGGTGTTATACTTACAAACTTTCCAAGTGCCGGTCATTTACATTTCACTCATTCAATTGAACTACGCATCCCATTATAAATATTAATTCCAGAAAAGCAAGTTTAGGATTTATTGGTAGTACCTAATAATAAATAATTGTTCTGATTGTAGTTTCATAAATTCCCATACACTTTCTTTCGAATATACGAATGGTTATTCTCAAATACTCATTATTGAAACTACATTATATTCTGAAGATGAATCCAATTTGATAATTAATTTTGATTCTCTTCCAGAAATCAGAATTTCTTCAATAGAAGAAACAAATATTCATACCATATATTTTCATAGAATAAAATAAGTGAAGGTATGTGATAACAAGTGAAGTTAGTTTGATTCACGCCGAAGGCGTACATAGTAGGATCACGTTCCTTTGTAGGGTACTAGTGAACCGATAATCGACCAAATTCGCTTTGCGTGTGCGTTCGGTAACGCACACGAAAAGCGAATGATCTCGGATGACGATTGTTAGTCGAATACACATATTGTGATATATAAAATTTTGTTTCCATTCTCTCAGTCCATCAATATCTGCAGCAATCGTTATACCCCAAATGGAGTCATTTTCATCTTTAGATATTTACAGATTTTCCTCGTTTTTCTTATTAATAGGCCAGTACAAATAGTATTTGAACAACAACAAAACTCGTTACAGCAATCTGACAGCGGGATATTGTAGAACAAGATATTGTGAAAGAGGGAAAAATAAATCGAACCGACAGCTGCCATCCGGAGTTGAGTGGGGTGTGTTTTTAGGGGATGAACACAGTTTTTCGTGATTTCTGGCTAAACCGTGCATTCTATCAAAAAAAGTTACATACAAAAGTTGTAGGGAATAAACAGGTCTACAACTTTTTGTCCACCGTTCTTACCCTCACCTCCAAATTATTCGACAAAAATGCGAAAAACCAATTTTTCGGTTTTTAATTTTTTTCTTAGACAAATCAAACTTCATGAAGCTCTGACTTTGACAAAAGATACCTCTATTTATTGCAAAAAGGCAGTAATTTTTTTGGAAGGAAATATTCGAAGGTTGTTGTTAAATTTGATTTAACGAAAAAAAAACCCAAATTTTTAACTGCGATTCCTCTTGAAACTACGCATCCTACAGAGTTCAGTTTTGGCTCACTTACTCACTATTACGTCTACTTTTGATAAGTGGTAAAAAAGGTATACTGCAATGGAAAAATGGCGGGAAAATCGAAAAAACCGAAAAATCGGTTCTTTCGAGGTAATTTGCATATTTATCGTTGAATAATTGTTATTAATTAATAAAATCATTTCAATTTTTTCATGTTTATGGAAACTATAATATCATTTCTTTGACTATTGTATAGATCGAGTTTTGATAAGATGTCATGCATGTCTAAGACAGCAAATTATATCTGCTATATTCGTATATTCGTAATCGCAGGATGCGAATATATTACTTCTACGATCATCGTACATGGGATTGTTACTATCAAACAAAACATAAGAAATGCACATTCCCAATATGCATTTGAGAACAATTTTAGTTTTTTACTCGAAATCAATTAGTTTACTAAACAAAATATAATCATACAATAGGTAATGTAGTAGATCTACAATGATATATACGGGTTTTGTAAAGAGGTTTTCAATTATTAAGACAGTATTTGCATGTTGCACTGCACTTATCGGAAGTAGACGTGATAGTGAGTGAGTGAGCCAAAACAGAACTCTGTAGGATGCGTAGTTTTAAGAGGAATCGCAGTTAAAAATTTGTTTTTTTTTATCGGGAAATTAAATTCAACAACAACCTCCAAATATTTCCTTCCAAAAAAATTACTGCCTTTTTGCAATAAATAGAGGTATCTTTTGTCAAAGTTAGAGCTTCACAAAGTTCAATTTGTCGAAGAAAAAATTTAAAACCGAAAAATTGGTTTTTCGCATTTTTGTCGAATAATTTTGAGGTGAGGGTAAAAACGGTGGACTTTTTATTCCCTACAACTTTTGTATTTACCTTTTTCTGATAGAATGCACGGTTTAGTCGGAAATCACGAAAAACGGTTTTGAACCCTTTAAAACACACCCCATTCCGCCCCGGATAGCAGCTGTCGGTTCGATTTATTTTTCACTCTAACAATATCTTGTTCTACAATATCCCGCTGTCAGATTGCTATAACGAATTATTTTTTTTGTTTCTAATATTTGCTCCTATTAGTACTGGCCTATAATTCTAGGTCATCTTTTATAATTATAGAGATGAGATAATAAACTATTATGAAATTATTCGCATATTTCAAATATTGTACTTCCATTAAACTTTGTAGTTTGGTTCTTAACAGGATACATAGAAATAGAATAGTCCCGAACAATCATTATCTAGATTCAGAAATCTCATATTATAAGAATTATTTAGTTATTTACTGAATCATTGCAATTAACAGCAGAAAAAGGCCAATTCACAAACAGGTTAAAATAGCTTAGTTACTTTAGTTGTTTGATACGTACTTTCAGTCAATCTGAAAATAAAATTCCTTGGAATATCAATGAATCAAAATGGAATAACAAAAAAAAATAGTAAGACTATGATATAATAACATATTGAAATCTACGAGTATTCTGAAATTCAGTAGATATTCAATTGCTGGAAGATACCTATAGAACTCCATATGTGTTTTTTCAGAACTTTGCCACTTGATGCAGTTCGTCTTTTTCAAAACACATCAACTGCAATATGCTATCTGCTTCCCAAATCTAGTGCTCGTTAAGAATTGGGGCTATTGAGCACCACATTCCGTAGCCAGTTTTCGAACTACGGATGTTCCCGAAATCCATCTGGTTGAACCTGATGTGGCAAAAACGTATTTATTTTCCTTTGTTAATAGGCTAGTTTTATTGCGAATTTGTATAATGAGGTCAGTATATTTCTGAGTTCTTTTCATGAAGAGGGTTGGAACAGGTTGCGAACCAAATACAACATCTCTTTTGAACATTTTGCACAACGTTTTTTCTCATAGCCCGATAAACAATCTAAAATTTGCTGTTGATTACAAATATCTTCTGGAGGTCGCTTGTAAGTCATAATATCTAGAAATTGTATCTCGCCAATTCTTCACCGATTAATTAATAGCAGCAAAGCAAACGTACATTTTATTAATGTATTTTAACTGGCTTCCCAATCATGATTCTTCGATATGTCATCACAAGCTTTTTCAGCCAGTGTAGTTATTGAGCAGGGCAACATCTTCAGTAGTGGGTAACAATTCTGGAGTAAGGGATTTTTTTTCAATCAAGATCTTGTTAGCTAGGCTCCCAATATCATCGCTCCAGAGAGATTGAATCATTTCACACAACTGAGAAATTTCCGTTTTTTTCTCATCTCTATTTTTTACATGCCTATCTGATGTTCTTTCAACGTAATTGCTTTTTTTTGCAATTTGACACATACTTTTCAGATCAGTGCGAAATTGGAGTGCCACAGAAGGACTTTTGAACGATAAAGAGCGGGCATCATATCCAGAACTTATTTTGGTAGCCGCTATGAAATAGTTATACATTTCTGGCAGTAAAATCTCCAAAATATTCAATGTACTAGTGGAATATCTCATCATGATTATGCATTTAGCCATTCCACGCATTTTTCGAGAAACAACTGTATACATTTGCTTCTTTCATGTTTCCCCAGTAAAGATTCACCATAAAGACAAATCAGTGGATCAGTTTTAGCAACCAATTCAATATTGCCTGCTCTCATTATCTTGAAGACTTCAGATAAGCATCCTTCCGTTTATAAAACTTTCAAGTAAACTAAAATTAAGTAGACTAAAAATGTTTGTGCTTCCGAACGATGTGCAAAGTTTTTGCTTATGTCTTCTCCATTTCCTCTACAGTGTTTTCTATGCCTCCATAGTTAAGAACTTTTGATTAATCCAAAACAGTGTACACGAATTGAATAATTTATAGTATTTACTTTTTCTTTACTGATCCCCACAGGTCTTCTGACCGGTTTTAATATATTCATTTTTTCTGTAATAAGAAATTACCTTTTCTTCTCAGAATAATTAGTGCATTTCTTCTAAGCAAGCTCTTTGATGGAAATTCCTCTAGTTTTTTGACTTCCTCTTCATCAGAATGGATTCTGATTAAATGTCTTGAAAAATACCCAACTTCTTCGAAACAGAAAGGGCACAAGTTTTTTTTGATGCCATTGGTTTTTGAATTTGAGAAAATTTCGTCAAGCTGAAAAAATATCCGCTGTGGAAAGTAGAAGAAATGATGAGCAATGAAGGGTATCAAAAATACAATAATAGGTATAATTGCAACACAACTCCTAACATATCACAGAAGAACTCAGGAATAAGAGACAGTTTTAGTGGCTATTGAATTGCTCAGTGATTAACCTTGAAATTATTTTGCGGGCCCAAGGAAGGAATTTCTGATATATTTCCATTTGGAATCAGTTCTGCGGAAGTAATTGATTCCGGAATATTCAAAAATGATCCATTCGGGCATGAATCAGTTCCCGAAGACGTTCGATGCCCAATCGAGGTTAAGTATTCACTTTCTGAAGTCATAGATTCTTCGAGACTGGAAGCCTTTCGTGACTCAACTATTTCAACATCTTTATAAGCTACCGTTTCCGGTGTAGTGGTCGTCAAACTTTCAAAGTAATAATCAACTTTTTTGAGAAATGTCAGAGGAGGCGTTTCATTTCGCTATAACGAAGATTGATCATATCATAAGTGACTGAATTTTCATATTCTTTTTCTATTCAACAGAAACAAAATAACACATCAAAACAGAAAAGCATGTTCATTTCGAAGGTGCCTTACGCTGTAACGAAGCTTAAATTTTGAAAGATTATTTAATTTAGATCAGGCAATAAATACGGATGTTACATGTAATCTTATTTTGAACAGTTCATTATTTCAATAGATATAAATGAATTCCGAATGTGTATTCCGTGATTGACATTTTTCTAAATCTCCGTAATTTCGAATAAGTGTAATTATTCAAATAGATGAATCGAAATCATGCCCGTTTAAAAATTGCATTCATAAATATGTTGCAGAAACAGGGGTCTGGCAAGTTAAGACATCAAACTTTGAACAGCATTATGTATAAAAAGGGCGAACAACCAAAAAACTTCGATAACACTTGCTTACTCCACCGAGAGGAACTGGTGTGATATCATGTGCGCGAATTTTAGATCTGAAAAGTAGCGTCACTTTTGAGCATTGTTCGGAGCATAAGTAAAAAACCCTTGGCACAAAATAAGGAATTGGTGGAGCAGACCTGTCCAGAACCTCGGGAAACATATACAATCCGAGACAGACAACAGATCGCTCTCTTGTGTTTTTGAATTTTGATCAGTACCGTTGCTCTCTTGTGTTTTTGAATTTTGATCAGTACAGTAGCTCTCTTTTGTGATTTCAATTTCCGATCAGTGTAGTTGCTTTTTGGTGATTTCGATTTTCCAATAATACCGTTGAAGTGTGATCATATAAGAATCGAAGTAAATTAATTATCCGAGTTTGAGTCAGATTTAAGCTGTGAAGTAACAATAGTATTCCGTTTGTGTTTGTGAATTTTACAAAAGGTAATTGATAGCAAATAGTTATATTTTTGGGCATTACGATATATTGATTTCCGTAATTTTTGTGATTGGTAACGTTTGTACGATATCTGAGTTCCGTAGCATTCAGTAATTTAAAAGATTATATATTTGAGTTATCCCGTCATAGGTCGGACCGCGCACGATTTGAATTCGCACGTGAATTCAAGTATTCAGGTAATTGTATAGTGTGTATAAAGTGTGTATGTTGAACGACAAGGGCGTCTTTGGTATATTTGTGCACACCGTGACATACCGGAAGTATAAGTATATCCTAGACGACCAAACCACCATCGGCTTGTGCACACTGTGACATACCGGAAGTATAAGCTGGGGTGGTTGTGTGATTGAGAATCGTAATAATTCCCTTAATACTATGAAAAGTCATCGGCCGTGGATATAGGGGTTATTGCAGATACGATAGTTAGGATTTGTGCACGCTGTGCCTGTACCGGAAGTATAAGCCCTAATTGTCTAAATTCTGAATCTGTAAAGTATATGAAATCTACACTGCCATACGATTACCGGGCTCTCCGTGAAAGCTAGTACAAGGGTGGGTGGGGTGACAGAATAAACTCAATCAGAGTCATTATCTGAAAATACCGTAAAATCTGATATCGTACAATCGGGAAACTAGTGCAAAACAATATTTTCCAAACCAACCGAATTTATAACCGAATATATCGTAGTGTGATTTGAACATTTCATTTATTAGTGTTGCTATCTAAAATTACCGAATACCGCTCATTACGCTAGGACCGGTTTGATTCGTACTTTTCCGAAAATTGATCATTCTGAATCATTTGTCAACCAATTCCTTACCGCTGAATTGAATTTAAATACCGAACACATCGTAAAGTAGATATGATGAAAGAGTTTTCATTTACCGTTTGAGCTTCATCACATTCTCCGTCTGGGTAAAATCTTTGTAAATAATACCGTTCAATTGCATCTATATTAATTATTCTGAAAGTGTACTTGTTATATTTATTATATATTTTAATATTTGGAATTCCCCGTTTTATTAATTTATTTCTGCTCAATCTTCAAACGAGCTAAGTTTTAACCAGGTATCAATTGTAACTGAAGCCTACAATTTTGATACTGTTTTCTGCCCATTGGACTCTGGTTATACTTCACTTTAGCTACCCTAGGGATAAGGCTATCTATAGACAGCAGAGTGACAAGCCTTGTGGTGAAGACCCTAGCAGAAGTCTTCAAAAAGGAGTTAACCTTTAGAAAAATCTGACGCCCGAGGATTTGAAATAAACACTCCACCGAAAAGTCGCAAGGAACACTTCCTAAAATGACACCCACGAGCAGGGACCTTTGAAAATTGACCGAGGGGGAATTTTTTTTTGTTTATTCCGAAAAGTGAAATGTTGAGAATAATTTATTGCAATTGAACCGGTAGTCCGTTTTGAATGAAATTTCAGATATAGTGTGACAGAAAAACAAGCTTCTAGTCCCGACGTTTCGAATACGTTTTCGAAACATCCCCAGGAGTTTGTTTTTGAATTTTGGAAATTTGGAAAAGTTTCAACGAAAACTTGTTCCCCGTATTCACCCAGGTAGTTTGGTGGAATTATTTTTTCGATCCGCCCCCCCGTTTCAGGGGAAACATCAAGTTTCTTACCGAAAATCTGACTGAAAAATCGATTGTTCCGTGAGGTGTAGAATTGCTAACTACACCTCAGTGTTTCGCCCAAATTTCAATTTTTGCCCTTATTTTGCCCTTTGATATTCCCAATCAATCGTAACCCGGATTGGGCAAGTCATAGCTCTTTTCCAAGTAAAACGATACCGAGGAAGCCGTTGGTAACTAT
This sequence comes from Endomychus coccineus, assembly GCA_958510875.1. NCBI lineage: Eukaryota > Metazoa > Arthropoda > Insecta > Coleoptera > Endomychidae > Endomychus > Endomychus coccineus. The sequence goes on along the minus strand of OY294069.1, from coordinate 88,633,607 downwards.
TTTGGGGGGATTGGCATAACCGTTTTGGAGTTACCTCCCCAAATCGAAATTACGTTGTTCAAATTGGGGCAAGTGATTTCGTTGCTTCTGCCTTATTGGAAGGAAGGTGTGGACTGGTTTTGGTTACCGCTCCCTCTTCCGTTACCTACCTCTGATCGAAATAATTTATTTTTGGGGTTGAAAATTTTGATTTTGAAATTGATTGGATAAAATGGAGTTCCCAACGTGCACTGGTGCTATACCCAAGGCGCCGCAGCCTGCGCCTACCAGTATGGAAGAAATGGTAGCTCATTTTGACGAAATGGCGCAATTTTGCTCTAATAGCGAGGATAGCCAGACTGAAGCTACCGAAGTTGATTTGAAAATCAACTGGATTTATTTCTTGAAGAAGGCGCAACTTCAGAAAATCCTGGCCAATCATGATATTGGCCATAGTGGATCCGCCGAAGACTTAGGCCGTAGGTGCGTAAAGGGTGTCCGCAAAGGAATAATACGCCCTCCGCGTGGAATGTTGGAAAAGATTTCCAGTACCATGGTATCGCTGAACAAGGCATTGACAACCGAAGTGGTACTAAACACAACACCGACATTTAGTCCTTCGGGTGTTCAGTCAAGACCGGCAATAAGAAGCACACCGAGGATACAGCCGTCGTTTTGGTCAACTACGTCCACTACGAATACAGTGACATATACGAACACGATGGTAACTCCTAGTTATAGGACCACGTCGTCAGATGTGACAGCGGCATGGATGCAAGGACCGACCATTCCGCAAATACCGATCGTTCCGCAAGCACCGATCATTCCTCAAATATCGACAGTTCCGCAAGCCTCTGAGGTTCCGCATGTACCAAATGTTCCGCCGGTACCCGCTCACTGTGTTCCGGTTACTATTATTCTGCGAGGGTATAATATTTCGTTCAGTCATATTCAACAAGTACCGGAATTTAATTTTCAAAATCCGAACAGTGCTCCGAGATTGTATCAATACCGAATAAAATTTGATGGAACCTCAGACCCCGTTACGTTCCTGGAGAGACTAGATGACGTAGCAATGCAACTAACTGAATACACCGAAAGATTCCTTATTGTTATCGTTACCGGAAGTTTTGGATGGAACCGCACTATTGTGGTATCGGAATAATCGTAGCCGCTGGGCTACGTTTGCCGATTTCCAAAGAGACTTTACCCTCTTTTTCATGGATGCTAACTACCACATTGATCTGGAGGTACAGATCAGCCGCAGGCATCAACGCATGAATGAAACGGCTGCTGCATATGTTGTGGATATGCAGACATTGATCAGAAGACATGGTGCAATGACCACAGAACGGGAATTGTTCTGGTTGCACTGGAATCTATTGCCGGAGTATAGGCAATTTATCCGGCAAGGGACTTTTAGCGACGTGCCGTCGTTAATGCTACAAGCAAAAGGATATGAGAATCTGCAGGCTGAGCAGAAACTCATGCAGAAGAGGATTTATCCAGTGTCAGTGAAGACACAAATTCCCAGTCCAACAGTAAGGACTATGGAGCCGCAGGGTGTGCAATCTGCACCTGAACCGTCATCGCCAGTCAAGTCCGGGATACCGAAGATCCCTGAGCAGACTTGTTGGGATTGTGGTCTCCGCGGCCACTTCAGGACGCAGTGCCCTACCAGGCTGAAGCCGAATACCGCAACACAGCCCATCTCTTGTTGGAGATGTGGGGAAACTGAGCATAGCAAGAATAATTGTCGGAATCCACCAAAATTATTTTGCTCGAGATGCCGCCGCACTGGATAATGTCGCGTGATTGTCCGTGTCCGGGACAGGGAAACGTCCGCGGGACTGCGAGGTAGCGAGGCCGAAGCACATCCCGGTTGAACAGGACTCAACGAAGGAAGTGAGAACTGCTCACTGCACCACTGATATGAACCGTACTGCGAATAAGGACTCAGCCGTTAATAATAATACAAAGTCACTGAAAATACCGTAAATTGTAATACCGATAATAAACCGAAATCACCGAATGACTGTGAGAGTAAAGTTGAAGTGGAGACCGCTATAGAGACGAAAAACAATACAGTGAAAAATGAGTGTTCTAGCCCCGTGTGATGAAAGAATTATTTTTGAAAATACCGCTGCTCAAACTTTAGGTGGAAACGGACCGTTTATAAAACTCCGGGTATTAGGTGAAACTTTTTCGGCTCTCGTGGACACCGGAGATACCCGTTCTTTCATCAATGACGCAGTTGTTAGGTTATGTAAGGATTCCGGGTTAAAACCAGTCCCCATTAAGACCGTAGGCACTAGGATGGCCAATGGCAGTTTGGTTCCTAGTACTACCGCGTACCGAATCTCATTGCATTTTGGATGTGGTGAGATTGAAGCAGAATTTGTGCATTTACCGTCGTTGTTATCGGAAATGATAATAGGAATGGAGATTTTGAGCTCCGGTTTGTTTACAATACATCTACCATCCGCTGGGGTGTATTATAAGGACAATTTGATTGGAACAAATTCTGAAAATTTCCAATGAAGCTAGTTCCGGACCGAAGGCAGTCAAACGTGTGCGCTTCTGTGATGAAGCGGATACACACCTAGCAACATTGTCGGAAACTGAACAGGATAGACTGAGTCGATTTCTGGAAACAGAAATGAGATATTTTGAAGGAATTCAAGGATCCACGCCGCTGGTTCAACACGAAATAAAATTGACAAATACCGATCTGATAAAGCAGCGTTACCGACCGCAGAATCCGAGGATGCAAGCAATCATCAACGAGGAAGTTGATCGAATGCTGGCAGAGGAATCATCGAGCCGTCAAGTGGTCCGTGTAGTTCACCCGTTGTGGTGGTGAAGAAGAAGGATGGAAAACCGAGATTTTGCATTGATTTCCGGATGATAAACAAAGTCTCCGTTAAAGATGCATATACACTGCCTTATATAAGTACCATCTTGGACAAACTCCGGCATGCTAGAAATATTACTAGCATTGACCTGAAGCAAGGGTATTGGCAAATACCGCTGAAACCGGAAAGTAAACCCATCACAGCATTTACTGTACCAGGCCGTGGCTTATTCCAATTTGAGGTAATGGCCTTTGGTTTACATTCCGCACCGGCAACGTTTCAAAGGCTGATGGATACCATCATCGGACCGGATATGGATCCACACGCCTTCCCTTACTTGGACGACATTATTGTTCTCGGAGAGATGTTTGAGGAACATCTCACGAATTTGAGAGAAGTTTTCCGGCGATTAAGGAAAGCTAATCTGAAGATAAACCTGGAAAAATGCCAGTTCTGCCGCACGTCGATAAAATATTCAGGCCATGTAGTCACCGCCGAGGGTATTCATACAGACCCTGAGAAAATCGAAGCTATCCAGCAGATTCCAAGCCCGTCTACAGTGAGGACACTCCCTCGTTTCTTAGGCATAGCTTCGTGGTACCGCCGTTTCATACCGTCATTTTCGAAATATATCAGTCCGTTGACAGCCTTATTAAGAAAGCATCGACGTTGGAGTTGGGGAGAGGAGCAACAAGTCGCGTTCAACAAATTGAAAGATATGTTGACCAGTGCCCCTGTGTTGGCTTGTCTAGATTTCAACCAGCCGTTTATTTTACAAATCGATGCTTCGGATGTGGAACTTGCTGCGGCATTGACACAGAATATAGAGGGAGCCGACCGAATCATTGCCTAAGCTAGCCGAACATTAACAGCCGCCGAGAAGAATTACTCTGTTATCGAGAAGGAATGTTTGGCTATTGTATTGGGCATTGATAGAATGAGACCATACTTAGAGGGATACAGATTTACCGTATTGAGTGACCACCTGTCATTGAAATGGCTGCACTCAATAAAGAGTCCGAGTGAGAGATTGGCTCGGTGGAGCATTTTCCTACAGCAGTACGATTTTGAAATAAAATATTGTAAAGGAATGTTGAACCGAGTGGCTGATGCCCTGTCACGTGATCCGTTACCGAACAAGGAGGAAACAAATGACAATCAAGAGTTATTCGTACTGAATGACCCCGTGAATTGTAACTGGTACAATTCAAAGAAATCCGAAGTTGAAAAGAGTCCAGAAGCGTATCCGGATTATTGTGTTAAAGATAATAGGTTGTACCGACACTTCTGGGACTCGAATGACTTGTCCGAACCGGAAATGAGAGATCCATGGAAACTTTGTGTTCCGAAACCGCTCCAGTTGAACGTTCTGAAAGAAAACCATGACAGTTCGACTGCAGGACATTTAGGTATTGCCAAGACGATTGCGCGAATATCCCACAAGTATTATTGGCCGGGGATGTACCGCGATATAGCGAAGTACGTGGGTGGATGTACGCAGTGCCAAGCTTTCAAAGTGTATCAACAGCAAAAGCCTGGATTTATGCAGCCAACAGTAAATCAGTTTCCTTGGAAATGTGTGAGCACCGACTTGGTAGGACCGTTACCAAGATCCGCCAAGGGAAACAATTTTATCCTTGTCATGCAGGACCGTTTTACGAAGTTGGTACAGAGTAAACCGTTGAGAAAAGCTACCGCGCAGGCTGTAACTCAAGCCTTCTACGAGGAAATCATAACTCGTTTTGGTTGTCCGGAAACCGTTATCAGCGACAATGGGACGCAGTATGAAAGTAAAATTTTCAAGACTCTCCTGGAGGAGTTTGAAATTAAGCACCGCCTCACTCCTACATATACTCCACAATGCTATCCCGTGGAGAGAACAAACCGGACTTTGAAGATCATGATTGCACAATTTTGCAATGGAGACCACAGAAGATGGGATAAATTTCTACCCGATTTTCTATTTGCTTTAAATTCCACCCCACATGAATCCACCGGATTTTCACCTGCCTTTTTAAATTTTGACCGAGAACTTGAGGTACCAAATTCGATAGTCCGTTCTTTTACCGCTCCGGTGGAGACCGAGCTAAATATTCCTACCGATATGAATCAGGTACAGATTTCAGAACACCGAACTAGGTTAGACAAATTACGCGAAACTTTCCAACTGGTGCGTATCCAGTTATCCCGTGCTTTTATCCATCGAAGCCGTTATTACAATCTCCGTCGTCGAGATTGGCGTTGTGAAGTGATAAAGTAATGAAGGTAGAGCATCACCTGTCTTCTGGTGTCCGACATTTTGCTGCGAAATTGGCTCCGAAATATACCGGTCCGTTTAGCGTAATCAAAGTAATTTCTCCAGTCATTTACGACCTGAAAGGCGAAGATGGCAAGCAAGTGAAACGAGTCCATGTCAAAGATCTGAAGCCGTATAATGTTCCTGGCATCCCGGAAAGTTGGAATGAATCGAGGTACCGAAAATATAGATACCGTTGGACAAAATGTCAGTAGCAGTATAATTATTCATTATGATCCTATGTTCACAGGGTAATAATATGTCATATGAACGGTCCGATTCTATCGAGATAGTGCTAGATGAAGCACTGCAAAATATGGTGAATTCGTCGTTTGAGTGTCTCCAGCGTATGTCAGTCCTTTCCATAGAATCCGCACCAAGTCCTGATCCTTTGGAAATCCAATCCTCACCGCCCGCACCGGAACAGCTGGATACAGAACTGAAAACAACCATGTTGAATGCCTCGTCATCTCCGCCGAAACCGGAAGAGGTACAGTCCGAACCAGTCCAAGCTATGAAAACCCCAGCTACTCCGACGACCCCGACGCACCTGGAACCGATCTACCTGCCCGTCCAGTTGTGGGAATTATGTTGGCGATGTGGATATCCAGGACACCGGAGAGAAAGCTGCAGCCGGACGGCTCTTCTATTTTGCTCACGTTGCGGGAAGATAGGCGTAAAGACGAAACAATATGGTTGTCCGAACACTCCCTCCTTGATGAAGATCCGAAACGAAGACCAGAACAGGCAGGGACAGCAGTTACCGGCTCCCTCCGATGTGGCAAGAGGAAAATGCATATCCGGCTATAAACCAGCCATTGTGATACCACCGAAATCACGGTGTGTACGCTGCCGAACGTGCCCATGTCAGCGGAATCAATGGTAAAAAGAAGAAGTTGTCCATTTTCCGATCCGATGAAGAGGTCAAGTGTTCCGTTCCGGAAAGGTTTCAAGAAATTTCGTGCTGATGAAGCAGAAGTTTCAAGTTCCATTCCGAAAAGGAAGAAGTTTTAAGTTTTTCCGTTTTAAAGAAGAAGTTTTGTTTTCCGAAGCAGAAGAAGTTTCAAGTTTGTCCATTCCAAAGAAATCTTCAAGTTTTCATTCCGAAGATGTTTTGAGTTTTTCCATTCTGAAGAAGAAGAAGTTTTGTGTTTCCGTTCCGAAGAAGATGTTTCGAATTTTTCCATTCCGAAGAGGAAGAAGTTTCAAGTTTTTCCGTTCTGAAGAAGAAGGAGTTTTGTGTTTCCGTTCCGAAGAAGATGTTTCGAGTTTTTCCATTCTGAAGAAGAAGAAGTTTTAAGTTTTCCCATTCCGAAGAAGAAGTGCAGTCCTCCGTTCCGCAGCAGAATTTTCATTTTATGTTCCAAGTAAGATATTGCTATTCCGCGATGTTCCCGACGAAATAAATTTAAGTTTTAACGTCAGGTTAGGGTATCTTACCTTTGTATTAAATTTTTTTCGTATGAATTCTCAGATGAGAATTGAAAAATGAAAGAATCAGATTATTTCATTTTCAACCGAACTTAGGGGGGGGGGGGGATGTAACGAAGCTTAAATGTTGGAAGATTATTTAATTTAGATCAGGCAATAAATACGGATGTTGAATGAATTCCGAATGTGTATTCCGTGATTGCCATTTTTCTAAATCTCCGTAATTTCGAATAAGTGTAATTATTCATATAGATGAATCGAAATCATGCTCGCTTAAGAATTGCATGCATTCCGATAAAATATGTTGCAAAAACAGTGGTCTGGCAAGTTAAGACGCCAAACTTTGAGCAGCATTATGTATAAAAAGGGCGAACAACCAAAAAACTCCGATAACGCTTGCTTACTCCGCCGAGAGGAACTGGTGTGATTGTTCGGGGCATAAGTAAGAAACCCTTGGCACAAAATAAGGAATTGGTGGAGCAGACCTGTCCGGAACCTCGGGAAACATATAAAAGCCGTGACAGACGACAGATTGCTCTCTTGTGTTTTTGAATTTTGATCAGTACCGTAGCTTTCTTGTGTTTTTGAATTTTGATCAGTACAGTAGCTCTCTTTTGTGATTTCAATTTCCAATCAGTGTAGTTGCTTTTTGGTGATTTCAATTTTCCAATAATACCGTTGAAGTGTGATCATATAAGAATCGAAGTAAATTAATTATCCGAGTTTGAGTCAGATTTAAGCTGTGAAGTAACAATAGTGTTCCGTTTGTGTTTGTGAATTTTACAAAAGGTAATTGACAGCAAATAGTTATATTTTTGGGCATTACGATATATTGATTTCCGTAATTTTTGTGATTGGTAACGTTTGTACGATATCTGAGTTCCATAGCATTTAGTAATTTGAAAGATTATAGATTTGAGTTAATCCCGTCATAGGTCGGACCGCGCACGATTTGAATTCGCACGTGAATTCAAGTATTCAGGTAATTGTATAGTGTGTACAGAGTGAGTATGTTGAACGACAGGGGCGTCTTTGGTATATTTGTGCACACCGTGACATACCGGAAGTATAAGTATATCCTAGACGACCAAACCACCAACGGCTTGTGCACAATGTGACATACCGGAAGTATAAGCTGGGGTGGTTGTGTGATTGAGAATCGTAATAATTCCCTTAATACTATGAGAAGTCATCGGCCGTGGGTATAGGGGTTATTGCAGATACGATAGTTAGGACTTGTGCACGCTGTGCCTGTACCGGAATTATAAGCCCTAATTGTCTAGATTCTGAATCTCTAAAGTGTATGAAATCTACACTGCCATACGATTACCGGGCGCTCCGTGAAAGCTAGTACAAGGGTGGGTGGGGTGACAGAATAAACTCAATCAGAGTCATTATCCGAAAATACCGTAAGATCTGATATCATACAATCGGGAAACTAGTGCAAAACAATATTTTCCAAACCAACCGAATTTATAACCGAATATATCATAGTGTGATTCGAACATTTCATTTATTAGTGTTGCTATCTAAAATTACCGAATACCGCTCATTACGCTAGGACCTGTTTGATTCGTTCTTTTCCGCAAATTGATCATTCTGAATCATTTGTCAACCGATTCCGTACCGCTGAATTGAATTCAAATACTGAACACATCGTTAAGTAGATATGATGAAAGAGTTTTCATTTACCGTTTGAGCTTCATTACATTCTCCGTCTGGGTGAAATCTTTGTAAATAATACCGTTCAATCACATTTATATTGATTATTCTGAAAGTGTACTTGTTATATTTATTATATATTTTAATATTTGGAATTCTCCGTTTTAATAAATTGATTCTGCTCCATCTTCAAACGAGCTAAGTTTTAACCAGGTATCAATTGTAACTGAAGCCTACAATTTTGATACTATTTTCTGCCCATTGGACTCTGGTTATACTTTACTGTAGCTACCCTAGGGACAAGGCTATCTATAGATAGCAGAGTGACAAGCCTTGTGGTGAAGACCCTAGCAGAAGTCTTCAAAAAGGAGTTAACCTTTAGAAAAATCTGGCGCCCGAGGATTTGAAATAAGCACTTTACCGAAAAGTCGCAAGGAACTCGACATAACGCTGAATTGAATTTCTGTTATTTCCAAATTATTTCTTTGAAAAATATTGTGATCTTCTAGTGGAATAATGACAAATTGATAATTCAGTAGCTTCTCGATATAACCATACCTATCATGCTCAATCATTACCATAACAAATGTATTTTGTATTTTTTGTATATGTATCTCAAATATATATTTCGACAACTATTATTATCTTTGTCATTTTCACTGAAAACCTAGTAAAACCATAATAAAGAGCTAAGATTATCCAAACTATACTTGAAATAATAAATGCCGGTAATCTGAACATATAGTCTCTTTCGGATATGTTCTCAAAATAATGAGTGGAAGCTCTGTCAATTCAGGAAGAATAAGAAATTTTTTAGGAACAAATGGCGACAAATTAAATTAAAAATGGAAGACATGAAAATTTTGAGAGTAACCCAACAAAAGAACTTCTATCGAATAATATAACCACTAGTTAATCATTATTTTTGTTGGATCCAAGACTCGAAAATTATGGATAGTGCTTATCTTTTGATGTTTACAATTTTTTTACTTCAATTTTTAATTCTTTCCCCATTTTAATATCTTCGGGAATAAATACAGCTCAAACTGGTTATTTTGAGAAATGTGAGTGACACGATATAACAAAATTACAGTCATTTTTCATTTTATTTATTGTCAGATCAATTCAAACTTTAGTTATTGTATTCTTTAGGAGAAGGCAATAGTTGTCCAAATACGTTTCTGAGATACAAAATTTTTCGAATTTCCCCTGGGTTAATAATTTTATTGCTATTTTATGCCAAAAATACCTTGTTGATGGTGGTGTGACTTTGTGCTTTCACACTCAATATACGGAAAATATTCAATAGATATTATACATCTTCTACTTACCACAAAATTAGTTGTATTTATATTTCCAGATATATATTCATTGCAACATTCAATTCCTTCGTATTTTAATTCCGTAGACGAAGACTTATTAATTTCAACTTTATTTCTAGACATAGATTCTTTGAATTCAGCAATAGTACATTTGCCTTTATTAAATTTGATAGAGAGCTCAATGAAGGGCTTTTAAATTATCAAAGTAAACCCGGTATCAGTAGTTACATATTGCTGATTGACATCTAACGAATAGCTACATAAGCTGATATCTATAGAAATTCACCTCCTCCAGAAGGCTCAATTAAAGCTCTAATTTTAGCACTCTGACTCAACATTCCAAGACAAATACACAAAAGCTCCGAGAGCAAGTAACCAATTCTTATTGTAACTGAAATTCTAATTATTCTGCCTTTGCGCGGCCAATGTAGATGAATAACGGCTAACGGGCTACTGCACAAGTGGGTTTGTATTCGTCTGCAGTATAATAATTAGTTCAGTAGTTGTATCTTCCCGCGGCTCCCAGACACAAGCGTCTACTCGGAACAAGCAATAGCTATCCTTGGAAGCGAAGTGACGAGGGCATCTCTAATCACTGAAGAAATTTTACTCTTACCTTCAATCATATTATTATTATTGGGAATGGACTTAAATATAGCCTCTTCTTTCTAAATATACAATGATCAGTGCTTTGAAATGCCCGTCGCACTTTCTGTTTCAAGGATCGCAGGGTAGACCCTATTGGTTCAGACAATGTGTGTATTTGTTTGCTGCCACATTGAACCGTCTAGCCGGTACAAGCAAGAGCGATACAACTGGTTATTATTATCATAGAATAGCTGCTATTATTGTTCTGCAGACGAATACAGACCCACTTGCGTAGTACCCCGTTCTCTATCTACATTTCCCGCGCAAAGGAAGACTAAGTTGAATTGTGGGTACAATAAGAATTGGTAACTTGCTCTCGGAGCGTTTGTGTATTTGTCTTGGAATGTTTGAGTCGCTTGCTAAGATTTTTGGTTCAATTACTCCTTCTGAAGGTGGTTAGTGAATTTTTATAGATATCAGCTTATGTTGCTATTTGTTAGATTTCAATTACGTCTATGGAATTAAAATACGACATAATTGAATGTTCCAATAAAATTCCAATATATCTGTAAATAAAAATACAATTGATTTCGGGGTAAGAAGATAGATGTATGATATCTTCTAAATTTTTCCCATATATTGAGTGTGGAAAACCAAGTCACACCATCAACAAGTTATTTTTGGCATCAAATAACAATAAAATTATCAACCCAGAGAAAATTCGGAAAATGTTGTACCTCAGATACGTATTTCGACAACTTCCCCTTTTCGCCTCCTCCTAAAGAACTGAAGATTGAATTTATCTGACAATAAATAAAATTATAGATGACGATAATTTTGTTACGTTGTTTTATTACGTATTTTCTCAAAATAACCAATGTGAATTGTATTTATTCACGAAGATACAGAAAAATACATAATAAATATCAATGAAAAATGGGGAAAAATAAACAAAATTAACGTAAAACAATTTCAAACATAACCTCACATCAAAGAACTATTTCATAATTTTCGCTTCTTGGATCGAACAACATTGAGTTTCCTCCTGAGTTCTCTCCGATCTAACAAAAGTAAACATTAAATAGTAGTTACATTATTTGTAGGATGTCCTACTGTTGGGAGCTACTCTCATAATTTTTATTGCTTCAATTTTTGATTTGATGTTTTACCATTTGTTATTTACAATTTTTCAATTTTTTTTAAATTCACAGCTTCCACTGATATTTTGAGAACATGTACGAAAGAAACTACCGGCATTTATAATTATATTATTTTGAATATAGTTTGGATAAGCTTGCTCTTTGTTATCGTTTTAGTAGCTTTTCAATGAAAATGGGAAGATAGTAGTTATATATCTAGTTATATCGAAAAGATAATGAATCAATTTGTCATCATTCCACTGAATGTGTTCACAATATTTTCCAAATAATAATTTGGAAATAATAGCATACCTTCGTTATAATTTTTTTTCTTCGAAATGAAAATCATTTTCTATTTTGATGTGTTACTTTGCTTCTGTTGAATAGAAAAAGAAGATGAAAATTCAGTCACTTATGATATGATCAATTTTCTTTATAGCAAAATGAAACGCATTCGCTGACATTCCTCATAAAAGTTGATTATCACTTTGAAAGCTTGACGTCCGCTACACCAAAAATGGTAGGTTATGAAAATGGTGAAATAGTTAAGTGACGAAAGGATTCCAGTCTCGAAGAATCTGTTACTTCAGGAAGTGAATACTTCGGGAACTGATTCCTGTCCGATTGGATCACTTTTCAATATTCCGGAAGCAAAAATTTCCGCAGAACTGATTCTAAAAAGATATCAGAAATCTGTGCCCTAGGCCCGGAAAATAATTTCAATGTAAATTACCTAACAATTCAATAGCCACTAAAACTGTCTTATCTTATTTCTCGGTTTTTCTGTAATATGTTAATAGTTGTATTGCAATTATACCTATTGTTGACCTTGTGATACCTTTCATTGCTCATCACTCGTTCAACTTTCCATCTAGAGCGAATATTTTTTCCAGCTTGATAAAATTTCCTGCAATTCAAAAACCAAGGTAAGGGTAAGTGAATACTTTGCACATAATTCTGAAGCACAAACATTTTTAGCATCCGCCAATTCACTTGGAAATTTCATAAATATAAGTTGCCCTTCTGAAATTTTCAAGATCATGAGAGCAGACAATGTTTGATTGGTTGTCAAAACATACTCATTGATTTGTCTTTATGGTGAATCTTTACTGGGGAAACATAGAAAAAAGCAAATGTGTACAGTTGTTCCTCGAAAAATGCGTAGAATGGCTAAACTCATAATTGTAATGAGATATTCACTACTGCATTGAATTTGGAGATTTTACGGCCAGAAATGTATAATAATTATATCACAGCGGCTGCCAAAATAATTTCTGGATATTATGCCAGCTCTATCATCCAAACGTCTTCTGTAGCACTTCAATTCGGTCTAAAATGTAAGTTCCAAATTGCAAAAAAAGCAATTACGTTGAAAAAACTTAGAGAAGAAAAAAAAAGAAAATTTCTGTTGTGTGAAATAATTCAATCTCACTGAAGCAATGATATAGGGATTCTTACTCCATAATTGTTATCCACTACTGAAGATGTTGCCCTGTTCAATAACTACACCTCTGCCCTGGCTGAAAAGGCATCTGATGACATATCGAAACATCATGATTTTGAAGGTTGTTATAACACATTAATAAAATGTACGTTTGCTTTGCTGTTATTATTTGATCGGCAAAGATTTGGCAAGATACAATTTCTTGAAATTATGACTTAGAAGTAATTTGCAGAAGATATCAGTAATCAACAGGAAATGTTAAATTGTTTATGCTATGAGAAAAATTTTTAAAGGAGTGGTTGTATTTGAGAAAGGTACGAAACCTGTTCCAATATTTTTCTCAACTGACAGATTCGCAATACTACCAACTTAGTACTAAAAGAAAATAATGACATTTTTATTACATCAGGTTTCTCATGATGAATTTCGGGAACATCTGTAATTCAAAAATTGGCTACGGAATGAGGTGCTAAACAGCTCCAACTTTTTACGAGCACTAGATTTGGGAAGCAGATAGCTATCATCATATTGCAGTTAAGGAGTGTTTAAAAAGACGAACTACATCAAGTGGACAAGTTAGTGGGTCATACTGAAAAAACACATACGGAGTTCCATTGGTATCTTCCAGCAACTGAATATTAACTGAATTTCAGAACAAATTCCAATATATTATTTCATAGTCTAACTATTATTATTTTTTTATTATTCCATCAGGATTGATTATTATTCTAGGGAATTTTATTTTCAGTGACTGAAAGTAACTATCAAACAGCTAAAGTAGCTAGGCTATTGCTTCTTTCAGAAAGTGGAAAGGTGCAGAATATAAAGGAAAAGCATTGGCAAAATACATGTGGGTTATGACGGATTGAAGGAAGACGAGACACCAGAACGTTACGAGCTTGAGATTACAAAATCAGATAGTCAGATATATTTTTATAGGACATCTAAAATGATCTAGAGCAGTAACTGGGGCTTGCGAATGTCTTATTCAAATTATGGAAATTTTCCGGTTGAGAAGAAATTAATTCTACCCAGAAAAAATGGACTAGATAACTGCTCTTTCCATAGAAACCAAGAAAAAGGTGTGAATCGTTGAGAAATATGAATATTTTTGATTCATACTGAGTAATGGAGACATTAATTACATGAAACTGTACCGAGAGACTGAGAAACATCTGAGTTTGAATTGATATAATCTAAAACTCAATAAATCTCTACTTTCTTCAAACTTTTAACTGCGTTTATATTAATTCGATATCAATATAGATGATTATTCGATATTATCAAATTCCAAGTAATCAGGAAAAAACATTGCCATAGAAGAACTTGCAGTTTCGGAAGGTGAAAGTGCTTCCAGACTAGTTTTTTGAAAGTCACATCAAAATAAGACGGCACCTAAGAAAATGGCAATTAAGAGCATACCAGATTTTCAGGAGTCTGATTGGTCTAGAGTTAAAACGCTAATATTTAAAACTTATCTCATGAAATAAACATGTTTTGTTAAATTTTTCCATAACTTTGATATACATTTCACTTGTAAACAAATTTTTTTGTTTTTGATATGGGATACTTTTTTTCAATTAATATAGCCTGATGAAGTATCGTATATAGGCAAAGAAACTTCAAATTTGTTTATGATTAACCAGAACAATTCTCAGTCAGTTCTATTGAAATATATAAGAACCAGGATGCTGTCATTTGATTGAGAACTGTCAAGTAACTGCCAACCATAGCAGTACTAACCTACAATCCTTACTTCAAAAAACGACTTAACTTTAGATGAATGTGCGTGAATAGTTGATCTATGGTAGGGCATCGAATCGCATTGTGTTCATCAATGATCTACTATCCTTCCAGATGGTTATATTTACAAAATTATAAAAATCTAACAGGATCAAAGTGGTGTAATTGGTAAACACCCTGGACTGGAAATCCAGAAATGTGGGTTCGAATCCCGCCTATAGTTCAGTCTTTTACGTTTATTCATCTTTATAATCCTATGTTGAATTATCTAAGTTATCTTCATAATTCAGAAAATTTAATTCTATATCTCTTAAGTTACATACACGATAGTGACCAATTAGGCAAAGAAACGTAACTTAGAATTAAATTTTCTGAATTATGAAGATGACTAAGATAATTTAACATAGGATTATAAAGATTAACAAACGTGAAAGATTGAACCATAGGCGGAATTCGAACCCACATTACTGGATTTCTAGTCCAGGGTGTTTACCAATCACACCACTTTGGTCCCGTTAGTTTTTATATATATAAACCTCTGAAAGGATAGTAGATCATTGATAAACACAATGCGATTCGATGTCCTGCCATTGACCAACTATTCACGCACATTCATCTTAAGTTCAGTCGTTTCTGAAGTAAGGATTGTAGGTTGAAGTATTGCTATGGTTGGCAATTACTTGACAGTACTTATTCGATAACAGCATCCCGGTTCTTATAAATTTCAAGGTAAGGTCAGCCGGGCTTACATTTGATTCTGAGGGATTTATCGCAACTTGCCAAAGATGGCGTTATCAACACATTGGTATATCGCAGCAACGTGATGGATGAACAGATTCCTGATGTCAGATGCAAGGCCTGTCGAAAGGCATCTTGTATGGACCTGGTGGTCGGAAACGGGTACTTCCAGTAGAGCTAGTATTTTTCGTTTCCGACAACGGACTGAATATCTCATGTAAGGTAGCATCGGCTCTTGATCCATTTTTGCGGGGATAGTATTATATGAAAGGCTACTACCACTCACATACTAGCTGACTGACTCATTGATCACGAAATCTCCAAGAGCATAAGCTTATACGACTTAAGAACCCGCTAGGAACAGTTTTCTCGGAACTCATTGTCAAAGGGGTCAAAGGGATATTCATGGACGTTTTTGATAGCTAGTATAATCGTGTGAAGTTTTCATGACAGACACTTCCATAGATCGAAGGATAATTATCACGACCCAGAATCTCTGTGACAGACCGCACATAAGAATTAACACAACAGGCAGCTGATAAATTGACAGTAACACAATGTTAGTGACAAACCACTCCATAACATAGATATCACTATCGATTCAAATAATTTTTCACATGACGAAAAGTATAATTTGACATCTTTCTACAATTTCAACTGTTTCCATTCATTTGGAATATACATTGAGTCTTGAAATTTGAGCAATGACTCCGGGGCGGCGGAGCTGATACCTTATCTGTTTCTACTGGTATTAACTGTTTATGCGAGCGTATGACGTCAGCAAAACCTAACATTATATGTTTTCCCAATAAAATACATAATACCTATTGAAAACCGTAAAGTTCACAGCCCTTTTCGCTTACCCTTAGTAAGGAGTGACTAAATGAGTTTAATATAATAGCAAGGAATGTTCTGCAATTCATCTCAGTCTAGTTAACCATCCGTTAACCACGGGAGTTCCACACTCCCAAATGACTGCCTAGAAAAGAGCTTAGCCACAGTAGACCTATATATTGATGAATATTATCTACTATATATTTCTAATAACGAAATTGATCATGGCGATTACAAGAACCGTATCCCAGTTGAAACTCTTGAGCTCTATTGGAAGAAGTTTGTAAATCTATAACGTGCAGATTAGTCAAATCATAATCATAACAATATCTCGTTCCTCGACAACTTTTTCAGTATGATTCCATATGAATTGATACGTACTTCTACTGTTATAATGTAGAATATTTAGAGATGAAAATAAACACTAAAATTTGTTCTCTGAATAATACAAACGTTTCCATGTAAAATTTACATTTTAGTGACCGATGTTTCCAAGACCCTTATTATTTCCGTTTTACATTTTTCTTGATTAAAGAATTATACCAAATGATGAATTCCTATTTTTCTGTTCTTCACTAATCAGAACTTTGTGATAGTCAATATGCCTACTTGTTATTATATTAGAAATGCGAAGCGTACACACTTTTTCAAGAATATTTTTTCAACGGTGATGCATTCAACAAAAGTTAACATATTTCCAGTTTACGGTTAGCTACAATACAAATCTAGGAGACAAAGATACACATGAACTATGAAAGAAGAGGTACAAAGACAAGACTTTTCAAATAATTGTTAATTATCATAAGTAATATCATATTTTGAGAGACTATTTTTCATTATATTATACAGAATAATGAAAGTTTTTCATGTGGATCAAAATTCAGACATATTTCTGAGGAAGTATGATCAAAGATGTCCTCATTGATCTTCTGAATCTACAAGAAAAAAATTCCTCGAAATATGCTATTTTCAATCTCATTAATTTTGGATATTATCCCAAAATTAATACAAAATTTACTATTTCTTGTCTGTTTAGGCATGACTGACAATATTTATTGAATAATCAAAACCCTAATTTTACAATAAATATTGATACATTCCATTTTAACAATTAATGCTTACAATAATTGCTTCAACACCGATCAATCAGGTAATTTGATATTATACACAGTGTATCTAAATAACACCGTGTAACCAGAAGAGATAAATGATTGGGAAAAGTTGGGAGCATTATGTTAAATAACATTTCATTAAACAGTAGTCAACCAAATAGTGAACCTATAATTCTACTAGGTTAGGAATTTTAGGACCAACAATAAAAATGATCATACGTGGAATAGATCAATGTTATAACAATTTAAAAAAAATATAATGTCGAATATTGACAATACAATGTACAAACAATGTTGAAAGTGATCGCCTTCAGCTTCAATACAAGCATCTTCTCTTTTCCTAATCAAATTGCGTATGCGTTGAAATATTCCTGGTGAATTTCTTATATCTACACACACTGCTACATTGAATAGACCAAAGATTTCAGATATCCCCATATGCAAAAATCCCAAGAATTTAGGTCAAGGGAGCGGGTTCGCCAGCTTACAGGTCCTCCTCGACCTATCCATCGATTGACATACACCTCTTTCAAGTGATTTCTTGCACGTTTACTAACATAGACGTGGACAAGCCATAAATGTCGCCTAAGTTGAATGGGAACGTTTTCAAGAAGAACAGGTAACGACAATATGAGTTACCATGTAATCGTTGTGGAAGAAAATAGGGGCAAATTAGACGAACGTCAATAATTCCGAGCCACACATTGAATGAAAATTGATCCTAATCCTTCAAAAAAACCATGAGAATTTTCTTCAGCCGAAATCTGATTCTTATGAAAATTTCTAATACAATCTCTTGAGAAATTTGCCTTGTCAGTGAATAAAATATTTCCTAAGAACTGTGGCGCTTGGCCGATCGTATTGATGAGCCATTGGCGAAAAACCACACGTGGTAAAAAATATCGATTTAGTAATGCCTGCACCCGTTGAAGGTGATAGGAGTACGACTGTTGTTCTTTTAAAACTCTAAGAACTACAGAATGGCTAACATGTAGGACACGAGCTATTTTCCTGGTATCAGTTTTTGAGAGTTCTTCAATTAAATTAAGTACTTCTCGGGTACGTCCAGAGTCATTACTTCTCTTTTCAGAATTACCGTGTTCTTGAAGGCGTTGGTAAATATTGGTGAACGTAGTATCATGGGGTAATCCACGATCTCGGTACTGTTCAGCATCAAGTCTTTGAGCGTACAATACATTACCGTTAGCACGCCCATATGTAAAATGCATATCTGCCATAGTTAACCATTATTTTGGTGTACCAACTAATATTTTCTGTACAAAATCATTATACTCAAGAAATAGAAACAATAAATGACATTGCACAATCCCGATTTCAATTGTTTCTATGGATTCCATCAAAAAGAACAGACCACTAGATCTTACGGCAAAATACCCTCGCGTTAACAGCTCATTTTTTTGAAAATACGTTTCAATACATTTAGTGAATGAATGGGGCTTTTTAGACATGTTTTTTAAGAGGAAACATTTTTATCGAAAAAAAAGTTCTAAGAATAAACATGACTTAAGGGTTGTTTATTTCAACTCCTTAAAAAACTATTGTTGAAGAAATTCATTGACAGATAATATTCATCAAGTTTCGTTTCTTCAGCTTAAAATACAGGAAAGATAAAAAAAAATTCTGAACTTTTTTGTAGGAGCGTAACTTTTCAAGAGAGGAAAAAAAAAGTGTAATAGAGAATCACCCCCTTACATATTTTCGGTGTTATTTAGACACACTCTATATCACTATTGATTCCTGTATATTCTAAAATTTGCATCAATTCTAGAATATCAAGTTGAATATCAAGAGTGAAATTATGATTTTGTTGCAATAGATGGCTAGTATAGTTACAGTTCTCGGTTTCACGTATGTAAACTTCTCAAATATACCTTAAATATAAACTGCATCCACTTTGCCCTATATGTGAGGCATTCGCACCTCCTCTTTTAACTCTCAGCCCTAAGTGAGACTAGCGGCAACGTTGCAAGAGGACCGTGTAGAAAACTCATATCAGTAGTGTTCACGTTCTACAGGCTGTTTAAATTTGGTACATTTGCTTCTTACCCGGTTTTTGTTGATATCTAACAAAAAATGTGGGCGAAGTGATTGCTCCTATCAAATATAAGTGATTATTTTTCTGTACCAATGATCTGTGATATCATCAGAAAAGAGATAAATCAAATAAATTGCCGACCATTCAAACATTGATTCTAGCTCCCTTAACACCCTATGTGAAAATGTTGATTCATCAATCGATCAGATTAACATATTTTGCGAATGATTAGTATATAGAGGTAAAACTCTCATTTTTATAGCTGACAGTTCTTTGGCCACAGCTGTATTAGCACAATAATGATACGTTCATCTTTTGGTAACTTTTCTGGAAACGTAAATTGCTGCCAGTGAAACATGTAAAAGGGACAGAAAAGTGCTGTCATTTCGTTAGTGAAACGATTTTCAAAGTTTGGATATTACCGGGATATCAAAAATCATCTTGGTCATGGGTGGTTGCGGAATCTAAAACGTGTGTCTTACTTAACGTTTCAAATAATTATGTCACTGTCACACTGACATCATCAATAACCTACAAATTTCATACCTATTTATTCCAGTTGTAAAACAATAATGAACTACAAATTATGAAATGACGGTTTTAGTAACAAGAAAAACTAAATTACAGTAATTGTTGGAAATGTCCCCCGTTTTGTCCGATGCACAAGTTGACGCGCATCCTCATGCTGTGAAAACCGTTTTGCAGCATTTCTGGCGTTATGGTTGCACATTGCTGAACTATTCTTTGTTGAAGTTCTTGCAAATTATTTACCGGAGTTAACGAACGTCATTGACAACTTCTTCTGTACGAACTCTTGGTCTACCAGCACCTTTTTCATGATTCACACAACCAGTTTCGCGAAACATTTCAACACAATTTGTAAGGCACGCATAAAAATTGTCCGGTAATATTGCCACGTTTGGAAAGTGCTCTCGAAAATTGTCCAAACGCAAACGTTGACTGTATTGCCAATTTCCATTAACTAGCGCACCCGTTCGGAAATAGGCTTCAATCATGAAAATTTTGTGCTGTGTGGTAAGAGGCATGATTCAAAAACTGGATTTGAAAATTTCAGCACAATGACTTAATAGATTCTGACACAACGAAACATGTTCAAAAATTTAAAGTAAGACACACGTTTTACATTCCACAACCACCCTTGACCAAGATAATTTTTAATTTGTAGTTCGTCATTGTTTTACAACTGAAATAAATAGGTATGAAATTTGTAGGTCATTCATGATGTCAGTGTGACAGTGACATAATTATTTCAAACGTGAAGTAAGACACACGTTTTAGATTCCACAACCAACCTTGACCAAGATAATTTTTGATATCTCGGTATAACAGACAATCACAGGAGTAATCGTTCATTATTGACAAATTTAACAAACCATTTTATTTTTTTTATCAAATCCAGAATTTCCTGCAAATTCCAAGTTTTCTACGAACTTTGATTTTGTACATTCATTCAATAATATTTGTTGTAGTTGGCGAAATCTAAACAACCTGAACCAAGCATTCGTATTTTCTGATTTTGGTAATTTTCGTAATAATAAATATCAAAAATTTTCAGAATTCAAATTTGTGTTCTACAATGCACTTGTTGATAGATTTTACTCAGTGTAGAGCTTTCTATCCAGAATATTATTTGCCGCCGTATTAAAGCTTCCGCTGGTAGGTCTTCATCTCTTAGCTGATGTGACGTTGCCAAGTAGTGTCACTTTGCGTCTGAGTTTTGAAGGAGATTATTTGTTGTTTTGGAGAGAACGTTTCCATTTTAATTTTTCGAAATTGAACAATTTTTCGTGAGATATATTAAACATACTAAGCTAGATTTGGTATCTCTATAGTCTGTGTATGAATCAGATTCAGGGCTTCGGTATTAAGTTTATTCTCAAAGTATTTTATTACTTGTATAAGAGTCATTCCACGTCAGAACAGCAACGCTCAATGGGTCAACATCTCCGATTTCGTTCAAATTTTGGGGATAGGTTCTCATTACCGAAAAAATAAGATCCTGAAAATTTCAGGTCGTAGGAAATGTAATTTTCGATATATCGGGCAATACAAAATTTGGCCAATTTTAACGTGAAAAAATTCAAAATCAATTTTCATCGGTAAAAATGAACTTTTAGGACCAAAAAATATTTGGAAAAGTCCAAATTGATAGGAAATTTTCCCAGGAATCCGATTAAATCACGATATCTAGCGTATTTAGCTGACGCATGCGCAAAAAACTCGAAAAACTCAAAAATGTAACTTTTTCTTTAAAAATTCATAACTCAGCTGCTGCCACTTCCATTTTTTCAAAGTTTTCAGGGAAGGTAGCTGAAACCATGTACTTTCATGTAAAATATGCGGATCCATGCTCTTCATATGGAAATTTTCGTCAAAAGACCGGAAATTTGATATTTTTTATTTTTTTCGTTATATTTTGGTACGATGAGCATTGTAGAATTCAACCATAATTCAATAGAATTAAAAAAATAGGTTATTAAAATTTGAAATTAATTTTATTTAAATAATTCGATTTAGCAGAACGTGAAAAAAATATTGAAATCCAAAAAAGTTGCAACCACAGATTTGATGTTTTTAAACTTTTCTAAATAATTTTCATATTTTTTTATTCGATTCAATTTCTCACAGGAAAATTTATTCAACAATGTTGTGTGATATTATGGATACCTACATTTGAAAATTCAATATCAATTTTTGTAAATAATCAAATGAGCCTCTTTTAAATTAACAATATCCTAATTCAAGTGAGAAACAATTGTGAGAGTAGTAATACCCAACTTAAGTACAGTAAAATATAATAATCATATTGGTCACATAATTTATTTTTTGAAAAACTGTTCAAATTTACTTTTTGTTTGTCGGTATAATTTTATTTTAACATAATTCTTCACAGTATCCACTGTAACATTTGACAGTATGAAATTAATAACCAATCTTTAAATTTCTATCGAAGTACACGTATTTATTTTCACCCATTTGGTCCATTATTGATATTTCAGCTTTAAGCATATCATCGTTCCATGTTTTGTCAACTATAGAACTAACATATGTATTGGATACCCAATTGTAAATGTTTTTATTTAACAAATCAAAAATTTTACAAGCAATTATTCCATCTGACTTTGGAATGAATCTGTGAAAGCTTCTGGTAAGTATTGTTTGTGCTTCACTGATTTCTGAATTCCGGATGAGGTGGATTTCTGTTCTGTCAATCAAGAACGGTTCTATTGATTTCATATCATTTTTACAAAAATCATACAAATCGCTTGCTGTGAGGATTTGATTCGTCTTCGGACGTCGCAAGTTTTCACTTGCTGCTTGTCTTTTTAAACTGCCACCAATACCATCACAAGCAGATTTACAATATGCGATGTGGCAAAAAAGTTCCAAATTCCTGTCAGACCATGTTTTTTTTTTACTAGTTAGGCACATCCATCCGTGAAATATTCAAGTTGAGTAATTTTTGGAAAATGATTTTTGATATAATCAATCACGTATTTAGTAAAAGTTTGCACAATTGCATTATCATGCTGTAACGAAGCTTAAATTTCGAAAGATTATTTAATTTAGATCAGGCAATAAATACGGATTTTACATGTAATTTCAGTTTGAACAGTTCATTATTTCAATAGATATGAATGAATTCCGAATGTGTATTACGTGATTGTCACTTTTCTAAATCTCCGTAATTTGAAATAAGTATAATTATTCAAATAGATGAATCTAATTCATGCCCGTTCAAAATTGCATTTCATTCCGATAAAAACATGTTGCAAAAACAGGGGCTGGCCAGTTAAGACACCAAACTTTGTGCAGCCTTATGTATAAAAAGGGCGAACAACCTAAAAAACTCCGATAACACTTGTTTACTCCGCTGGGAGCAACTGGTGTGATATCATGAGCGCGAATTTTAGATCTAAAAAGTAGCGTCACTTTTAACCATTGTTCGGGGCATAAGTAAAAACTATTGGCACAAAAATAAGGATTTGGTGGAGCAGACCTGTCCGGAACCTCGGAAAAGATATAAAAGCCGTGACGACCGAAAGATCCCTCTCTTGTGTTTTTGATTTTCAATCAGTGTAGTAGCTCTTGTGTTTTTGATTTGAATCAGTAGAGTAGTTCTCTAGTGTTTTTTTTGAATTGTGAACAGAGATTTAAAAGCTGTGAAATAACAATAGTGTTCCGTTTGTGTTTGTGAATTTTACAAAAAGGTGAATGATAGCAAATAGTTTATATTTTTGAGCATTACGATATATTGATTTCCGTAATTTATGATTGTTATTGTGATTGGTGAACGTTTGTACGATACCTGAGTTTTGTAGTATTCAGTAATTTGAATTGGTGAATTTGAGTTTATCCTAGTCATCGGTCGAATCGCACACGATTTGAATTCGCGCGTGAATTGAAATATTCAAGTAATTGTGTGGTGTGTACAGAGTGTGTATGTTTGAATGACAGGGGCGTCTTTGGTATATTTGTGCATACTGTGTCACTCCAGAAGTATAAGTATATCCTGAGACGACCAAACCACCAACGGCTTGTGCACACTGTGTCACTCCAGAAGTATAAGCTGAGGGTGGTTGTGTGATTGTGTGATTGTGCGATTGAGAATCGTAATAATTCCCTTAATACTATGAGGAGTCCTCGGCCGTGGATATAGGGGTTATTGCAGATGTGATAGTTAGGGTTTGTGCACACTGTGTCACCCCGGAAGTATAAACCCTAATTGTCTAGGTTCCGAATCTGTAAATTGTAGAAAATCTAACACTGTTGCACAATTACCGGGTACTCCGTGAAAGTTAGTACAAGGGTGGGTGAGATGACAGAATAAACTCAACTAGAGTAATTAATCGAAAATAGTAAAATCTGATATCGTACAATCGGAAAACTAGTACAAACAATATTTTCCGAACAAACCGAATTAATAACCGAATATATCGTAGTGTGATTTGAACATTCCATTCATTAGTGCTGCTATCTAAGATTTACCGCATACCGCTCATTACGCTGAGACCTGTTTGATTCGTACTTTTCCGCAAATTGATCATTCTGAATCATTCAGCAACCGATCCCGTACCGCTGAATTAAATTTAGTGACCGGACTTATTGTAGAGTTGACTTCTTGAAAGAGTTTTCATTTACCGTTTGAGCTTCATTACATTTTCCGTCTGGGTGTAATTTTGTGAAATAATGTCGTTCAATTGCATTTATATTGATTATTCTGAAAGTGTACTTGTTCAAATCATTATATATTTTAATATTTGGAATTCCCTGTTTTATTAAATTATTTCTGCTCCATCTTTAACGAGCTAAGTTATAACCAGGTATCAATTGTAATTAAAGCCTACAATTTCGATACTGTTTTCTGCCCATTGGACTCTGGTTATACTTCACTGTAGCTACCCTAGGGACAAGGCTATCTTTAGATAGCATAGTGACGAGCCTTGTGGAGAGGACCCTAGCAGAAGTCCTCAAAAAGGAGTAAACCTTTGGGAAAAATCTGGCGCCCGAGGATTCGAAGCTTACGCAGTAAGCGATTTACAGAAAAGCCGCAAGGGCACGTTATAAAAATGACGCCCACGAGCAGGGACTTTTGAAAATTGACCGAGAGGGAATTTTATTTTTTTATTCCGAAAAGTGAAATGTTGAATAATTTATTGCAATTGAACCGGTAGTACGTTTTTAATGAAATTTCAGATATAGTGTGACAGAAAAACAAGCTTCAAGTCCCCGACGTTTCGAATACGTTTTCGATCCGTCCCCACGAGTTTGTTTTTGAATTTTGTAAATTTGGAAAAGTTTTGACAGAAACTTGTTCCCCGTGTTCACCAAGGTTGTTTGGTGAAATTAGTTTTTCGATCCGCCTCCCCGTTTCAGGGGAAACATCAAGTTATTAACAGAGAATCTGACTCAAAAATCAATTGTTCCGTGAGGTGTAGAATTGTTAACTACACCTCAGTGTTTTGCCCAAATTTTGATTTTTGCCCATATTTTGCCCTTTGATTTTCCCAGTCAACCTTGACCCTGATTGGGCAAGTCATAGCTCCTTTCCAAGTAAATCGATACCAAGGAAGCCGTTGGTAACATTTTTGGGCGGATTGGCCCAACCGTTTTGGAGTTACCTCCCGAAATCAAAGTTACGTTGCCCAAATTGGGGCAAGTGATTTCATTGCTTCTGCCTTATTGGAAGGAAGGTGTGGATTGGTTTCGTTTACCGCACCCTCTTCCGTTACCTACCCCTGAGAAAAATAATTTATTTTTGGGGTTGAAAATTTTGATTTTGAATTGGATTGGACAATATAGAGTTCCCTGGGTATACAGGTGCTATACCTAAGATGCCGCAGCCTGCGCCTACCAGTATGGAGGAAATGGCAGCACATTTTGACGAAATGGCGAAATTCTGCTCTAATAGCGAGGATAGCCAGACTGAGACTACGGAAGTTGATTCGAAAGTCAACTGGATTTACTTACTGAAGAAAGCACAACTTCAGGAAGTGCTGGCCAATCATGATATTGACCACAATGGATCCGCCGAAGATTTACGCCGTAGGTGCGTAAAGGGGGTCCGTAAAGGAATAATACGCCCTCCGCGTGGAATGTTGGAAAAGATTGCTAGTACCATGGCAACGCTAACCAAGGCTTTGACAACCGAAGTAGCACTAAACACAACACCGACGTTTAGTCCGTCGGGGGTTCAATCAAGACCGGCAATAAGGAGCACACCGAGGATACAGCCGTCGTATTGGTCAACTACGTCCACTACGAATACAGTAACGTACACGAACACTGTGGTAATGACGGCACCTCCGATTCAAACGCCGATCTATTCCTCCCCGCCGAATCCTATGAACCCTCCGATCTATAGGACCACGTCGTCAGATGTGACACCGGCATGGAGTCAAATACCGACCGTTCCGCAAGTACCGATGGTTCCACAGTTACCATTTGTTCCACAAGCCCCTAAGGTTCCGCAGGTACCATTTGTTCCACAAGCACCTGCCCAATATGTTCCTGTTACTGTTATTCCGCAAGGGTACAATATTCCGTTCAGTCATGTTCAGCATTTGCCTGGATATAGTTATTCAGCTCCGGGTAGTGCTCCGAGATTGAATCAATACAGAATTCAATTCAATGGAACGTCAGATCCCGCTACGTTCCTGGAACGCCTAGATAAGATAGCAATGCAACTAAATACACCGAAGGATTCATTATTGTTATCGTTACCAGAAGTTTTGGATGGCACCGCACTATTGTGGTATCGGAATAATCGTAGCCGCTGGGCTACGTTTGCCGATTTCCAAAGAGACTTCACCTTATTTTTCATGGATGCCAATTACCACATTGATCTGGAAGTACAGATCAGCCGCAGGTATCAACGCATGAATGAGAGCGCCGCTGCATATGTTGTGGATATGCAAACACTTATCAGGAGACATGGTGCAATGACCACAGAACGGGAATTATTCTGGTTGCATCGAAATTTATTGCCGGAATATAGGCAATTTATTCGACAAGGGACTTTTAACGACGTGCCGTCGTTAATGCTACAAGCAAAAGAATATGAGAATCTGCCGGCTGAGCAGAAACTCATGCAGAAGAAGATTTATCCAGTGTCAGTGAAGGCACAAATTCCCAGTCCAACAGTAAGGACTATGGAGCCGCAGGGTAGGCAACCTGCACCTGAACCGTCATCGCCAGTCAAGTCCGGGATACCGCAGATCCCTGAGCAGACTTGTTGGGATTGTGGTCTCCGCGGCCACTTCAGGACGCAGTGCCCTACCAGGCTGAAGCCGAATACCGCAACACCCATCTCATGTTGGAGATGTGGGGAAAATGGGCATGGCAAAAATAATTGTCGGAATCCACCGAAATTATTTTGCTCAAGATGCCGCCGCCCTGGGATAATGTCGCGTGATTGTCCGTGTCCGGGACAGGGAAAGGTCCGCGGGACTGCGAGGTAGCGAGGCCGAAGCAGATCCCGGTTGAACAGGCCTCGAGGAAAAAGGTGAAAACCGCTCACCTCACCACTGTTGTGAACCGCACCGCGGATAAGGAGTCCGCCGGTGCCGTTGAAAATACCGTTGTTTGTAATACCGATAATACCGATACTAAACCGAAATTACCGAATAAGTGTGAAATTAAAGTTAAGGTAGAGACCGCTGTAGGGACGAAAGACAGTAAAGTAAAAAATGAGAGTGTTTTAGCGCCGTGTGATGAAAGAATTATTTTTAAAAATATCGCTGCTCAAACTTTAGGTGAAAACCGACCGTTTATAAAAGTCCGGGTATTAGGTAAAAATTTTTCGGCTCTCGTGGACACCGGAGCCACCCGTTCTTTCATTAATGACGCAGTTGTTAGGTTATGTAGGGATTTAGTGTTAAAACCAGTTCCCCTTAAGGCCGTAGGCACTAGGATGGCCAATGGTAGTTTGGTTCCTAGTACTACCGCATACCGAATCTCATTGCATTTTGGATGTGGTGAGATTGAAGCAGAATTTGTGCATTTACCGTCGTTATTATCGGATATGATAATAGGAATGGAGATTTTGAGCTCCGGTTTGTTTAAAATACATCTACCATCCGCTGGGGTGTATTATAAAGACAATTTGATTGGGACAAATTGTGAAAAAGTTTCCAATGAAGCTAGTTCCGGACCGAAGGCAGTCAAACGTGTGCGCTTCTGTGATGAAGTGGAGACACAACTAGCAACATTGTCGGAAACTGAACAGGATAGACTGAACCGATTTCTGAAAACAGAAATGAAATATTTTGAAGGAATTCAAGGAACCACGCCGCTGGTTCAACACGAAATAAAATTGACAAAGACCGATCCGATAAAGCAGCGTTATCGACCGCAGAATCCGAGGATGCAAGCAATCATCAACGAGGAAGTTGATCGAATGCTGGCAGAGGAAGTCATCGAGCCGTCAAGTAGTCCGTGGAGTTCACCCGTTGTGGTGGTGAAGAAAAAAGATGGAAAACCGAGATTTTGCATTGATTTCCGGATGATAAACAAAGTCTCCGTGAAAGATGCATATCCACTGCCTTACATAAGTGCCATCCTGGACAAACTACGACGGGCTAGGTATATTACTAGCATTGACCTGAAGCAAGGGTATTGGCAAATACCGCTGACACCGGAAAGTAAATCCATCACAGCATTTACTGTACCAGGCCGTGGCTTATTCCAATTCAAGGTAATGGCCTTTGGTTTACATTCCGCACCGGCAACGTTTCAGAGGCTCATGGATACCATCATCGGACCGGATATGGATCCACACGCCTTTCCTTACTTGGACGACATAATTGTTCTGGGAGAGACGTTCGAGGAACATCTCACGAATTTGAGAGAGGTTTTCCGCCAATTAAGGAAAGCTAATCTGAAAATAAACCCGGAAAAATGCCAGTTCTGCCGCACGTCGATAAAGTATTTAGGCCATGTAGTCACCGCCGAGGGTATTCATACCGACCCTGAGAAAATCGAAGCTATCCAGCAGATTCCAAGCCCGTCTACAGTGAGGGCACTCCGGCGTTTCTTAGGAATAGCTTCGTGGTACCGCCGTTTCATACCGTCGTTTTCGAGAATCATCAGTCCGTTGACAGCCTTACTGAAAAAGCATCGACGTTGGAGTTGGGGAGAGGAGCAACAAGTCGCGTTCAACAAATTGAAAGAGATGTTGACCAGTGCCCCTGTGTTGGCTTGTCCAGATTTCAACAGGCCGTTCATTTTACAAACCGATGCTTCGGATGTGGGAATTGCTGCGGCATTGACACAGAATATTGAGGGAGCCGACCGAATCATTGCCTACGCTAGCCGAACATTAACAGCCGCCGAGAAGAATTACTCTGTTACTGAGAAGGAGTGTTTGGCTATTGTGTGGGGCATTGATAAAATGAGACCATACTTAGAGGGATACAGATTTACCGTATTGAGTGACCACCAGTCATTGAAATGGCTGCACTCAATAAAGAGTCCGAGTGGGAGTGCTCGGTGGAGCATTTTCCTACAGCAGTACGATTTTGAGATAAAATATCGTAAAGGAGTGTTAAATCGAGTGGCTGATGCCTTGTCACGAGATCCATTGCCGAACAAGGAAGGAATGGATGACAATCAAGAGTTATTCGTACTGAATGACCCCGTGAATTGTAACTGGTACAATTCAAAGAAAGCCGAAGTTGAAAAGAGTCCAGAAGCGTATCCGGATTATTGTGTGAAGGATAATCGGTTGTACCGCCACTTCTGGGACTCTAATGACTTGTCCGAACCGGAAATGAGAGATCCGTGGAAGCTTTGCGTTCCGAAACCGCTCTGGTTGAACGTTCTGAAAGAAAACCATGACAGTTCGACTGCAGGACATTTAGGTATTGCCAAGACGATTGCGCGAATATCCCACAAGTATTATTGGCCGGGATGTTCCGCGATATAGCGAAGTACGTGCGTGGATGTACGCAGTGCCAAGCTTTCAAAGTGTCTCAACAGCAGAAGCCTGGATTTATGCAGCCGACAGTAAATCAGTTTCCTTGGAAGTGTGTGAGCACTGATTTGGTAGGACCGTTACCAAGATCCGCCAAGGGAAACAATTTTATTCTTGTCATGCAGGACCTTTTTACGAAGTGGGTACAGTGTAAGCCGTTGAGAAAAGCTACCGCGGAGGCGGTAACTCAAGCCTTCTACGAAGAGATCATAACTCGTTTTGGTTGTCCGGAAACCGTTATCAGCGACAATGGGACGCAGTACGAAAGTAAAGTTTTCAAGACACTCATGAAGGAGTTTGGAATTAAGCACCGCCTCACTCCTACATATACTCCACAATGCAATCCCGTGGAGAGAACAAACCGTACCTTAAAGACCATGATTGCACAATTCTGCAATGGAGACCACAGAAAATGGGATAAGTTTCTACCCGATTTTCTATTTGCCCTAAATTCTGCCCCATATGAATCCACCGGATTTTCACCTGCCTTTTTAAATTTTGGCCGAGAACTAGAAGTTCCAAATTCAATAGTCCGTTCTTTTACCGCTCCGGTGGAGACCGAGGAAAATATTCCTACCGATCCGAGTCGGGTACATATTTCAGAACACCGAACTAGATTAGACAAATTACGTGAAACTTTCCAACTGGTACGTATCCAGTTATCCCGTGCTTTTACCCATCAGAGTCGTTACTACAATCTCCGTCGTAGAGATTGGCGTTGTCACGTGGGTGATAAAGTATTGAAGGTAGAGCATCACCTGTCTTCTAGTGTTCGACATTTTGCCGCTGAATTGGCCTTAAAATATACCGGTCCGTTTAAGATAATCAGAGTAATTTCTCCGGTCATTTACGACCTGAAAGGCGAAGATGGCTAGCAAGTGAAACGAGTCCATATCAAAGATCTGAAGCCGTATAATGTTCCTGGCATTCCGGGAAGTTGAAATGAATCGAGGTACCGAAAGATATAGATACCGTTGGACAAAGTATCAAGTAGTACAATTACTCATTATTATGATTCAATGTTCACAGGTGATAATATGTCGTACGAACCGTCCGATTTCATTGAGATAGTGCTAGATGAAGCACTGCAAAATATGGAGGTTCAACCGAAAAACAGCCATTGTGGTACCACCGAAATCACGGTGCGTACGCTGCCGAACGTGCCCATGTCAGCGAAACCAATGGTAAGAAGAAGAAGTTGAAGTTTTAAGTTGTTTTTTTCGTTTGGAAGAAGAAATTCCGTTTCGAAGAAGATGTCAAGTTTTCCGTTCCCAAGTTTGTGTTTCCATTCCGAAGACGTTTTAATTTTTTCATTCCAAAGGAGAAGAAGTCAAGTTTTTTTTCCGTTTTAAAGAAGAAGTTTTGTTTTCCGTTTCCAAGCAGTTGTTTTCTATTCCGAAGATGTTTTGAGTTTTCCGTCCTGACGAAGAAGTCAAGTTTTTCCATTCCGAAGAGGAAGAAGTTTCAAGCTTTCCGTTGTGAAGAAGAAGTTTTAAGTTTTCCCATTCCGAAGAAGAAGTACAGTCCTCCGTTCAGCAGCAGAATTTTCATTTTATGTTCCAAGTAAGATATTGCTATTCCGCGATGTTCCCGGCGAAGGCAATTTAAGTTTTAATGTCAGGTTAGGGTATCTTTGTATTAGAGTTTTTCTTTCGTGTGAATTCTCAGATGAGAATTGAAAAATGAAAGAATCATATTCTTTCATTTTTAACCGAACTTAGGGGGGGATGTAACGAAGCTTAAATTTCGGAAGATTATTTAATTTAGATCAGGCAATAAATACGGATTTTACATGTAATTTCAGTTTGAACAGTTCATTATTTCAATAGATATGAATGAATTCCGAATGTGTATTCCGTGATTGTCACTTTTCTAAATCTCCGTAATTTGAAATAAGAATAATTATTCAAATAGATGAATCTAATTCATGCCCGTTCAAAATTGCATTTCATTCCGATAAAAACATGTTGCAAAAACAGGGGCTGGCAAGTTAAGACACCAAACTTTGTGCAGCCTTATGTATAAAAAGGGCGAACAACCTAAAAAACTCCGATAACACTTGTTTACTCCGCTGGGAGCAACTGGTGTGATATCATGAGCGCGAATTTTAGATCTAAAAAGTAGCGTCACTTTTAACCATTGTTCGGGGCATAAGTAAAAACTATTGGCAGAAAAATAAGGATTTGGTGGAGCAGACCTGTCCGGAACCTCGGAAAAGATATAAAAGCCGTGACGACCGAAAGATCCCTCTCTTGTGTTTTTGATTTTCAATCAGTGTAGTAGCTCTTGTGTTTTTGATTTGAATCAGTAAAGTAGTTCTCTAGTGTTTTTTTTGAATTGTGAACAGAGATTCAAAAGCTGTGAAATAACAATAGTGTTCCGTTTGTGTTTGTGAATTTTACAAAAAGGTAAATGATAGCAAATAGTTTATATTTTTGAGCATTACGATATATTGATTTCCGTAATTTATGATTGTTATTGTGATTGGTGAACGTTTGTACGATATCTGAGTTTTGTAGTATTCAGTAATTTGAATTGGTGAATTTGAGTTTATCCTAGTCATCGGTCGAATTGCACACGATTTGATTTCGCGCGTGAATTGAAATATTCAAGTAATTGTGTGGTGTGTACAGAGTGTGTATGTTTGAATGACAGGGGCGTCTTTGGTATATTTGTGCACACTGTGTCACTCCAGAAGTATAAGTATATCCTGAGACGACCAAACCACCAACGGCTTGTGCACACTGTGTCACTCCAGAAGTATAAGCTGAGGGTGGTTGTGTGATTGTGTCATTGTGCGATTGAGAATCGTAATAATTCCCTTAATACTATGAGAAGTCCTCGGCCGTGGATATAGGGGTTATTGCAGATGTGATAGTTAGGGTTTGTGCACACTGTGTCACCCCGGAAGTATAAACCCTAATTGTCTAGGTTCCGAATCTGTAAAGTGTAGAAAATCTGACACTGTCACACAATTACCGGGTACTCCGTGAAAGTTAGTACAAGGGTGGGTGAGATGACAGAATAAACTCAACTAGAGTAATTAACCGAAAATAGTAAAATCTGATATCGTACAATCGGAAAACTAGTACAAACAATATTTTCCGAACAAACCGAATTAATAACCGAATATATCGTAGTGTGATTTGAACATTCCATTCATTAGTGCTGCTATCTAAGATTTACCGCATACCGCTCATTACGCTGAGACCTGTTTGATTCGTACTTTTCCGCAAATTGATCATTCTGAATCATTCAGCAACCGATCCCGTACCGCTGAATTAAATTTAGTGACCGGACTTATTGTAGAGTTGACTTCTTGAAAGAGTTTTCATTCACCGTTTGAGCTTCATTACATTTTCCGTCTGGGTGTAATTTTGTGAAATAATATCGTTCAATTGCATTTATATTGATTATTCTGAAAGTGTACTTGTTCAAATCATTATGTATTTTATTATTTGGAATTCCCTGTTTTATTAACTCATTTCTGCTCCATCTTTAACGAGCTAAGTTATAACCAGGTATCAATTGTAATTAAAGCCTACAATTTCGATACTGTTTTCTGCCCATTGGACTCTGGTTATACTTCACTGTAGCTACCCTAGGGACAAGGCTATCTTTAGATAGCATAGTGACGAGCCTTGTGGAGAGGACCCTAGCAGAAGTCCTCAAAAAGGAGTAAACCTTTGGGAAAAATCTGGCGCCCGAGGATTCGAAGCTTACGCAGTAAGTTATTTACAGAAAAGCCGCAAGGGCACGTTATAATGCTTCAAATCTTCTATGAGAAAACAAAGAGATTTGTATTTTCCATGGATATTCTTGAAAATGGATTATAAACGAAAATGTATATGGTGTCATCAATTACATTATTTAATATAGTTACATATAAGGAAATTTTGTATTTTAATCCTTATTTGATATACAAGAAAGTGATATACTTACAATAATTTCAAAGAAATTAATTATTATACCTTCGTCTCTTTTACGTTATTCTGATGAACGAGAAATTAATTACTTCTTGGATATGTACATTTTTGTTTGATGAATCAGAAGATTTACATGGTTACTTATTTAAAGTCCAAGCGCATGCACAGAACGGATTCTCCAATGCTCATCGTACCAAAATATAACGAAAAAAATAAAAAATATCAAATTTCCGTATTTTCGGTCTTTTGACGAAAATTTTCATATGAAGAGCATGGATACTTAAGTTGGGTATTACTACTCTCACAACTGTTTTTCACTTGCATTGGGATATTGTTAATTTAAAAAAGGCTCATTTGATTATTTACAAAAATTGATATTGAATTTTTAAATGTAGGTATTCATAATATCACACAACATTGTTGAATAAATTTTCCTGTGGGAAATTAAACCGAATAAAAAAATATGAAAATTATTTAGAAAAGTTTAAAAACATCAAATCTATAGACCTGTGATTGCAACTTTTTTGGATTTCAATATTTTTTTCACGTTCTGCTAAATTGAATTAATTAAATAAAATTAATTTCAAATTTTATTAACCTATTTTTTCAATTCTATTGAATTATGGTTGAATTCTACAATGCTCATCGTACCAAAATATAACGAAAGAAATAAAAAATATCAAATTTCCGTATTTTCGGTCTTTTGACAAAAATTTTCATATGAAGAGCATGGATTCGCATATTTTACATGAAAGTACATGGCTTCAGCTACCTTCCCT
Source organism: Endomychus coccineus (assembly GCA_958510875.1). NCBI lineage: Eukaryota > Metazoa > Arthropoda > Insecta > Coleoptera > Endomychidae > Endomychus > Endomychus coccineus. The sequence continues at coordinate 88,599,208 of OY294069.1, read as the reverse complement.
GAAAATTTTGGAAAAATCGAAGTGGCAGCAGCTGAGTTATAATTTTTTAAAGAAAAAGTGACATTTTTGAGTTTTTCGAGTTTTTTGCGCATGCGTCAGCCAAATACGCTAGATATTGTGATTTAATCGGATTCCTGGGAAAATTTCCTATCAATTTGGACTTTTCCAAATATTATTCGGTGCTAAAAGTTCATTTTTACCGAAGAAATTTGATTTTGAATTTTTTGACGTTAAAATTGGCCAAATTTTTTATTGGCCGATATATCCAAAATTTCATTTCCTATCGACCTGAAATTTTCAGGATCTCATTTTTTCGGTAATGAGAACCTATCCCCAAAATTTGAACAAAATCGGAGATGTTGACCCATTGAGCGTTGCTGTTCTGACGTGGAATGACTCAAAATTCTTCCATTATTATGTAATCTGATTCTAGAACTGAGACTATGAAAGAGAGTTCATAACAATCAGGAATGAAGCGACAACCATGTGTTGACCACCTCCCTCCATGTCAGAGGAGCTCTGTCCGTGAATAGGCAGTATGTAGACTCCTACGAAAGTATTTCCTTGTTCAACATCTAGGATAGCTGTAAAGCTAGAAACATTCTAATGTTCTTATAAGAACCAAGTACTATGGATATTAGGTAAACCTATAACTTGATCCAGAATCCAAGTGGATTTGCTGTAGGAAAATTTATAATGAAACCACTATTATTATTTCATGTATGTTTGGAACTGTCCAATGATGTTTCCTTTCCAAGCAACATTGTATAATTTAATGTTCTTTAATTTAGCAAAAATCAGATATCTTGCCTCCAACAACAATACTCAAAATAATAAAAGAAGTAAAACAATTTTTTCAATAATTCCCACAAGAGATTTTATTTTTCAATAAACACGACTGGTTTTGACTTTTACATCATTATGAAGTCGTTCATAATATTGAAAAATAAAATCAATTGTGGAAATTAGACAAAAAATTGTTCCATTTCATTTGATTAAAATGGATTTCCATAAAATAAATAGTTCATCACTATCTCTGAATACTCAGAATTAAAACTCTTACAACATTGCAGTGAAAACGGTCTTGCTTATCGCGAATGTTTGAGAAAGATCACCAACTTTACGTGGATATTTTGATTATACCATCCTAGTTTAATTAAACTTCCACTGCTAGTATGATAACGTTGACTTTAAGACTTCGATGTTCTCTGTATCAGACCAAAATAAAAACTGAAATATTTCATGTAAGCCGGCGCGAAGTCATAGGGTGTTTCAACGCTATGTTAGACGTGTGTCCCGTCGCGAATACCTGACTTTCGAGAATTGCAGGTGCGTCTATCTATTTCGGTTTTGCTTTCTGTGAATACCTACTATTTCAATCTGTCAATATTTGATTATACTTGTCCAGTTGTCCATAAGAAGTTTTGGAAAAGCTGTTTTGTTGAAAAGAGAAAGATAGATTTAAACTAAGCATATTAATCATCGTTCGCTGTTAATTTTAACAACCAATTCATTTGAGCAATTTCTATAAATGACCGTGAAGATATCCGCATCAAACTAATGATATTTAATTGTTGTGACAGTTCATATATGCGTAGTATATCTTGATTTTGATAGAATTTAACTTCAGAAATAAATATAAACGATTCTAATATCGTTAACAATGAACCACTTGGAAGGTAAACAGTTTTAATATCGTTAACAATGAACTACTTGGAAGAGGAACGTGAAAATGGAGATACATATCTTCCTATCACTGCCGTTTAAGATATTTGTAGTTGCTGCGTTTACAACTGAGTGTCTCAGCAATCAATAACATCGCAAGTAAACGAAGAGAATTTGGATTATCATGGATCATAACATTCTAAATTGATATAACTTTCAACTTTTAGTGAATCAAGAAGAACTGTCAAAATTTTTCTACATCATTCTGTCATACGTGTCAAAATGTGTATATAGACAATTAAAAAAGATTCAGTTAAGCTGGTTGACTCATTTTGATATTTCCAGGTTTCTCATGGTTCTGAAAGTCTTAAAGTTTCCGCAAATTTTAATATTTTTTGCAATTCATGGCAACGTAAAGAAAGACACAAAACTTTTTTGTCACAACATTCAAAACGCTGATTTTAATATTTTCAGGTTTCTCATAGGTCTGAAAGTTTTAAGGATTTCACAAATTTTAATGTTTTTTGCAATTCATGGCAATGTAAACAAAGAGACAAAACTTATTTGTCACAACATTTAGAATGCTGATTTGTGTATGTTAAATAATGTCACAAAGGCAATTTTGATTGTTTCAATATAATATAAGTTCTAAAACAGTCTCAGTTCGAGCCTCAAGCCTGCCCTGAAGATGCCAGCTGTAATGGTTGGCAAAACGTCGACATCAAGTCGTGCCATTGTGACGCGGAATCCATCAGGAAGCCAAAAATTTTCAAGATTAGCTATCCGCGGAAGTCTATTATTTTAAATATGGATTAATAATATCTTGGAAATAAAAGTTTATTTTTCGTATCTTCATCTCAATCTTCCAGATATATGATCATGTTTATTCTGATAATCTCTCGAAAGAACAGCAATGAGGGTAAAATAAAAAATAAACTTTGACATGTAACGATAAACGACAAAAATGTAAGATGAAAACTGTACAATAAAAATATTAAAAGGAAAGAATTCCAAGATTAAATTTATATAGGTATACGGAAACTGATTTTTTTAATGTTTCCTCACAAAAATTTTTCTTCCAATTTTTTATTGTACAAATTTTATCTTACAGTGATTTTCGTTTATCGCTGCAAAAAAGTTTAAATTTTATTTCTGAGAGATTTGTGTCTTTTTTATATATTCACACTTCACTTACACAGATGAGGTTATTTTGTATTGCATTGCTCTATAAAATATTGAAATATCAGTTGGATAAATATAAAATTTGAGGGAATATTCCAGAATGTCACAAAAAACTGATTCGATATGTAGGTATGTCCGTTTTGATATTTCGTATCGCATATGTTACGTAGTTTATAAGTCATTCCATTGATGACTCCTAAATTTAATATTCACTTAAATAGCCGAAAAAGCACGTTTAGGGAATTTCTTAAATATTTACAGGGATTTTATGAACATAAAAACTATGCAATTCCTACCTATCTACATTTAGGTTTATTTATGAAGTTCTTAGAATAACGACAATGTTGACAAGAAAATCATATCATACCTACCTACCTAGATATCCGATTTACTCAGTGAGAACGGATGAGATGACACCACGATACACCTTCGATAAGAAGTATCGTACCCTCCAGAGAAGATTGGTTAAACAACAATTCAGCCGTGCCAATTGATAGTGAAAGCTGGTTCACTGATGAAGCCAAAAACAGCGCTGGAAGAAAGAACGCAAGCACACATCAGCATATGCAGCCCTTGCTGCACTGGTTAGCATGAGAATAGCATCGAAGCTAGTGTGGGAGTTCATCATCCCGCTAAACAATCTTAGCGGAGACGAAAGCAGCCTCACTCTATTCTGGGTCCCCAGTCACTCTAGAATAAGTGAAAATGAAATAGTCGATGAACTTGCAAAACTGAAGGCTAAAGAACCCCTAATAGATCCGAACCAGAGGTGGGCGTCTCGAATAGTAACATTACAGAGACAATTCACTGCTAGATCAGAGCACAATACTCGGAAGAGTGGCAACGGTTGCAGGCAGCCGAAAGCACTGATTGGAGCGCACATTATGGAAGACTGATATCAGCAAGTGAAGAATATGGTTGAAACTACTGACCGTTCAATTGCCACACCCACAGCGATTCACCTTTGTGCAGGTGATTCAAGACGCAAATCTCTTTCCGTAGAGCTATGCTACACTGAGGAGATCCAGAGACTAGATACGAAGATGGTATTGAACCTCTTCAGAACATTAACCACCTACCCGGTCCCGCCCACCCCGTGAACCTGGCGAACACTCTTAAGTGTCGGTATTGTCTACCTCTGGAGCTTGGTGAACAATATTTAGTGGAAACCGCTTCACTACGCCGGCGTTAAATAATATATATCACGAAGATGGTGCTTACCTCTTCAGGAATCGTTCACATGGGGAACATAGTGAACACTTTCGAGTGAGAGCCGTCCTTTTGTAGCCAAGTGAACAACACTCGTGAGTGGGAAACGCTTCAATAGGTGGCACGTGACACGGAGTACAAAACCTAGGCATTAAGGATCCTCCTTAATATTAATAATAATAATACCCACCTGTATTTAGATATTTAGATATCATATAAACCATCAACGTCGTAAACCGGATCGCCTTTCTAATTGCATTCCAATTGTTATTGAACTATGAAATTATCGCACAACACTTTTTTTGTATATTTGAATTATACGAGAGGAAAACTTCTAACACTATGCGAAATGCTATTTCACTCTGACTGTATCCTAATTTATTCATTATCCATCCATTAAATTTCAAGCTGGAATGTTAAATATTTTAAACGCAACTACTCCTTTTTAATTATCCAATCAAGAAGGTACCCTATGTTATTTATTCCTCTCAGTTCAACCCAACCATGTATTAACACGACGAAATTATATCTTCTCAAGTTTGAAATATTATTATTTATCTAATATCATCAAACATAATAAATTTAACATCACACGATGATAACTATTACTAGATATATATTGTATATAATATCCGATTGATGATATCTAGAGTATTAAATTCAGATGAACATTATGAAACAAAAATGTAGTTAGAACTGACTTGAAAAGTCCTCGTTAGAATCAGATGGATGTAGCTAACACAAAATTGTATAATTATATTATTATGTCAATTTTATAGTTATTTTCAAAACCACCATCAATAACGATATCTTCTTTCATTATTTAGAAGATGGAAACGAATGTATAGCTGAGTACTGCATTTTTTCAAATTATTTAGGAAACAAATTTCATTCACAAGTCTTAGCCTCAACACAAATACCTATAAGACTAGATAATAAATATAGGTAACTATTACTATATTTTTATTTTCCTTACAAGAGGGAAACACATCTTCCTGAAATTGGAAACGTAACCCAGCTCCTAATCAAATTTCTTGTACAAGACCAGTGTTAAATTTGTACAGTTCTGGGCATTGGCATACTTTGAGTTCATTTAGGAAGGCAAATTTGTAAATATTTAGAATAAACTTTCAAAATCGCAAGCCTTGTATGACCAATTAATTTCTGAAGTTCTCATAATAATTAATATTGCCGTATTAGTAGCATCTCGATTCCAAAATAGGTATGGAAAAAAATTGTGGTTCATAATTGAGTCTTATGACTACTAACTCTTGCTTATACGAGTCAAACTTGGAATAAAAAAGCTATATTGTACTCGTTAAATTCATTAATCAACATACATCCTCTGTTGTACATCTACTCAGCACAGTTGATCATACAAAAAAGGGACATATGAAAATGCAGAGAATGAAAATAAGACATTATTGTCATAAACAATGGTAATGATTTATTTGTATGAACATTGGGTCACATGAAATGTAGATTCACTGAATTAAATTTATCTTTCAATAACTGATTAGATTTTCCTGTATTGATAAGAATGTGCAGAATAGTTTATCGATACATAAGGGCATAAGTAAATTAATACATATAGACTACATAGTCTGGACATTTCAAAATCTCAATTTGTAACTTAAGTTCAGACTTTATTATGGAAACCCATCACAACAAACTTTTATAAGCAAGTTTGAAATATTCACAAAATCCAGGCCTTCCAAAATTACGTCCCTAGTGCATTGTGAAAAATGTGTTGGGAGTTGTGTAAATATACAACTTCTAATTTTATGAAATGTTTAATGTATTAAATTTGTTACATACACCGTTTTGAATATTTGGATGTTTCAAAATTGATCTGTCAAACAATGTTCGCGTCGCTTCTCTTTCCTACTTGGGTGGCGCCCTCTCTCTACTAAGAGGCGCTACAATAGATCACTGAACGAAGCGCTAGAGCACACCACCGAACATACCGGCGGCCTTGAAAGTATCTACTTTCAACAACAACGAAATAATAATAGTAAGAACTAATAAATGGATAATAGTAGAACGGCCACATAACATGGGCGGAAGAATTTAGTTAAGCAATCAGTCAATTTACTGGCAAGATGCTGATTTTAGTGATGGATCGTTTTATGACACCGTTCTTGGTGATGACGCTAACTATGTGCATAATATTGTCAGATCCAGGATGTACATGAGTAATTTTTCCTAGAGTCCATTGCTGGGGTAACGTTTTTTCGTCGCGAAGAAGTACAAGTCCTCCAATTAGCTCCTGTGCTTCTTTCTTGAATTGCCATTTATTTCTTTGATGGAGGTTGTGAAGATAGTCAGTTTTCCATCTAGTCCAGAATATTTGCATTACCTTTTGCAAATGTTGATATCGGGTCAGATGATTGACGGGTTCGTCTTCTACGCTGAGTTGGGGAGCGGCGTTTAACGGTTGTTCAATAATGAGTGACCTGGAGTGATGGCTTCAAGATCGTTGGGGTCAGAGGATAGAGGGGCGAGAAGACGTGAGTTTAGAATAGCCTCGACCTGAGTTGGTATCGTCATGGATTCCTCAAAGGTGTAAGGATCGGTTGACGTGATACGTTTCAGATGATATTTTAGTGATTTTACAGCGGCTTCCCATAACCCACCGAAATGGGCAGAGCAGGCAGGTATAAAATGCCACTGCATTTGACTATTGTTGGAATAACTCTGAAATGGTGTACTAGAGAGAATGCTATAAATTTTTTTTAATTCATTGTTGGCTCCTATAAAATTAGATCCATTATCGGAATATAGATTAGTGCACACTGCACAGTGCACATACCTCGCCTAGATACGAATCGTTTGAATGCTGCCATGAATGCTTCGGTGGTTAGTTCACTTACAAGTTCTAAGTTAACTGCTTTTGTAGATAGGCACACAAAGCTGCACACATGACATTTCAATATTTTTCGATTTCTATACTTCCCATCTTTCGAAAGAAAAGGTCCGCATAGTCAAGACCGCAATTGGAAAAAACACGAGATGGAATTACTCGCGGTGAAGGAAGATTGCCCATTTGGTTTAATATTATTGGTGGATCGGTTCTCAAACAAGTTATACACTTCCGGAGTACATTCCGTGCGGCCTCGCGACCGTTCAGTGGTCAAAACCTTCTCCTGATGAAGGAAAGAGTTGCTTGTCAGCCAGAATGAGAATTGAGTTTGTGAGTATATCGTGCTAACAGAACCATGAATGAATGGTTTTTGGGAATCAGAATGGGATGCTTAGTTTAAAAGCTGATGTTTGCATGTTCTAATCTGCCGCCTACTCGGATTACACCCTCAGCATCAATATGAGGCTTTAAGGATTTCATACGACTATTAAATTTAACCGACTTTCTTGAGGCTGAGCTCTTCGAATCATCAGCAAAGCATTGGGCTTGAACTAGTTCAACTAAGTAGATTTCAGTGCTTTGCCATTCGGGCAAAGTTATATTTAGAGAGTTCGTTCTGAACCTTTGTATAGACTTTGGCCTATTTGCAAACCTTAGACAGTACGAAACAACACTTATTAGCTTGGGATAACTAGAAAATTTTTCAAAGATGTTATCCTTGCCTGACGTCAGAAAACAAGTATGTTTTTTATTAAATTTTCCAAGATCTGTTGGTGGTCATGAGTAATTTGTAATGTGACAATTTTGCAGCCAGTTATCCTGAGACTCAGACAGAAATTGTGGACCATGCCACCACAATGACGCATTTTCTAAATCGGTTGGATTCATACCTCTTGAAATGATATCGGCAGGATTGGCTCTTGTAGATATATGATTCCAATTATTTGGGCCAGAAAGACTTTGAATTTCTGAAATTATATTATAAACAAAAGTTTTCCATGTCCGTGGTTCAGCACGTAACCATGCTAGGATGATGGTTGAATCAGTCAAGTACTAAACTGACTCAAAGTGCAGATTTAATGCCTCTATTTCTCTTTCTACAAGTTTAGATAAAAGAAAGGCTCCTAACAATTAAAGTTTGGGAAGGAAGATGGCCTTAAGAGGAGCAACACGCGATTTTGCGTACAAAAAGCTGGTTTGAGTTTTGCCATTATGATTTTTTGACCTTAAGTAAACACATGCTTGAATAGAAGAATCACAAAATTCATGTATTTGTAAACTTGTGAAATTACTGAGAGAATGGTTCTCTTAGTGACAGGATTTGGGGTTTCAATGGAAATCCGTGAGTTATAAATGAAATGATAGGAGGTGGAGTCCCAAGAAATGCCCAGAGTCTTCATAGTTTGAGATTCATTTAATAGATGCTTAATGGTATGATGTTAATTACTGTCAAGATCAGCCAAGACAATGAGTTCGTTGAAACTGAATTTTCGTAACTGGAAACCTGCTCCTCACAATAAATTGACTAAATTTTTCATTATTGAAATTAATTCATCTGTGGTATCTGCGCCTGTGATTACATCATCTACATAGAAATCATTGAAGATAATATCAAATTCGACAGGATTACTTGTAGGAGCAGTTCCATATGTGACTGTGTTTAGCTCAAAATGAGATAGCTCTTGACTGAGATCGTCTCGCCATACAATGCGTCGAAAACTACGCTGGATAGGCTGAACGTTAACCTGGCGGTACATCATAGTAATATCACCAGTTAAGATGACGTTATGTTGTCTAAAACGCAATACTATGATGAAAAGTTCGTTTTGAATAGTCGGTCCAACTTTGAGGACTTCATTCAATGAGAGGCCTGAAGTGGTCTTGGAAGAGCCATCAAAGACTACTCGCAGTTTGGTCGTCGTACTGTCATCTTTTTCTACGAAATGATGTGGTAAAAGATAAATAGGATAGTTTCTCTGATGATCATGGATAATTTTATTCATATGACCGAGCTTTTGATAATGTGATATGAAGTCAGAATATTGTACCTTGAGCAGAGGGTTTTTATTCAGTTTTCTTCCAATTGCGTGAAATCGGCTAATGGCCGTTTCTTCCGTGTGACCTAATTCACAGTAATTATTCTTCAAAGGTAAACTTACTGTAAATCTACCTGAACTATCCCTAGAGAAGGTTTCAACATAGTGAGATTCATATTCAGCTTCTTCCTTATTGAGGTGTTTTTGACTTGCATAGTTTTCTTCTATCTGCCAAAATCTTGCAACTGGTCATGTATTGAATTAAGTGTAGATAAGAAACAAGAATTTGTTGGTAAGGAGGGTAAGATGAGTGAAGGTTCGGATATTATCCAGCTTAATCTGGTTTCCTGAAAGATTGATAGACTCTTGCCCAATTTGATTTGACCATTGAACAGCAATTCAAAAAATATACCTGCACCTAAGAACATATCATCATTCCGAGTTGAAGTGTGTTGCGAAGCAGATGTGTGTTTTATAACGGCAACCTACAGATAAATAATTTTAATCTAAGAGTAAGAAAAACTCGACAGAATCGCAAACTGTAAGTCTTTATAATAAATTTACCTCATCTAAACTAACTATTTACAAGGAAAATATATTAACAATAAGAATGTTAGATCTTTAGAAAGAAGTTATCCCTAATACTAATTTACATACATATAATTAAAGTACATATTATAACATGCCATATGACAGCATAAATCCAGTAGAACAGCGTATGAGAAACAAACAGAATAAAATAGAAAAGGATATAGAAGAATTACGACAGGATATAAATAAAGAGAATAAAAAAATAAACGATGAAGAAGCTATTATAGAATCAAACCAAACCGAACTGGAAAATAATTATTTGTATATAATTCGGCAATTGAAAAAGAATAATATAATAATCTTTGGATTAGAAGTACCAGAAGAAGATCTTATTCAAAATACAATAAACAAGCTCAATGAATTGTTAAACATTGATATCAGAGTAACTGATATTAACGATCTGTATAAATTAGGAAAAGGTGCATAGAAACCCATAATAGTACAATTTATTCCACATCAGACTAAACAACTAACTTTCAGCAAACGACAAAACCTAAAAAATACCCAAATTCATATAAACAATGATTTATGTAAAGCAGACTTAGAAAGGGAAAAAATATTAAGATCTCATTTGAATAAAGCGCGATCACAAAAATCAAATGCATATATTAAAAAAGGAAAACTTGTCGTAATGGCGAAATTTACAGTCCCGATAAACTAGAGAAAATCGAGTCAACTGAAGTTAATATAGATAAACCCAACAGTGCTCCAGCAACTCCAAATCCAATATCAAGAGGAAAGAATTTACGAAAAGAATTTAATTTTGATCAAAACGAAACCGACTCGGACGACGAAGTTTTCGAGAATATAAACCTCAAATCTAAGGAGCAAGAAACGAGTAGCTCAAAGAAAAAAAATACACAAGCATCATCCACCAGTAGCCAGAACAAAGACCCAAAATCGCGATCCCACCTAAAGAGATGTGCGTATGGTGAAAAAGGAATGAATAAAAATTAACTCAATAAAAAAAAACAATTTAATAAAACAAAAGAATAAGAAGTAAAACCAACATAGCTAGAGCACTAAAAGCATTTCAACAAAATTTTATTACAAAATAAATTTTGACACAAAATCCTTATAATCCTGAAATCTCAAACGTCTTAAAACATTCCTTTGTAATCTCTAATGTAACCTTTCCGAGGCCTACCAGTGTGTGTGTGTTAAATCGCCATGATCGGCCCCTTGGCTTGAAGATTCTCCCTGTCTAAATATCCCTTTAGTAGATGTGCTATGAGAGTTCGGCACCAAAATCGACCTTTTTTGCATGTAAATCTCCATAAGGAAATCTAAGGTTCATTTTACCGAAAACTGACCATCCCAAGGTCATCCACAATCACGCATGCGCAGTCATATCGATGGAAGTAGGTAGTCTATGGTTCTATGAACTAGTCATCTGTCTATGGTTCCTTCTAACTATGGTTCTGGAAGTCTGTGAACTAGTCATCTGTCTATGGTTCTTCCCTAACTATGGTCTGATGAATTCGGTGAACTAGTCATCTGTGTATGGTTCTACCCTAACTATGGCCTGGTGGAGTCTGTGAACTAATCATTTGTGTATGGTTCTTCCCTAACAATGGTCGGGTGAAGTCTATGAACTACTCATCTGTGTACTCACATTCTACTGAAATGATTTTTTGTCTACACACACACCGAGATTCGAACCCGGGAAATAAACTCTAAAGTTAGGCGGCTTAACCGCGGAGGATTTGAAACAATTTAATCTAGTATACAAACACTTCTACTGAAAATGAAATATTTTGTATATTGCAGTCTATATGATGCAGGTAATTGTTTTTACATGACGTCAGTCATGCAGGTATCTGAACATGCGGGGGACGAAGTGTATGTCACAGAGCCTACAGCGAGGTATGGAATGTGAGGCTGCTTCTCCATAGAGGCAGTCCTAGGGTTTGAAAGAGTTATAATAGTGTTGTTTGTGCATGTCGTTAGTTACGTGATTTTTGAAAGAAGCTGTCAGACGGGGCTTCATCGAGGTATCATGGGAGGGCTGCTGCTCCTTCATCGGAGTGGGTGTATAGATGGAATGTTATACAGTATGGAAATGATATCTTCTGCATTTCTCAAACGCGATGTTTATAAGGAAATTACTTTCAAGACGTTTATTCAAGCTATCTGTACCTTACTTGATTGCTATATTACAAAATGCGATTTCAATCATCTTAAACATATAGATATATGGATACTATTTTCAGTATACAAAATGGAGTTGGGGGACTTCAATGAGGTATGGAATGTGAGGTTATACAGATTGTTTATGTATGACGTCAGTCATGTGAATTTGAATGAAGCTGTCGTGAGGTGCAGCCTCAAACGAGGCGGTAGTGTAGATGGAATGTGAGGTTATACAGAGTGTGTGGTTATAATGATGTCCATCACGCAGGGCTTCAGTGAGGTATCTAACCCCTGCGAGTCTTCAATGGAATGTGGGGTTGTTTGTATATGACATTTGTCAAGGGGTTTGTTAGAGTTATAATGATATCGGTCGCGATGCATCGGCTGCTCCACAAGTCTTCAATAAGGGGTCATAACATCTAACATGCGATAGTTTTCAAAAAATGCTGCTTCTCATAATAGCGATATTATGAAGCGTTTGCAGAAATAACTATTAAATCATCTAAGGACTTTTTGCTTGATTAGTACTAGCGAGTACAATATTCGTTATAATATTATAAGTATGCATCATTAGCTTACTTGTGTGATAAGGTTGTGCTAAATCATCTCCAAGAGCAATGTATTCAACTTGGAATTATCGTAGTGATGCGCGATCCTTCAATGTTAAAGTAGTTTTATGAGTTATCCGAAAGTAATACAAATATATAAAATGTTTTTCCAAAATTAGTACCGAAGTAAACATAATTCGCTATAATATTATATTTATTGTAATAATTCATTCATGTATGTTTCATAAATTATCAGATATAAATCAAATAATTTTATGTTATATTAGTAGCAGGTTGAACAATATCCGCTATCCGGTAGAGTGATAGCTAGCTTGAGTGATAAGGAAGTTACGCAGATCACCTTCAAACGCAATGAGAATACTTTATTTCAAATCAAACATATTGTATGTATATATATTTGAATCATATTGATTGTAAATCGCATAATATGACCCGAAATCTAGCTGCTGATGGTGGAAACATTGTTATTAATTATTAAGGTAGTACCCTATAAGCGCTGTAAACGTTAGATAATAAGATTTGCGACGAATTCGGTAATTCGAGGTATACAATATATAGGTGCGAGAGGGTTGGAGCCCAATACCTAAACAGAATCTAGACGAAGCGGTGTCACGCATCACGATGATTATTCGAACTGTCTGTACAGCTCGATTGCTATATAACAAAATACATTTTTAATCATCTTAAACATATAGATGTGCTAATATAATTTTTCGGTATGCAAAAATATACTAATAATAAAACATTTTCATCGACACACATTTCTTCATAGGAACAGACAGACCGACGGACAGACAGCTTTTTATAACATTCAATCAAGCGTTCCAGGGGAAACATATATGCGGGGGAGTTTTATAGAGATTGAACTCATTTCCCCAATCACACAAGAGGTAGAACTATGATGGCAGGATGAGGAATAGATGTGGATAATAATAATAATCATATGAATATCTTCATAAGCGCTAATCTATATGACATTCAAACACATGCTTCATAAAAGTCTGAACATTGAGTAGAGCTATAGTATCTTCATAAGCGATCTTTATCAACATTCAGACACTTGTTTAGCACGTGATTCAACAGCCTGTGACGCCATCATCGTTTACGAACTATGATAGGCTGATGAGGAATAAAATACCAATAATAATTATATAAATATCTCCATTAGCAATCTATACTATTTTCCTTCACAACCACGACTTTTACAAACTTCATACGTTAAAGCGTTTATATATTTATATAAGTTTAAAGTTTCTTCACCTAATTGGCCACTATCGTGTATGTAACTTGAGAGATATAGAATTAAATTTTCTGAATCATGAAGATAACTTGGATAATTTAACATAAGATTATAAAGATGAATAAACTTGAAAGATTCAACCATAGGCGGAATTCGAACCCACATTTCTGGATTTCCAAACCAGGGTGTTTACCAATTACACCACTAGTTAAAAACATGTAGACAAACAGTCGCGTAAAAGTTATAATGATAAACAATTTTTTTTATTTTCACAGATTTTAATCAATTTCAATGGAAACATATGAGAAAGCAAGGAGTTTGTATAGAGATCAAGTCCATTCCCCAACCACCCAAGAGGTGGAACTTATGGTTCGTTGCTTTTTTTATGAAGTGGGAAGCGTCCCCAGGAGGCCTACAAACCACTAGCAATCGATAACATAATAATTATATAAACAAGTTTTATTCCTAATAATCGTTAAGGTTATTGTTTCCTCACCAGTTGTTCAGATAAGTATGACTACATACAAATTAATTAGGGAGGATTATTAATTCATCAAAATGCTTATCGGAGGAGGATGGCTGCACGAGCACTAACCTACCTAACAACAATCACTAATCATATAACTAAATGTTAAATGTGCTTATGTTCAAACTATTCAGGTTATATCCTATGATGTAAAATTAGATTCTGATAATGAGAAATGAATATATTGTAACTACATGTAAATAGATTTAACCTACAAACACTAGCTCGCGAGGGGATTTCGTAGGCTGCAAAATTTTCGTGCGACTCGAAAGCGACTCGCAAGCGACTCGAAAGCGACTCGCAAGCGACTCGAAAGCGACTCGAAAGCGATCCGCAAGCGACTCGCAAGCGACTCGGAAGCGACTCGGAACCGACTCGAAAGTGAGTCGCAAGCGACTAGGAAGCGACTCGAAAGCGACTCGGAAGCGACTCGAAAGCGACTCGCAAGCGACTCGGAAGCGACTCGCAAGCGACTCGAAAGCGATCCGCAAGCGACTCGCAAGCGACTCGGAAGCGACTCGGAACCGACTCGAAAGTGACTCGCAAGCGACTAGGAAGCGACTCGAAAGCGACTCAAAAGCGACTCGCAAGCGACTTTGATTCGTTTACGGTTTGTGTGAGATGTATGAGAAATGAAATATCGCTATTTATTATATCATTTATTTTGAAGAAAGCACATTTTCATTTTAGGAGTATGATATTGAGAAGTCAATCTTGTAGATTATCGACATGCTGAGCTGCATACATATATTTTCCTCCATCGTATATGGAACGTCAACCAATCACAAATCATATAAGCTGCGTACAACAGCCGTATAATTATGTTAATATATTCAACCAACAATACTTAATCTATCTCCATGATTGCATAATGTCCCCAGGGAAGCGTAGCAAAAGTTCCAGGGATCAAGTATCGTTTATCATCATGGAGGGATAAAGCGATCTTCTCCTGGCTTATGGGAACACCTCATGTTTTTCCGCTTTGATTGAATGTTGAGTGACTGATACCTCTTTCCACTCCTCGAGGCACTCAACATAGTCTTCAAAACTGATTATCGTTGTCACCACACAATATTTCACCCCCTTCGCTTTTTTTGTTACTCCATAATTCCGCATTATCACCTCATATTCAGCTTCTCTCAGCTCTTGAAGCTCCACACCAACATCATCCTCCGTGGGTAAAACCCTTATGGCATATAATTTGGACCTTAGGCCCACAAAATCGGTCATAGGAGTTCCATTGTTCTCATCCTTCATCTTTCCTAATACTTTCTTATTAACGAGAGGAATATCATAGATGTTATCAGGCTGGTAGTCGCTGGTGTCGAAGTATTGATGACAGTCGCGCTTCATCACAACATAAGGATCTTTCCTCAACTCATATATGAGAGAGTTTGTATCTGTATACAGTACAGAACAGCTATCCCCAAACGCCTGAATCATGTATCCATAATGGAAGTCATAGATGCTCGTCTTAGCCAAATCCAATATAGACATTCCTACATAAATAGGTTTATTTAACCACAATTCCAACTTGTTTAGCTCAACTGCTACCAAATTCTCATTGAAAATGGTGCAGTTCTTGAACTCTGGCTTAAAAATATATGATTCAGCTCCATACCGTTCACCCCACTCGGTTAGTAAGCGGACGTTCACTCTTTTGCGAATATTTTCCATTTCTTACCAAACACCGCATTATTCATCAATTTGAATAGATTCTTCTCGAACTCATTCTTCGCAGCCTTTCTAAGGTTTAATATTCAGATCAATATAGGATTTCAACCATGGAGCTTGCTTAAATCTCAAAATTCTATGAACTTTTTTCAGTACCAAACCGTTTTCTAGCGCTTGCTTAAGGCTACGGTAATGGATGACATACTTCTCCTTAGGGTGAAGTGTTGCCATCAATTTTGATGGTGCATTTGACGAAGCGGGGACGTTGCCTGTTTGAGGATCAATATGTAGTGGGCAGAAGGGTGAATCCTTATGTTGATCATGCAGATGTTTAGGGTACTCCAAATCGACTTCTAAAATATATCCTACATCAGAATCATCTGGAACTGTCAATATTTGTATCGCACCATTCAAATCCGCCATATGGGAGAGCTTGACTCATGGCCCAACCATACTGGTTATTGACGTCATAATACATCAAATAAGAATCAGCTTTCGATGGATTGTAATTCGGCATATATTTATTGTTGGCGTGGGCTCTACGCTTAGAACAAACTTGACTGAGTCCTCCTCTAATCCCTTTCTCAACGAATAGAAATATATCGAGATCTGTGAGAAGGTCAAGTTTTTGTTTCATATGTTTCAGCATCGCATCCCAAGTGAAGCCGGGTAATGTAAAGTAGTGCGCAGGATCCAGATTGTATGTTTGATGACAGCTACTCCTGAATTGTTCGAAAACATCGGCCAGTAGCATTATGTCCGTCTTCATATACAGATCGACGTATTGGCCCAAGTTTTGGCAATGAAATTTCTCCCATATCAGCTGAGCTCGCTGGTATAGTCTCCGGGGGCACGGCTTATCCTCCAATTTATTGGAGAAAGCCTCAATAGGAGGTAAAAAAGGTTCAGAAAACCGCTTAAAAGAGTCTATGTAATCATAGGGCATTACCCCCTTCCTCGTTAATAGCCCAACTTGTTCATCACCAAGTTCTTCAAACTGACATTCCAAATTTGGATAATCGCCCAAGTATGATGCCAACTTATCTAAGGACGAATTCATGAATCTAAACGAGTCGATGAATCTGAGTTGAATGGGGGTATCATCGATATGTTTGGTGAAACTTATATATTTCTCTTTGGTTATCGGGAGTCGGTTGATTTTACCGTCCATTCGCGAGGCTATATCTTCGATGATAAAGTTTGCATCATAATTGCTGAGATTGTGGAAAACTATAGGAACAACATGCGTGTTCTGATAGTTAATGTTACAGCCTTCATGTGCGGCCCCTCGATAATTTTTCAGTGGCAGTAGGTGATTATGATCCCGAACTTTCTTATCAGTTTCTGAGAATGGCTGTTCACAAATGTGACAACAGCTTGCCTTTCTGAATGCAATTTCGTCATTTTGCGTCACATCGATGTCATATGGACACCAGAAAACTGCACCCAAATCTTCTGCGAGAGTCTTCATCTGATCTGCGAACCAACTCATACAATCCTCGCCGCGATAGGCTCGATAGAAGGATAGAGAATCTTCATATGAACATTTCATATAATATCCGATAGCTGCAGGGATATGTTGTTGAGGCTTTTTCGGATTCGAAGTGGGGCTAAGAACGCTTTCCAAATCTGCATATACCACAAATGGAGCTCTCAGAATGTTTGAATTTTAGGATATTATTTCCAACTTCAGGCATCTTAACCTTACAGCTATTCAGCTTCTCACAATCCTCAGTATGTTTGTCTAACTTCTCCTCAGAGTGGAAGTAATGGAGGCAACGTTCGCAAAAGAATTTCTGTACGTTATGTCTACTCAGCTGCGAAGAAACCAGGCGTGATAGATCTTTGATCCATACGTAATGGAAACGGATTGGGGTCGCATCATCGCTATCTTCTTCCTCCTTCCCAAAGTAACGATCTTGAATAAGTAGAAGGTTAACGTGTCTACCCCTCTTCTCCTTCGTAAGGTAGGTAGGTAATGTAACGAATGACTTTCTACTTTTATTTAAGATGTATACGTTGATGGACACTTCATTCTGCTTCTCAAAGTTAGGGATCTGACGCATTGTCATCGGAAATTGACTCCCTTTCAATTTTAATACTTCCTTGAAGTGAGGGTACGAACATACTCTATCTGAATGTGGGTTAGTAGTAGGATGTAACCCAGCTGTTACAGCCCCTGCGAAACATGCATCATCATTATTTTTCACATTGATGCATGCCTCTTTACGTTCGATCTGGGCTGGTAAATCGATATATGAAGATCCCAGTTGAGTAGTGAACTTGTTGATATTCACCCCCAAATTGATAATCTTCGTCAACGCCCATCCGCTATCTCTTCCTTGGAACTCTTCCAATTGGGTCAATATCGGCTCCATAATCTTATTATCAAACCAACTATCCGAACAGGTTTCCCGAAAGATTGGAGAATTGTATGTGGTGAAGTATTTGAATTCTGTTGTTATCTGCGCTGCTTTGACGAGTTGGAATTCTCCACAGAATACGGCATTAACTTTAACCGCCTCGTCATTCTTGAGAGCATTCTTAATACGTTGCTTGAAGAGGGCCTTACAGTCCCCTAGAAACGCCTTGGGATCCTTATGCTTTGAGTTTGAAAGGATCCCAGTACAGATTCGGCTGTTGAATGCAGACAAAGAATCAGTCCAATGAACTCGATCCCACGCTGTTTCTTTTCTCGAATCCACACCAGAACCCCTCTTCTGCTCAGATTTTATCTGGATCCGCAGCGTATTCAGAGCTCCCAATGCTGATAGCAGCTGCTGCTTCTCTCCAATAGTTTTCGCCAATTTTAGGGCATTATTTATCCTCCTTATTCCTATGGTGCATTTCCGCAATCCTTCGGCAGCCACTGCTCCATCATAGTGCGGTGTTAGAAGACCGAGTAGAGCCGCGATATGCTTCACCAAATCAGTGAAAATGGACATCTTGATCTGCGGTAGAATTGAAAATTAGGAAATGTTTTCTTTTGAAAAATGGATAAGATCTTCTCCAACTTCCACCCGAGAATTATTGAAGGAGAACTCGAGTGATATATACCTAAGAAAATTATACGGAATCCGGTTTTCTGTTGAGATTACAGACGACTTATATGGAAACAGCAGGATGATATAAATGTATCTAATTTTTACTCTTGAAATCACCCCTTTATATAAACTCTCGAACGATATGTACCGGTGACTTATAAGGTTATATGTTGCTGTATAATTACCTATATGCAGCTGGATGATATAAATGTATCTAATTTTACTCTCCAAATCACCCCTTTATATAAACTCTCGAACGATATGTACCGGTGACTTATAAGGTTATATGTTGCTGTATAATTACCTATATGCAGCTGGATGATATAAATGTATCTAATTTTACTCTCCAAATCACCCCTTTATATAAACTCTCGAACGTTATGTACCGATGACTTATAAGGTTATATGTTGCTGTATAATCACCTGTATGACTTAAACTGAGATTATGAGTATATTACACGCTGATATATTACTTCATCGACGACCGAATATTGAACTTTTTTTTCTAATATTGGAGGAGAGATTACAGATATTCAAAAACCTTGATTAGCGTAAACACATACGTACACTTAGGATATATTCAGAGAGAGCTTTAGCTCGAAATCATTACATTAAATATGTTCACGTTATTAGCCTCATAACTGAAATTTTTTTCAACATGTCTCTGACAACTCATGTTATCAGTTTCCATTCAATTAATTCTGATGGTTTTAATTTCTCTCGTTATCAATTTCCTATTCAGAATCGTTATCAACCGCAATATGAGAATTTTTGAATTTTATTCACGTTATCAGTTTCCGTTCTAATGAATTCTACGGCTGTAATTTCTTTAGTTATAAATTTCCTATTCAGAATTGAATATCGCTTATTTTCCCTTTTTCACTATCTTGAGCTAAAACAAAAACAAAATTTAACGGTTCCGTTTTGGCTATTTATTGATGAACTTCTAACCCCGCCTTGAATTTATGAGCAATCTTTCTGAATCACTATTTCAGGCTTGAATTCATAAGCAATCGAATGATTTCACTATTTTTACTTATTCGCCATTATCTTATAATAAGCTAATTCAATCTGTCGGATTATGAAATAATGAATGATTCTAGTAAACTTTTTTTTATTTGTACAATTATCGTTCATAATTAAATAAACATACATTCAGGATATATTAAGGGTATCTAAACATTACACTGCCATGTTTATCTCCATGATTGATACACCCACATTTTGTAAGCAATTTTTCCGAATCATTATTTGAGCAGAATGCTGAAAATTGATTCATCTTCTTGGTGTGCATTACCAATTTTGCTGCATATTTTTTTTTACGGTACTCCTTCAGGGTATAAATGAAATTCATCGTCTTTGGATTGGTATGTTTACCTAGAGGATCATAATTCATACTTGACATTAGCACGAAAGAGGCTGGTTTATCATCTATGTATAATACATAACATGACACCCTCTGATCCTGACACCACATCTCGATAATGATGCGCGTAATCATATCCTCTTCTAGATGAAACTGCCGAATTTTTCTAATAGCTTTCTCTCCATATAAAAATGTTATCTTCTCCATGAGCCTCTCAAAACGGTATGTTTATAAGGAGATTAAACTACCTACTTCTGAGGCGGGGGCGCTATTGAGATTATGAGTATATTACACGCTGGTATATTACTTCATCGACTACCGAATATTGAACTTTTTTTCTAATTTGTTTATATCAGCCCATACGCATTGTTTTTTACATATATAAACTATGTAGTCACTTATTCTACATCTACAGATATAAAACAGTTGCACCCTATCCCATTTTCTTCCGATTCTGATAATGTCATATTTATGCACTCCCCTACAATTTTACATATAGATTTTTGTGTGTTGAAATTCATATTCTACACATCAAGACCTTTCATTCGATACCCATGAAGCTATGGTTGCAACAAAATTTACAGTTTTTCCTGTTTATACCCTCGATATTAGATTTTTCTCCATGTAAACCATAAAATTCATACTCTACTTGTTAAGACCTTCCATTTGATACCCATAACGCCATACTTTAAAAAATAGAAATTTCAAATCCTTATCGCGGTAGATCGGCCAAACTGATCGATATATGAATAGTATATTCTTATTCAGCACATCACGTAAATTCTGAATATGCAATAAAATAACCACTTCCGGTCTCACTTCCGGTGTGATAATGTGTCGACTATATAATCTACTTCCATCAGATGCACATGAATGATAGATTTTTTGAGGAAAAAGTTGAAATTCATATTCTACGTGTCAAGACCCTCCATTTGGTACCCATAACGCCATACTTTAAAAAATAAAAATTTCAAATCCTTATCGCGGGAGATCGGCCAAACTGATCGATATATAAATAGTATATTCTTATTCAGCACATCACGTAAATTCTGAATATGCAATAAAATGACCACTTCCGGTCTCACTTCCGGTGTGATAATGTGTCGACTATATAATCTACTTCCGTTAGATGCACATGAATGTCCGATTTTTTGGAATTAATCAATTTAATATATGTGTAAAGCAACATTTTTGAATGCAAAGTCACAAGGCGGTTCTTTCATAGCCATCAGGCGACAATTCCCTTTAATGCTGCTAAAGCAAATGAAAAACACTGTATATACCTAACCTCTGATGGTAACAACCCATTTTGTAGATGGGGATTACAGATACCGAAGTTGATACTATCTCTCCCCTAAAGGAGATACCTGTCGTGTTTCCATTTGGGAAAAGTCGACTACCCTTTAGACCTCGGGGGTGGATGGTGAAGCATAAAAGTGGGGGTGTGAAGCAACATTTTTTGAATGCAAAGTCACAAGGCGGTTCTTTCATAGCCGTCAGGCGACAATTCCCTTTAATGCTGCTAAAGCAAATGAAAAACACTGTATATACCTAACCTCTGATGGTAACAACCCATTTTGTAGGTGGGGATTACAGATACCGAAGTTGATACTATCTCTCCCCTAAAGGAGATACCTATTGTGTTTCCATTTGAGAAAAGTCGACCGCCCTTCAGACCTTAGGATAGATGGTGAAGCATAAAAGTAAGGTATGAAATATGTTAACTTACATTATTATTGCACTAAAGCACTGACACTTGATTGAAAGTTTTTCACAAAATATATTTAACGCGCTGAACACAGAGCACAGGTAAGTACGACTTACTTGTTCCGAACCAAGCTGTTGAATGATTGAATTGTACGCATATCAAGTTTTATCGGAACTTCTTATCACTTTCCTGTTATGTTCACACGGTATGCAGGATGTCTCATCCGTCTGTTATATCGTGATAATAAGTTCACTGTAGTCATAAGCAGGAAGTCTCGTCCGTCTGTTATATTCATATTGATAAGATCCACAACCACAAGCAGGATGTTACATTCTATTTGAAATCGCGTGATTGCAGAAACTTCCTTGAAATATTTATCCGCATACATTTTTTCCTCAACCGATAACAACTTTATCATTTTTCCTGGGAACTAATTTAATTCGTGGGACTTTGGATTAAATATTGTGTATAAAACTCTAGGCACTTCATAGGGAAAAATAGTATTCTTCTTCTCATAGTGTAGTGTGTGTGATATATAGAAAAATAAAATGGGTAAATTCGCAGAGCATATTGAAGAGTTCACGAACCGGACCGACATATATACTAAAACGCAAATGCGTCGCTGGATGGTAGACAAGTGAG
Organism: Endomychus coccineus; assembly: GCA_958510875.1. Lineage (NCBI taxonomy): Eukaryota > Metazoa > Arthropoda > Insecta > Coleoptera > Endomychidae > Endomychus > Endomychus coccineus. The sequence goes on along the minus strand of OY294069.1, from coordinate 88,576,760 downwards.
TTGTTCTATTTCATTTTGATCTTACTATATATCATGAATGCATTAATTTGTTTAGTGGTTATTCTGTAGATGAGAGCGAGATTCTATCAAGCCCTGATAATTCCCTCGGAACACTCATTTTCCTATGGTTATTCTGCAGATGAGAGCTATATTCTATCAAGACGCGATAACGCACCCGAAACCCTCTCAGAAGAAGAAACAAACATTGAACAGATGAACCAGCAGGGGGTTTGAGTATATATATTGGAGCGATCAATAGAGGTATCAGTTATTAATCAGTCGCCGTAGCGAACAGACGCTAAATATGTACTCCTGCGAGTTATGTCAAAAAAGCTATACTAGAAAGTACGATGTGAAAAGGCTTAAACTAAGTAAACACCCCGATATGAAATTATCTTTCTTGATGCAGTTCACACCGGAGTTTGATCGAATGATGCTTCAGGCATTCCAACAGGCACCCTACGGAGCTGTCGGCAGAAATTCCTACTTGAACATAACCTCTCAGGAAAAAACATACAAAATGTTTTGAGGCTAGAGGCAAAATTCCAATATTGTACACCACAAAACATTCACCTTTTCGAGACTGTGGAAATTCAAGGTCAGGAATGGACTACTGAAAATATAGTTGAGCCTATATGGAGAGCGATGGATCAGATAGAAAAGGATGGGAATGTCGTTGTAAACATGTGTTTCATCAAAGGATACTCAGATAAGCCCCCATTCATTGAAAATAAATCTACATCATCATCTGTACAAATCAACAATAGACTGTATAGTATGGATGAAAATTGTAAATTAACGTTTGTAGATGAACTAGATGAAGAAGATATTCCCGGCTTCAGAAATATGTAATTTCAATAAATGTTAATGTACCCCAGGATTCTGGAATATGTAATTTCGATAAAGAATAGTACATATACATAAAAGAGTTTATTCTTCCTATCATATGTAACGATCCTTTTTTCCTCTACGAGTTGGATGAGTTGCACGAAGTGCTCCAGTCTCCGAAAATTCCCCCGCGAGTTAGTGATTGTAGGTTGAATCTATTTACATGTAGTTACAATATATTCATTTCTCATTATTAGAATCTAATATTATATCATAGGATATAACCTGAATAGTTTGGATATAAGCACATTTATTATTTAGTTATATGATTAGTGATTGTTGTTTCATTTACATTTTAGCTGTAGCTGTAATATTATTAATATTATCGATATGCACTTTTCGTCCTATTTATTAGAATATATTTCATATTTCCCCGATTAATTTTCGAGTATAAACATATTTAACACTTAGCTATAAGAATAATAATAATTATGTAGCTGCAATATTATTATTGATATCTATTCGAATGTAGTTACAATATTTCTATTATTATTGATATTTATTTACATATAGTTACAATATACTCATTTCACATTATTAGAATGTAATATTATATCATAGGATATAACCTGAATAGTTTGAATATAAGCACATTCAACACTTAATTATTGGAATAATATTTATTGTAAGCATGATTAGAGTAATTGATTGGCGGTTCATTTACATTTAGATATAGTTGCAATATTATTATATTTATAATATTATTATATTTTTTTTTATACCCTGATTAATTTTCGAGTATAAACATATTTAACACTTAGCTATGAGGATAATAATAATTATGTCGCTGCAATATTATTATATTATATTCAAATAATTAATGTTCGAGTATAAACATATTTAACATTTAGTTATAAGAATAATGATTATGTAGCTGCAATATTAATATCGATATATACTTTTCTTTCTATTTATTAGAATCTAATATTATATCACATAGTATAACCTGAATAGTTCAAGTATAAGCACATTTAACATTTAGTTATAAGAATAATAACTACGTAACTGTTGTGTTGAAGAATGATGAATTTTCGATATTGAAATGATTATGTATTCATTCAGAATCTAGCGAACCCTAATTGATTTTGAGGGGGTTAGTGCTCGTGCAGCCATCCTCCTCCGATAAGAATTTTGATGAATTAATAATCCGCCCTAATTAATTTGTATGTAGTCATACTTATCTGAAAAACTGGTGAGGAAACAATAACCTTAACGATTATTAGGAATAAAACTTGATTATATAATTATTTTGTTATCGATTGCTAGTGGTCTGTAGGCCTCCTAGGGACGCTTTCCACTTTATCAAAAAAGCAACGAACCATGAGTTCTACCTCTTGGGTGGTTGGGAAACGGACTTGATCTCTATACAAACTCCTTGCTTTCTTATATGTTTCCATTGAAATTGATTAAGACCTGTGAAAATAAAAAAATTTGTTCATCATTATAACTTTTACGCGACTGTTTGTCTACACGTTTTTAACTAGTGGTGTAATTGGTAAACACCCTGGTTTGGAAATCCAGGAATGTGGGTTCGAATTCCGCCTATGGTTGAATCTTTCACGTTTATTCATCTTTATAATCCTATGTTAAATTATCTAAGTTATCTTCATGATTCAGAAAATTTAATTCTATATCTCTTAAGTTACATACACGATAGTGGCCAATTAGGTAAAGAAACATTAATTATTTATATATCAGCCTATCGTAGTTCGTAAACGATGATGGCGTCACAGGCTGTTGAATCACGTGCTAAACAAGTGTCTGAATGTTGATAAAGATCGCTTATAAAGATACTATAGCTCTACTCAATGTTCAGACTTTTATGAAGCATGTGTTTGAATGTCATATAGATTAGCGCTTATGAAGATATTCATATGATTATTATTATTATCCACATCTATTCCTCATCCTGCCATCATAGTTCTACCTCTTGTGTGATTGGGGAAATGAGTTCAATCTCTATAAAACTCCCCCGCATATATGTTTCCCCTGGAACGCTTGATTGAATGTTATAAAAAGCTGTCTGTCCGTCGGTCTGTCTGTTCCTATGAAGAAATGTGTGTCGATGAAAATGTTTTATTATTAGTATATTTTTGCATACCGAAAAATTATATTAGCACATCTATATGTTTAAGATGATTAAAAATGTATTTTGTTATATAGCAATCGAGCTGTACAGACAGTTCGAATAATCATCGTGATGCGTGACACCGCTTCGTCTAGATTCTGTATAGGTATTGGGCTCCAACCCTCCCGCACCTATATATTGTATACCTCGAATTACCGAATTCGTCGCAAATCTTATCATATAACGTTTACAGCGCTTATAGGGTACTACGTTAATAATAATTAACAATGTTTCCACCATCAGCAGCTAGATTTCGGGTCATATTATGCGATTTACATTCAATATGATTCGAATATATATACATACAATATGTTTGATTTGAAATAAAGTATTCTCATTGCGTTTGAAGGTGATCTGCGTAACTTCCTTATCACTCAAGCTAGCTATCACTCTACCGGATAGCGGATATTGTTCAACCTGCTACTAATATAACATAAAATTATTTGATTTATATCGGATAATTTATGAAACATACATGAATGAATTATTACAATAAATATAATATTATAGCGAATTATGTTTACTTCGGTACTAATTTTGGAAAAACATTTTATATATTCGTATTACTTTCGGATAACTTATGAAACTACTTTAACATTGAAGGATCGCGCATCATTACGATAATTCCAAGTTGAATACATTGCTCTTGGAGATGATTTAGCACAACCTTATCACACAAGTAAGCTAATGATGCATACTTATAATATTATAACGAATATTGTACTCGCTAGTACTAATCAAGCAAAAAGTCCTTAGATGATTTAATAGTTATTTCTGCAAACGCTTCATAATATCGCTATTATGAGAAGCAGCATTTTTTGTAAACTATCGCATGTTATTGAAGACTTGTTATAGCAATCAAGTAAGGTACAGATAGCTTGAATAAACGTCTTGAAAGTAATTTCCTTATAAACATCGCGTTTGAGAAACGCAGAAGATATCATTTCCATACTGTATAACATTCCATCTATATACCCACTCCGATGAAGGAGCAGCAGCCCTCCCATGATACCTCTATGAAGCCCCCCGCGTGACAGCTTCTTTCAAAAATCACGTAACTAACGACATGCACAAACAACACTATTATAACTCTTTCAAACCCTAAGACTGCCTCTATGGAGAAGCAGCCTCACATTCTACACCTCGCTGTAGGCTCCGTGACATACACTTCGTCCCCCGCATGTTCAGATACCTGCATGACTGACGTCATGTAAAAACAATTACCTGCATCATATAGACTGCAATATACTTGCACTTATCACTCAGACCGGATATCCTGCGGTTATATCTACAACATTAAAATCGCTTGTTCTCAATTCCTCCATAGCTGAGCGGTTAAGGAGCTGGCTTTGGATTTTATTTCTCGGGTTCGATTCCCGTGTGTAGAAAACTATTTCATTTTCAGTAGAAGTATTTGTATACTAGATTAAATTGTTTCAAATCCTCCGCGGTTAAGCCGCCTAACTTTAGAGTTTATTTCCCGGGTTCGAATCTCGGTGTGTGTGTAGACAAAAAATCATTTCAGTAGAATGTGAGTACACAGATGAGTAGTTCATAGACTTCACCCGACCATTGTTAGGGAAGAACCATACGCAGATGATTAGTTCACAGACTCCACCAGGCCATAGTTAGGGTAGAACCATACACAGATGACTAGTTCACCGACTTCATCAGACCATAGTTAGGGAAGAACCATAGACAGATGACTAGTTCACAGACTTCCAAAACCATAGTTAGAGGGAACCATAGACAGATGACTAGTTCATAGAACCATAGACTACCTACCCCCATCGATATGACTGCGCATGCGTGATTGTGGATGACCTTGGGATGGTCAGTTTTCGGTAAAATGAACCTCAGATTTCCTTATGGAGATTTACATGCAAAAAAGGTCGATTTTGGTGCCGAACTCTCATAGCACATCTACTCCCTTTCATAATTTAAATTCCTAATTTAAATTATCACATCACAGTTTTCTTATTCACCTTATATAAACAACTGTAAAATTCATAATAATTTAATTAAGTAATACATCCATGGACCAATACTTAAGGGATTTTACTGTACCTATAATAAAAACTGAAAACGTAAGCAATGCAATCGCATCCAGAGCAGTTTTAGAAATTAACGCAAGTCAACAAAATTTCAAAATATTGCACAATAATATCCGGAGCTTTAATAAGAACTTCGACGAATTAAAAATATTCTTGGAACAGGTTAAAATTTCTTTTGACTGTATAGTACTTTCAGAAACATACACCATCCCCGACCTAAATCTTCATAAATTAGAAGGGTACAATACAATTTATAGTAAAAGCAGCACAAACAAAAACGACGGCACAATAATATACGTTAAAGAAAATTTCAAAACCACACACCAATTAATCAATATAGGAGACTTAGCACTAGTAGATATCATTATTGAGGTATGCCACAAAAAAATAAATGTAATTGCTATGTACAGACCCCCATCAACCAATGTCAACGAGTTCAATCAAGCTCTCGAAAATTTCCTACAACATAAAACACTAAGCTCGGATTATCAATGTTGGATAGAGGGCATAAACATTGACATTTTGACGGAGAAAAATGATATGTTTGCGCATAACTATATGAATATTTTAGGACAATACGGCTTCCAGTCATTAATAAATGATTATACCAGAGTGCACAACAACTCCAAAACATGCTTAGACCATATTTTCGTAAAAAGTGTCTCCTCAGACATTGAAGATCTAGTGCTGCCACTAATTATAAAAACTTCAATAACTGACCACTACATTGTCTGTTGTCAATTACTAATACCAGGGTGCCCGAACCGTAATAATAAAAAATTCTTAACCTATGCAAAAACTAACCAAAGAACACTTAAAACAGAAATTAATAAAATAAACTGGACAGAAACAATGAGTCTAACAAACGCTAAAGACAAGGTCGATTCATTAATCAACATACTACAGGAATTGATAAAAAGATCCACTTATACTTATAGAAAAAAAATTTGGAAACGCAAATCTTGGGTGACACAAGGCATTTTAACATCAATTGATCACAAAAACAAATTATCAAAACAAATGAAGAGAGACCACGAAAATGAAGAACTTAATAAGGAATTTAAAACTTATAGAAATAAACTGACAGACTTGATAAGGTATGTAAAAAGGAATTATTATCAGTTACAAATAAAGATAAACCAGAATACCAACAAAAATCTATGAAATACGGTGAATAAAATTTGTAGTTCAAACAAAAAAAGAAAAGATGATATAAATAGAATTAAAGAAGATAATTTAATAATTACAGGAACCCAATCAATTACAAATGCGTTTAACGAATATTTTACGAAGATTGGTAAAATTATGGCCGACAAAATACAAAAACCTCTGGAATATAAAGAGAAAAAAAATATTATCAAATTCTATATACCTTGAACCAACAACTCCTGAAGAAATTGAGAAAATAATAGACGAACTGAAGAATAAAAAGGCGACTGGAGTAGACAACATCACACCAGAAATTTTAAAATTAATTAAAAATAAAATATCAATTCCGCTAACTCACATCATTAATACAATATTAGAAACAGGAGATTTTCCATTATCACTAAAAATATCTATAGTTAAACCAATTTTCAAGTCTGCAACCACAGAAGCACTTATCACTTATCGACCGATATCTCTGATATCTAATATATCAAAGATTGTTGAGAAGGTACTGAAAGTAAGAATCACGACATTCCTAGAAAAGTACAAAATTATATCGACCAGGCAGTTTGGATTCCGTCAAAAGATGTCTACACAAGATGCTATGCTTTTCCTGACAGATAAAATTTACAAGAATTTAGACGAACAGAAGAAGGTTTTAGGTGTTTTTATAGATTTATCTAAAGCTTTCGACTCAGTCAGTCATAAGGAATTGTTAGATACTTTAGAAAATATCGGTTTCAGAGATACCGCACACAAATTAATGACAAATTATCTCACAAATAGATCACAATGTGCAGAAATTAATAAACATAGAAGCGAATACGAAACTTCCGAATATGGAATACCACAAGGCACAATTTTAGGGCCAATATTGTTCAACATCTATGTTAACAATATATTCTCACTTGAAACGAAAGGAGTAATTTTCAGTTTCGTAGACGATACAGCAATTCTATATGTAGGAGATACATGGACTACCTTAAAACAGGACGCGGAGGCAAATCTTAATATAATTAAAACATGGTTTGATTATAACCTACTTACCATAAACTTCAATAAGACAGCTTTACAAAAAAATCATCTACCGCAATTTACAGAGCTCAAAATAGACAATTTTGCAATCCAATATTCATTACAAACTAAACATCTGGGCATAATTCTAGATTCTCACCTACGATGGGATGCACATATAACTCACATCATAAAAAAACTTCCATGCATCGTTCATAAATTTAAATACTTGAAAGATATACTCGACATTAAACAGCTTCGAATGTTATATCATTCCTTAGTGGAATCACATTTGAAATATGGCATCCTATCGTGGGGAGGAGTTAACGCATCATATTTAAAGGCACTAAAAGTTCTTCAAAAGCGCTTTTTGAAAATTATGTATAGTAAAAAGAATACTTATAGTAGCGATGACCTGTATAGAGAAACTAAAATAATGGACCTACGTCAACTTTTTACTTAGAAATAGTACGGAAACAAAACCTAAGAAAACACTTGTTAAAATCCAACGAACACCAATATGAAACAAGAAATAGATATACTTACTCCTTACCGCCAACAGTGAATAAAACAGTAGGACAGCGCAGCTATAATTATCTAGGACCAAAAATAATTTCAAACTTACCAGAAGAAATAAAAAAAAATAAATAACATCAAATTATTAAACAAAAAACTAAAGGAATATATCTTTCAGAAACCTAGATCACATATCCACAATGAAATTGACATTAAAAATCGCATCCCAGTAGTTCGGGAATAGTATACATTTTGATAACCGCATAGACTCCCGTTCGGAAAACGGTATATAAAATGATAAGTGTCCCTGCCTATTCTTAATGATTTATTTCCTTGTTCGGAGTATTAAACTAATTTAAATTGAACCAAAATTTGTTGAATTAATTATGTAAATATTCAAAACTAATTTATCTTATTGTTATATATAGCTCACACAAGATTTAATCTTAAAGAGCACCATGTACCTTATTTTACTTAGAATTTGTTAAGAGTATTATATTAGTCTTATTGTAATTCCTATCTAAGTAAATAAAGATTTATTATTATTATTATTATTATCATATCAATGTGAAAGGGAACATTGAAGTTTGGGTCGGCAAGCAAGACATTGTTCGGCACTTTGATATTGCTTAAAGGTATTTTTTGATGTGGCGTTGAACCGGTTATTTTGTCAATGATTAGAAAAGGCAGTTCAAACGTATAATTATTACATAAGAGTCGGGATTTGATCAAAGTAGATTTAGAAATATTGATGAGATTCTGACTTATTCCGGAAACCGGCAAGTTAATAGAGGTACCACGTAGTTTTAGTTTGTCGAATAATCTTTTGGTAATAAAGTTCTGCATGCTATTTGCTTACCGTTTTAGTCGAAAACATGAATTACTGCAGTGAATAGTATAGTATAGGAATGAGAATCAACTTGTGTTGTTATACCTTGTGTACATTCATTCTCAGGAATTTTGAGTGAGCTAGACGTTCCAGGTTTTGATTCGGGATAAGGATAGGAATCTTGTGAAATTGTAACTTTATCTTGACGATGGTTTTGGTTTTTATTCGTATTAACACTATCACGATTCAAGTGCAACAAACTAGGATGTCTCCTTTGGCAAGAGCGACAAGAATATTGGGATATACAATCATGATTTGAGTGTCCAGGTTTCAAACAGTTAGAGCATAGTCTGAACCGCTTGATTTCTGCAAATCTTTTATCTATGGGAATATCCGAGAATGATTTACATGAGTCGATAAAGTGAGCTTGATCACATAATGGACATAAAGGATTGCTTGTAGATAAATGAGAGTAGGAACGACTATCATAAGAGTTTTTAATCGATTGATTATGTTGGTGAGAAGTATTAGTTTTATTGTCTAGTGACTCCAAGAGCTGGCAGCGTTGGGTTGAAAATTGTATATAATCATCGATTTTTGGTGTGTAGTTAGATATGTTGAAAATTTCCCACTCCTTGCGGGTTGAGGAATCTAGTTTAGAATTGAGGAGGAAAATTAGTATGGTATTCCATTCATCAACATTCTCACCTAGGTTTCTTAACGATCTGAAATGCTTCTGGAAATCATCCAAGAATTTTCCCAGAACTATATGTGATTCTCTCGAAATTGATGACAAATCAGAGATAGCTTCCATATGGGCCTGAATAATAGCTCTTTTATTTTGATAACGCTCTCTGAGCAAATCCCAGGCTATTTGTAGTTGTCATCAGTAGCATTTAATGAGCAAATTATTTGAGCCCTTAAGAGCACCTTGTAAATAAAAAACTCTTTGTACATCGGTAAGCAATAGATTATTATTAATGAGAGGGTCAAAAGTTTCCTGAAATTGGGTCCACTTGTCATAGCTACCTTTAGATTCATTAGAAGACTCGTATTTGATACACTACTGGTTGTGGTATGCGAATTCAGAGCGGCATTTTGCGCATGTGCGCTGCTTACTTTTGCTTTTGCGAGTGCTATGACCGGAAAATACTTACTTTCAAACTCATAGCGCTCAGCATTGTGCCTATCTACATCGTCAGGTTCAATTTCACTTCGTAATGTATCGTACCCTGAAAGAAGTGATGTAATAACATTCAAGCGGGTATCCATTTCGATAACAATTTCCTTAGTTAATGTAGTACCGGAGAGTTTCTTCAAATGAGTTTCGAATCTTGGTACTGGACCTTTTATACTAGCTCTATGAGCCACAAGTATTTTTTTATTTTCGTTATCTGTCATTTTGTAATGTATGAAGTAGGCATACCTAACAGCTCAATATAAATGTTATTTTTTTTTATAGTTACACTGTTCCAAGTGATGAACAATAGCAAAATGTAGCGGCTTAGATAAAGAGCATATTATGTGTTATTTATTGTGAAGTGGAAAGATTCAATAATATTTGTAATGAACCGAACTGTTTAATACGTGAAATAAATAACAAGTCGAAACTACTCTAACTCTTGAGACAAAGGTTACAATAGTTGATTTATTTGGGAAAAGGGAAGGACTGACCTTGACCTCTACTGCTGGAACTAGGGTTGATAGTGCTGGCGGCTTATAATCAGATATGCTGACCGGGATGATGACGATATGACGACAACGAAAAGATGCTCCTTGTTTTCACAATACTTGGTTATAAAATGCAATTATATCCCGCTCGAAGGACCATGAAAAATGTGTTGGGAGTTATGTAAATATACAACTCCTAATTTTATTAAATGTATTATGATATATTAAATTTGTTACATACACCGTTTTGAATATTAAGATGTTTCAAAATTGAACTGTCAAACAATGTTCGCGTCGCTTCTCTTTCCTAATCGAGTGGCACCCTCTCTCTACTAAGAAGCGCTACAATAGATCACTGAACAAAGCGCTAGAACACACCACCGAACACATTGTCGGAGTCCTTTGATGACATTCTTCCAATTCATCTGAAATGAAAACAAATTCGAAGCCTCAGAGGAAAATATGTTAGAAAGGAAGAATAGCATAGTTATTTTTGTTTCAAGCAGCTTGATGGATTTGATGAACTATTCATACATTCATTTAAAATTCAAGGAACGCGATTCGAATGCATCTCCACCAATGTCAACCGAAAATCTTGGTTACTGATATGTTCCATATTGCAGGATCTTGCTGGAACAATCAAACTACAGGCTCAAATCCAGATTCAAGCCTACATACAATGCTGAACAAGGTGTCAGCCTTCAATTCTGCATATGGGAAACAAAATGTTATCAAAAGTCCAGTTCTACTATCTACCAATCATTTATGTATCCAATAATTCTGAATAAAATCATATTACGGAATATGTTGAATAATATGGAATATAATGTAATTGACAGGTTCCATGAAATTTGGGAGAGAAATGTATAACATACAAAATTCAATACAACTTGTCTTGAATGTTACAGAGATCAAATTGCTGACAATATTGTTAGATATGAAAAACGTTTTGCCATACGGAGAACCACTTGTAGAGCTACACATCCCCAGAAACAGCAGTATAAAATCGTTCCCCATTCAAACTTCAAAGACCGAATACCCAATTAATTGAGTATACAGTCGAAACTAGACGAAACATTTTTGAAAATGGTGAAGTTTGACAATATGAAATTTAGTTCATATCTAAATACATATTTTGCCTTCCGGCTTCATCAGGATGATAATCGAAGCGCAGAAATTGTTGTATTCCTATACATATATCTTGACTCATATTTAACATCTAAAATAATCTGTGAAAGGTGGTAATATTATTCTTCTGTGTATAATTGTTATTCATAGGATAGGAGATAACCTCATTTCCCATCATTTTTGATGTAGAAAATTTGTCAAAATATATAAATGATTCATACTCTTGTTATTCTGTCAATTATGTCCTAAGGTGGAAGAACATTGAATTAATAAACTGTCTTACCAATAGGAAACATAAATTCGAAAAGACAGTAGTTTACGTCGTTCGACGACCAACCAACTACCTAGCTCGACCCTCTTAACTGACATACCTAACATTCAAAAATAGAAATGTGTAATAGATGGAGGAATAAATGGAAATTAAAATGTGAAATTCGTTGGTGCAATCAATATATCGCATCTTGAATGAGCTCAGAATTCTAGTCTCAAGTAAAAAATGCCCATGCTGTGATAAATGTTTACTTCTCTCAGGTTCAATGAACTTCACGATTATGAATGAGTTCTTAGCGAGTGTTCATGGTCTGACACAATGTACTATATTGGAAATATAACGATGATAGATAAGGTGGAAAAAAAACGTACTTTGTTAAGTACATAACATCTTTTATCATAGAAGCCTATATTTAACTCAAGCATACTAATGCTTATATTTACACTACAATTGATTATATACAATCGGTTAAAAACTAGCAACGATCTCAAAGTTCATCCTGTTGGTACGATTGATTATCGCATCCTTGAGTTGTTCTCTTTTCATTAGGTTTGAGGGGTTCAGATTCTATTGCCCAATATTGGAGTTCACCGGAAGCGAAAAGCCCATAAAAAACACATCCAAATAGATAGATTCCGCTAGTAATGTAAAATACAGCGCGCCATTCCTCTGCAGTCTGAAATTAGAAAATAACATGGTATAGGATGTAACTTCGGGGGAAGGTTGTCTGCAATTTCTATATTCTGTATGGTTACAATTAGTTTGTAGTTCTAATTTGAATGTAGTTTCTTCAGAATTTGTTATGAGTATTATCATGACAATGAATTTACACAAGAAATCTGAAGAGAAAAATTCCCTCCAGCTATAAATTTGCTGTATTCAAACATTGAAATTTACCTGTTGCTGTAAGTTAGTATTTGCAAATAGATGATTATCATATGAACAACCTAACATCGATCAATGGTATAATAATAATACGGGTTGTTCGTGAAGTTACTGCTTCCAATGGTTGTACGCCATTGGGTTATGCAGGGAACTTGTCTCAGAAAACAGAGAGTGAGATCCTACACTGCGGTAGATGAATTCCACGAGTTCTGGCTCACTGATAAGGGATCTCAAGAATCAGCATTCTCGTGAAATCACACAGGTTGTTTGTGAATAGGGTCTTGGTATGCGGTAGATACAGGTTGTTTGTAAAGAGTTGTGAACTCATCTGCCACCTGTAAATCAATATCGTCATAAGGTGTGATACAGGTTGCTGTAAAGAGTTGTGATCACGTAATTTGTCACCTATTAATTGTAACGTTACAAATGACTAATTGGATAAACTATCTCAGAACGAGATGAACACTATCACCGGGAGTATAATAGCGGAAACTAGTTGAGTTAACATTTTGCTGGACGCTAAGGGTGGATCTAATAGATTTCAAGAAATGGATCGATACTTCCGCGATCTGTTTAGTGTTCGAAAAAAGATGAAAAAGAAGATATTGTGTGTCTGACATCTCAACGGGTGAGTCGCTTCTGAATCATATCCCTTCTATTATGAAAAACCGAAAACATCAATGGTGACAATATAATATCTTTTTGTATGTCGTTATTGATTGTGCCGAGGTATTGGTTGCGCTTTTGTGTTTAATGGATAAGCTAGTAATTCATCGCACTATCTTTTCCATTTAATTCCATCTGATTGAGTTCCTATAGCGTACTTACTATCTGTTAATAAATTTGGTATAATATTATCTTTTTCCTCGTTAATTCTCTTCTCTTGAGGAAATACGATATAATTGAGATTTCACATACTGTTGCATTGTCTATTTTTTGTATTTTCCGCAGAGAGTTTGGAAAATGTTATTGTTTGTCTAGACCACGGTCGTATATACAGGTCTGGGAACTCGAGGCTGTTTTCTATGTGAGAAGTGAATCCGCTAGGCGTCTATTGTCGCGTAGTACCAAAAGGGTGGCGCATGATTCTAGGAATGATCTCTGGCACGTATACGACCTTGTTCTCTGGCAACTGTCATTATTGACTTATAAACACAAGGAATACCGGCGTTTTTAGGAAAAATTCCCGAAACCGTGCATTGTGCCGAAATACAAAACGGGGTACAACAGTGTAAAGCAAGAAACTTCTGTTTTTAAAGGGCCGAAAGATGCGGAAATGCGAAAAAAGTGAATACTTGTGATTCCGGACAGAAATCGTTTTAACGAGGTCTTTTATGTGTGCGTCATGTATAACGAAAAAGGGGAAATTATTTTTAAGGTGAGTAATACATTTTGACAAGAGTAACAGTTCTATTCCTCTCTCAAATCAGAATAGTAAGTATTGCATTACGAGAAAAATTATTTTACTTAATAATGTGATTGTTGTCATACTTCGATCCAAGCACTAGCTGGTGGCTGAGCGAGGGACTACGAGTTTGGCGACATGTAAGAGACTCATGTCAAACATTCCCCAGACCTGTATGTACGACCGTGGTCTAGACTATTCCAAACACTCTCAATTTCGTTAATAAGTAACTTCAGATTCCTTTTTCACTTCGACCTAATGTTCAATGTTCCTAATAATGATTTGTTTCAAATTTCTATTTCAATAAACTCACATATAATTTATTGATGGCTAACGCAATCAATTGACAGAGTTAATTTGTTATTCCGGTTGTTTTTGTTACCTCACCTTTGGATTTGTGGCCACATTTCTGCTCGTATTGTTTTACCAGAGGGTCAAACGATTGAGGTAGCTCTGACATTCGTCCTGCACGTGTTTGCAGAACTATATTTATCCAATTAATTTGAAGCATCTTCCTTCTCCTCTACTGGGTTCAAAGGACGATAACATTCTCCTTAGTAGAAGTAATTAAATTCTCACGGTTGGCTGATTCGTGGGGTACTCACAAATTAGCATTCTCAGATGAATTTTTCGGCAAGAAAAATATCAGGTACTTTCGTAAATTCAAACCAGTTACAGTGATGAACATCTTCGACAGGGCCAAATGGGAAAAGCGGCTTGAAACTATTGAAAATCGTTTTACGCCCAAAACTATTTCTCCTGTGTTTCTGAATTTGCCTGATGACATCAGACCTTGTCTTGACATCACTATTTTAATGATTCTTTGCATGTACTCTTAGGAACAGGTCCTGATGTTAACTTTCCTGGTTCACAGGGACATTTCGTTATCGATGAGTATAAAAATAAGATTCTTGACCCAGTATGAATTATATATAAAAATTCTCGGGAAATAGGTCACAATAACACTTTGTTTTAACTATTCGTCTTTACGTGCGTTTCGGTCTCACGACCATCATCAGAAGACTCACTATGTCCAAAAAGGGGGTTTATTAAAACTAATTATAGCACAAGCGTCCAAATCGCACAATTTAACTTCAATTAAAAGAGCCCACGCCGTCGAAACGAACAGAACCACGAATAATCGAAATTGTATCGTCAGAATTAATGTATAAAAAATTATTTTTTTGTAGTAAGAATCCGCTATTCAGTAATATTATTAAAATATATGAGTGCATATTGATTGGTATTCTCACAACAAATGAGAAGAACGAAGTTATTTGTCAAGTATCTACTTTCGAAACCAGATGTGTAGGATTTATGACACGGCCCTTAAGAACGGTTTCAGACCTGTACTGGGAAATAACTATTACGAATTCTTCCTAAAAACATTTTCTACACTTATAAAGACGTATGTAAGAATTTGCAAGAGATTATTTAATCAAATTAGTATAAATATGACTTAGATTTTGTGTGTCTACCCTATGATTTACAGATTTGGGGTCCCGTTTTATGTGAATCATCTCCAGGATAGATTTTTTATAATAATTGGTTTCCTTAGTTAAGATATTAACATTTTTGTAATCAAATTGATGGTTATAATCAAAGCAATGCTTAGCAAGGGCGGTGGAATTTTCTAAGTTGTTATTTCTTGTGCTATATTTATGGCCGTACATTCTTTTTTGTAAATATTGTTTAGAGATTCCAGTATAGGTTCCATCACAATCTAAACAATTCAATTTATACACTGTGTGGGTTTGTTTATCTTTGGGTATTAACGGTTTTAGATTTGAGAAATATTTCCCAACACAGTTAGTAGGTTTATGCGCAACATTTATATTATACTTTTTCAAACATTTTTTGATTTTCTCTGAGGTCTCCGGAATGTAAGGTAGAGTTATGAAATTGTCTGTATTACCTTTTATGTTATTTTTATTAGACGAACCATTATAGATTTTGTTTATTCTTTCTTTAATGATAGGATTGAAAAAAGTTTTTGGGTAGCCATTCAATTCTAGTGTAGTACGAACAATTTTTAAATTTTTGGGGCGGTCATCTGCGTGGGACAATTTTATCGCGCGATCTGTAAGGCTGTTTATGACACTTTTTTATAACAAGCTGGTGCAACGGAATTGAAGTGAAGATAACGTTGAGACCATACTTCTTTAGTAAACCAAGAGGTTTTTATTTTTCCATCAGCATCATGCCTAATGTTCATATCAAGGAAATTTATGTTATTGTTTAATTCTATTTCACAAGTGAATTGAAGTTTACAGTGAAAATTGTTAAATTTATCAATTACATATTGAATTTTATCGTTGGGAATACACATAAGGCAATCGTCTACATACCGTTTAAAGAATACAGGCCGAAAATCTAATGAACTCATAACAGATTCCTCTAGGCACTCCATAACGAGGTTAGCAATGGTAGCTGAAATAGGAGATCCCATTGCTGTGCCGAATATTTGTCCAAAAAATTGCTCACCATACTGAAAGTATGTGCATTCTAAACAAAATTTTACAGCATTTATAAATTCCGATTGATCTAGAGGTGTGTGGTTTTTAATCTCTGCCCAACGTTTTTTGATGCTATTCAATGCCAAAACAACAGGTATATTTGTAAATAAAGAAACAACGTCCAAGGAAATCAGTTGATGGTTTACGGGTACGGATTGATTTTTTATAAATTCATTAAAGTGCCATGAATCTTTTACATAGAATTCATTTTTTCCTATTATATTATTGATAGATTTTGATAGAAATTTTGATAAATTGTAAGTGGGCGCTCCAATATTACTAACAATGGGTCTTAGAGGTATATCATTTTTATGCAGTTTGGGAAGCCCATAGATATAAGGTGCTAGCCCATTATGGCAAATTAATTTATTTTTTAATTCAATAGGGATTATCTTATTCTTATGCCATTTATTTATCAATTTATTCATGTTGTTTTGTACTGATAAAGTAGGATCAGATTTTAATTTTTTATAAGTTGTTTCATCATTTAAAAGGTTTCCTATTTTGTTTTCATAGTCATTTCTATGCATTATGACGGTTTTATTACATTTATCCGCGTTCAAAACTAATATTTGAGGGTTAGCATCTAAGAAATCTTTTGTTATTTTTGTATGATAGTTAAAACGATTCTTTGCAATCCCTACTTCTGCCTTCTGTTTGTTCTTTTTGTTTGTCAAGATGTTACAGACTTTGTTTCTAATTTCGTTTTTCTCTTCTACATTTTTATTCCTAATTCCGCATTCTAAATTTGCAATAATATTATCGATAGGCAGTTTATTATTGTTATTAGGCAATGCAAATTTCGGACCTAAACTTAACGTGTGCTGCACCTCATCCGGAATTTTTATGTCAGTTAGATTTTTCAACCATTGTTCATTGATATTCTTTTTTTCATATGTTACGTCTTTCATTAAATTATTTATCTTTTTAGATTGAATGGCTTTGATTTTGTTGAAATTTTTTTCGAAATTGTTATGCTGAATTTGAAAAAATTGCGATATAAAGTTGCTATCAAAATTTTGATGACAGGTTTGTTTAAGCAGTTTGATTTTGTTTTCAACCTCAGCTACAATTGCACATGCTTCTTTAATGCACAGGTTCAAACAGTTTTTATGAAAAGAATTTAATAATTTTGCGTACGCCTTCTTATTTAGCACCTTGCTAAACATATTCTCCTTTGATTTAGATATTATGAAATTTGGATAAACTTGCAAATTCCTACATCTTACCAGAAATATTCTACGATTCTTCTCTCTTGCTAGTATCTTCATTAACTTTCCGTATTTCTTCAAAACTTTAGGATAGGTGGTTGTTCCTTCCATATTAAGGCTTATATCCCAGCCGAAATAATAATAAGATTCTTGACCCAGTATGAATTATATATAAAAATTCTCGGGAAATAGGTCACAATAACACATCGTTTTAACTATTCGTCTTTACGTACGTTTCGGTCTCACGACCATCATCAGAAGACTCACTATGTCCAAAAAGGGGGTTTATTAAAACTAATTATAGCACAAGCGTCCAAATCGCACAATTTAACTCCAATTAAAAGAGCCCACGCCGTCGAAACGAACAGAACCACGAATAATCGAAATTGTATCGTCAGAATTAATGTATAAAAAATTATTTTTTTGTAGTAAGAATCCGCTATTCAGTAATATTATCAAAATATATGAGTGCATATTGATTGGTATTCTCACAACAAATGAGAAGAACGAAGTTATTTGTCAAGTATCTACTTTCGAAACCAGATGTGTAGGATTTATGACACGGCCCTTAAGAACGGTTTCAGACCTGTACTGGGAAATAACTATTACGAATTCTTCCTAAAAACATTTTCTACACTTATAAAGACGTATGTAAGAATTTGCAAGAGATTATTCAATCAAATTAGTATAAATATGACTTAGATTTTGTGTGTCTACCCTATGATTTACAGATTTGGGGTCCCGTTTTATGTGAATCATCTCCAGGATAGATCTTTTATAATAATTGGTTTCCTTAGTTAAGATATTAACATTTTTGTAATCAAATTGATGGTTATAATCAAAGCAATTCTTAGCAAGGGCGGTGGAATTTTCTAAGTTGTTATTTCTTGTGCTATATTTATGGCCGTACATTCTTTTTTGTAAATATTGTTTAGAGATTCCAGTATAGGTTCCATCACAATCTAAACAATTCAATTTATACACTGTGTGGGTTTGTTTATCTTTGGGTATTAACGGTTTTAGATTTGAGAAATATTTCCCAACACAGTTAGTAGGTTTATGCGCAACATTTATATTATACTTTTTCAAACATTTTTTGATTTTCTCTGAGGTCTCCGGAATGTAAGGTAGAGTTATAAAATTGTCTGTATTACCTTTTATGTTATTTTTATTAGACGAACCATTATAGATTTTGTTAATGTTACAATGGGATCTCCTATTTCAGCTACCATTGCTAACCTCGTTATGGAGTGCCTAGAGGAATCTGTTATGAGTTCATTAGATTTTCGGCCTGTATTCTTTAAACGGTATGTAGACGATTGCCTTATGTGTGTTCCCAACGATAAAATTCAATATGTAATTGATAAATTTAACAATTTTCACTGTAAACTTCAATTCACTTGTGAAATAGAATTAAACAATAACATAAATTTCCTTGATATGAACATTAAGCATGATGCTGATGGAAAAATAAAAACCTCTTGGTTTACTAAAGAAGTATGGTCTCAACGTTATCTTCACTTCAATTCCGTTGCACCAGCTTGTTATAAAAAAAGTGTCATAAACAGCCCTACAGATCGCGCGATAAAATTGTCCCACGCAGATGACCGCCCCAAAAATTTAAAAATTGTTCGTACTACACTAGAATTGAATGGCTACCCAAAAACTTTTTTCAATCCTATCATTAAAGAAAGAATAAACAAAATCTATAATGGTTCGTCTAATAAAAATAACATAAAAGGTAATACAGACAATTTTATAACTCTACCTTACATTCCGGAGACCTCAGAGAAAATCAAAAAATGTTTGAAAAAGTATAATATAAATGTTGCGCATAAACCTACTAACTGTGTTGGGAAATATTTCTCAAATCTAAAACCGTTAATACCCAAAGATAAACAAACCCACACAGTGTATAAATTGAATTGTTTAGATTGTGATGGAACCTATACTGGAATCTCTAAACAATATTTACAAAAAAGAATGTACGGCCATAAATATAGCACAAGAAATAACAACTTAGAAAATTCCACCGCCCTTGCTAAGCATTGCTTTGATTATAACCATCAATTTGATTACAAAAATGTTAATATCTTAACTAAGGAAACCAATTATTATAAAAAATCTATACTGGAGATGATTCACATAAAACGGGACCCCAAATCTGTAAATCATAGGGTAGACACACAAAATCTAAGTCATATTTATACTAATTTGATTAAATAATCTCTTGCAAATTCTTACATACGTCTTTATAAGTGTAGAAAATGTTTTTAGGAAGAATTCGTAATAGTTATTTCCCAGTACAGGTCTGAAACCGTTCTTAAGGGCCGTGTCATAAATCCTACACATCTGGTTTCGAAAGTAGATACTTGACAAATAACTTCGTTCTTCTCATTTGTTGTGAGAATACCAATCAATATGCACTCATATGTTTTAATAATATTACTGAATAGCGGATTCTTACTACAAAAAAATAATTTTTTATACATTAATTCTGACGATACAATTTCGATTATTCGTGGTTCTGTTCGTTTCGACGGCGTGGGCTCTTTTAATTGAAGTTAAATTGTGCGATTTGGACGCTTGTGCTATAATTAGTTTTAATAAACCCCCTTTTTGGACATAGTGAGTCTTCTGATGATGGTCGTGAGACCGAAACGTACGTAAAGACGAATAGTTAAAACAAAGTGTTATTGTGACCTATTTCCCGAGAATTTTTATATATGATGAGTATAAATTGACAATAACTAAGAATAACGATATTAGTGCGGTAAATACTGCGGATGGTTCACATCAACCGGTTTTATGAATATTTGATATTCCTTTATCTTTCATTCAGTGTCATTTAAACTTCAGTACTTATCAAAAAGTCAATCTTTTAATGGTTGCAAAATTTATCTAGGATCCGATGTTCCATTTCATTACATGACTTAGGTAACAAATTCCACTATCGTATCTCATTGAGAAGTTATAATCTGGAAGGAGGAATTATTAGTTTTTGGGTTCTGATGGTCCGTTCCTTACAAAATTGAGATATAAACTCGAATATCGTGCTAATTGATGGTTTAATTCTCAAGGAATATAAAATTAATTTCGAGACCGTTGTCTCATTGCATTGTAAAAATTGAAAATAAAACTCGGTAACCTTATCTGTACGAGTGGTAACAATTCTTATTTTCCATATCTTATATCTTTTATAACTTGGGGAACACACTGAAATTGTATTGCATTGCTTATCTTTATGATATTAGTGAAAACTTTTGCCACACTATATCGAAGTACCTCAGTACTGTGATCTTAATCCAGACTATTTATCCAAATTTTCTTTTGTGCTCATTCAAAAATTAACCAGACCAACTGCTTGACGGGTTAAGTTAGAAGGGACCGGGATGCATAGTTATTTTTATTTCAGAAGGACGTCACGTAAACCAGCAGGAGTGGATAGATTGTGTAGGGAACTCAGACAGGTAGCATCCGGTAGTTGTTGGAATAATGATAATAATAATAATCTTATTGAGAGATTTCTGGGAGTGGTTTGCCTCTTCAGTTTGAGAACTACTTTTTTTTGGTGTTTGGTTGCCCATGGCTCTCAAGGGGGGTGTGTCGTAGTTGTCATGATCCGGCGTTGGGGTTAAGCTAGTTTGCGGTGCGTAGATTTCATGTCGAGGCTGTCTGAACCCTGTATGAAGCTGTTTCCTGAGCATTTCGTCTGCGACTCCATGGCTATCCTGTAATTTTCTGTTTGCTATACCCCTGAGTTTCCACTCGAGGTTTTGTTGGTATCGCCTAAAGCACAAGATATCAGTTCATTTTATTGTTGTTATGTTGTGAGGATGGTGACCTCAGATGAAGTATATCTGAGCACCTATCATGGAGTCGATGCCAAATCGATGATGAAGATAATAATTTGTTACAAATTCATTTTCCAATAAACTCACGTATAATTTGTTGATGGTTAAAACAATTAATTGATAGAGTTAATTTGTTGTTCCGGCTGATGATGTTGCCTTTCGTTTGTATTTGTGGCCATATTTCTGCTTGTATTGTCTTTTACCATGGGTGCCTCCTATTTTTGTCCTGCACATGTTCGCAGAACTATTCCTGACCGAGCAGATTGATGCAGCTTTCTGCCTATCTTCTCTATCGTCTTCAAATGACGGCTACATTTTACTCAGTTATTAAATTTCCACGATTGGCTGATTAGTGAAATCCTCACTGATTAGCATTTTTCAATTCACTCCATTGAATTCACGAATTTTTATTAGCCTATTAACAGTCAACGTTGAGTTGAAATTCTATTAATTGAATTGCGTATCCACACATTATCAATTCATAATAACTGCATTCATTTAAGTTGAACTTTTGTTATTTGACATTTTCCAATGCGAATAGTTTACTTTTTCAAAGTCTTAATTTGTGGAACATATTATCATTATTATATTATTCTATTAAAGGATTAAAACCACTTTGTTAAGTTTTGAAGAATTGTTCTTTTATTTTCTCTTGTTTAATTCATAAACTACCTAACTAACACAGACAATTTTTGAGTGTGGGTTCTTTCTTGTCTCTTTATCAAAGCTGATGGTGTCATGAGGCAACTCAATAACAAGCAAGGGTCGAAGGAAACGTTTCATTCTGAGACGCAAGATATAATAACTTACTGGGCAAGTTGATTAAATTTGTAAATAAGGTTAAATCTCACAGTGACATTGTAGTCTCTAAACCTTACACTTCAATAGCGTATCTATCGATCAATGTGTGAAGTTATCAAGGACGTCATTTGTCACCTGGCGTATGCCACGTGCTCAATTTGTCAATCACTGGCGGGCAGCTGTCAGAGACGTATTCCATCAGCCTCACCAACCATAGAGCTCATGGTCATTGAATGTGCCATGGTGGTTGCAAGAACTGCCATGGCTGCTATATGTCGATGCTATGCGACGATATGATATATGAGGAGACCAATGAATTGCAATGATTTCTATCTATCAATGTCGCAACTCTTGAAGTCATCCTTCTGTGATGTGACCTAATATCGAGTACGCAAATGGGAGAAACCTCCAATTATAGTATATGGGCTCGACTCGTAGAGTACAAAACTCAGACGTAAATGTATGATTACATACCGATCTATGAGTTGACAACTATCATTCTATGTACCATCATTGCTACCTGTCAATGTCGAAACATCTTATATAATGACTATAACGCCATCTATATCTCATAATGGTAGCCAATGTATGAGGTAATAGTCAATAAAGTGATCAATTTATAAACTGTGTATTTTTGGAATGTCACATAACTGTCATTAGACTACTGATCAATCAAAATACGCGGTCTGTATGTTTCAACACGCGGGAAACTATGCCCTAATTGGAAATATCAATCATTTTGCATGATGAATGGATCGAGCATGCTCAATAAAAGTGAATTAGAACTTTTAATTCAGGCTCAACTAAAGCATGTCTTATCAAAAAGCGGGATACCACACCCTACGTTCAGTTATTTTTCATTTTTCATGTCAACCTATGGAATGTCATAGCATTCTCTGAAAACGGAAAGGAGGATAAATAGACGCCTCTTAGTGGCACCATAAATGATAATGTTAAACGATTCGACGATCATAGTTCGTGAACTAAGAAAGCCGGAGAAAGGATGGTGACGTGAGAAAGGGTGGTGACGTAACTCTTCGTTACAATGGATTTCATCAACCGACGATTTAAAATGACGTCATTATCATATTTATGAATAGAACATGGATCGAGCGTTTCAGTAACGTCCTGTCTTCAAAGTAAGAGCTCTGAGTAGATTACTTAACTATAAAATAGTTCACACTGTGGATACACTATAACTTTTTTAATAAGAAATAATCACCCTTATATGTATAAGGTTGATTATTTGTAATTTATAGTGTCTGAGTAGATTCAAAATTTCACGTAAACAGAATATCGTTATAAGACCATTAAAAATGTAAGCGTTGGTGTGAAGGAGGGGGATGACTGTATTGAGGAAAATTTTATAATCTCAACATCAATGTTGAATGGGATCTTGTACACAAATGTTCCAAATCGTTGGTAACTTATTTATATGTCAGCAGGAATCTCTATGATGAACGATTGTAACCGAACAAAATATCACTCGATGGCTCATCGAATAGGTATTCAACGAGAATCATCTGAAAGTTTATGCTTTAGTAAAACGATGATCACCAATCACACCTCCACCTATAAACTAATTATTATAATAATAGTTATTATTCCTAGATGGTACAGAGCGAGAAGCTATGATGTGACAAACCGAAGAATTATTCCCACCATCCACATCGATGACTCAACCACAAACTACTTCACCAGCACAGAAAGGAAATGTAATTTACGCAATGAAATCCTTCAATCATATTGCCTTATCAGTTTGACTGCTGAACATTCTCATTAAAAATGTAGAGAAACATAGATAACGATTTATATATAATGGAGCTGTTTATTGAAGAAAAATTATGAATATTCATTTCTGGGCAGACCAATCGTAGTTCATTACTATGATCGACAGATGATGGAATCACTAACCGTTTCAATGAATTTCGTTGGTAAACGACCGGCGATCATCGTTCGTGGACGATGATCGCCGAATGATGAGGTCATTAGCCATTTCAATGAATTTCGTTGGTAGCGACCGATGGTCATAGTTCACAAACTATTATAATCGAGCGTCATTATCCATTTCATTTATTTAAGAGTTGAAATATTAAAAATAACAATAATATGAATATCAATTTCGAACAATATAATTTTTGTAAGATGATATTTGAGAGGAAAATAATGTAAGTATACCTAACTCAGTGTCGGTGTTTTGTGATGATAATTATTATAGGTAATTATATTTATTTTTGTGTTGCTGATGAAAAATAATGAATCAAAATGAAGTGAAAGTGTAAAGATTAAATCGATGACAAGTAGCTAAAAAGGATGTGGAGAGACACGTAATGTGAGAGGTTGATAGACGTAGTTAATTCTTATCAAATGAATGTCGCTTCAATAATCGGACACATTCAATGAATCTACGATTGAAATGAAGTCAGTACTTTAAAATCACCACAGTTCAAATATTCTTGAGACAGAGAAAAAACCGTAAAGCTCATGAACTTCCTGATAAAAAGCACCAACTGCACCAGCTATCTTTTGAATCTTAGATACCGTATTTGAGTACGCAAAAATATTCCTCCACGATGTCTGAAGAAATACCTGCCTAAAAGTTCACCACGGAAGACTGCTCGTGCTTGTGCAGGCTGAACTTCTAATAGATCCAGTAATCGAAGAATACTCCATAATACAATCGCTAATAATGATGCAATGAGCGCGGGTGCTCATACAGAAATTCAGGAAACTTTCCTTCTCGAGTTTGACATCAACTGCTAATGACTTTTGATTCGAACAATTAATCACAGATATCGCTTCATTCTTCAAAGCTATATGATAAAACCTATGATCGCTCATAATTTTATTTGAAAATGATTTCTTGAATTCGTTAAGCCTCCGGTACGCTTCCACATATTGTAGATCGGTGAATTTCAGTTTCATTGCTTGGGTAGCCCCCCTCAAGTCAATTTTAATTTCATATTCAGATAGTTTATATCATCAAAATATATCCTTTGTTCAGCAGGATTATTCTTTCGATTCGTTTAGAAAGCTAGAATCACATATTTTGGGCATTTCAAATTCGTTGAAGTTTTTACTGTAGTCTCGAGAGCTCTCTTCATCAATAAATTTTTATCTAGATTCCAAATTCGGATTCGCTCTTTTAGACATGGGTTTGTTCATTGGATAATCAGTGGTTGTACTAGAGTTTTGCATTTCGTGGTGTATGTTATTCACGTCTGTAAAACTAGTCATTGCTATCATTTGGCTATATTTTCATTCATCTTTCACGGCAAGTGTAGGGTACTTCATCTCTGAGGAATATCAAATTATACTACCCTGTGGTGCTTTTGAACGGAGTACCCTTGGATAATTATGTTACTCTCATTCTCAATTTCTATAAGTTGATTACCCATAACACATTTATCCAAACTCTAATTATATTGCAGACCCATTCGATCATCGTACCTTTTGACATCTTCATCTAGTAGAAATCCCTTCAAGTTATAACATGCTAATGAGGGGTATACTCGGGAGAACTCTTCGGTAGTTATAGCTTCAGCTTGCTCAAGTTGTCTTAATTCTTCCCGAATCTCATCAATAATAGGTTCAGGAAACATGTTGTCTTCTTTGTTTATCATAAGGAATTCATATTCATTTTTCCAGCATACAGAACATTACACTTTGCATTTTTCAAATGGCATATCACTATTCACATTATGATCTTAAATATGTGTTAAATTTCTTTGGTCTTGTTTGAAAACTATTAGACAATTAGCATTATCTCATGATCCATATTTTGGACATTTAACAAAAGACTGACAAATACAGAAACTGTCAAATGAGTCATGTGTCCCTCTAAAAAAAATGAGCCCGAACTTTCTCTTGTTCCTCATCCATTACTTCATCGGAAAGAATTATCGTGTTTCTTCTGTAGGATCTATGAAATCATCCCTCTCATTATATACAAAATAACCTACCCCATTAATTTTCTTCAGTGTTTCCTTCAGTAACTGGTATTTTGGTTGGAATAAAGATTTTGAACGGATATGTACGTTTACAAACTTGAGGCTGTTGCATCTAACAATTGAGGTGACATTTTTTTGTTTTTCCATAATTACTTGGACCGCAGATCCTAGTTAGTGAAGTATTTGGCAGCAAATGGCTGTGACGTTGGAGTTGGTCGAGATTTTCAATGCCAGACCCTATATTCCTAATACCCAACCAGCTTTTTCGCTTAATAATTTTCAATGTGCCTGAAGGTGAATCGATATAAAACTGAAACAAGTGTTAATAAACACTTACTTATATACTATGCTGTGGTTGTATGTGTTTCGAAGCACTAGTCTAAATTTCAAACACATTTCAAACACTTGACTAAATATCAGACATTCGTCAAACGCTTGTCAGATACTTGTCAAAATGTTAGACACTTCTCAAAAACACTTGTAAAATTGTCAATTAATCAAACCTTGAGTGCTTCGTAATTTTTATGAAAGTTGATGTATGAAAGGTTGATTAGAAGCAAAAGCCAGAAAATTATCTACTAATTATTATTTAATACAGAAGCTCTAATTAATGATATTAAACTGGAAAATTGGATTCAAGTCTTGAACGAAAATAACTCAATAAGGGCATACGAGGTATTCATTCTGAAAATTCGGAGTTTTGAATGTATCTTCAAGCTGGTAAACACACACACACACACACACACACACACACACACACACACACACACACACACACACACACACACACACACACACACACACACACACACACACACACACACACACACACACACACACACACACACACACACACACACACACACACACACACACACACACACACACACACACACACACACACACACACACACACACACACACACACACACACACACACACACACACACACACACACACACACACACACACACACACACACACACACACACACACACACACACACACACACACACACACACACACACACACACACACACACACACACACACACACACACACACACACACACACACACACACACACACACACACACACACACACACACACACACACACACACACACACACACACACACACACACACACACACACACACACACACACACACACACACACACACACACACACACACACACACACACACACACACACACACACACACACACACACACACACACACACACACACACACACACACACACACACACACACACACACACACACACACACACACACACACACACACACACACACACACACACACACACACACACACACACACACACACACACACACACACACACACACACACACACACACACACACACACACACACACACACACACACACACACACACACACACACACACACACACACACACACACACACACACACACACACACACACACACACACACACACACACACACACACACACACACACACACACACACACACACACACACACACACACACACACACACACACACACACACACACACACACACACACACACACACACACACACACACACACACACACACACACACACACACACACACACACACACACACACACACACACACACACACACACACACACACACACACACACACACACACACACACACACACACACACACACACACACACACACACACACACACACACACACACACACACACACACACACACACACACACACACACACACACACACACACACACACACACACACACACACACACACACACACACACACACACACACACACACACACACACACACACACACACACACACACACACACACACACACACACACACACACACACACACACACACACACACACACACACACACACACACACACACACACACACACACACACACACACACACACACACACACACACACACACACACACACACACACACACACACACACACACACACACACACACACACACACACACACACACACACACACACACACACACACACACACACACACACACACACACACACACACACACACACACACACACACACACACACACACACACACACACACACACACACACACACACACACACACACACACACACACACACACACACACACACACACACACACACACACACACACACACACACACACACACACACACACACACACACACACACACACACACACACACACACACACACACACACACACACACACACACACACACACACACACACACACACACACACACACACACACACACACACACACACACACACACACACACACACACACACACACACACACACACACACACACACACACACACACACACACACACACACACACACACACACACACACACACACACACACACACACACACACACACACACACACACACACACACACACACACACACACACACACACACACACACACACACACACACACACACACACACACACACACACACACACACACACACACACACACACACACACACACACACACACACACACACACACACACACACACACACACACACACACACACACACACACACACACACACACACACACACACACACACACACACACACACACACACACACACACACACACACACACACACACACACACACACACACACACACACACACACACACACACACACACACACACACACACACACACACACACACACACACACACACACACACACACACACACACACACACACACACACACACACACACACACACACACACACACACACACACACACACACACACACACACACACACACACACACACACACACACACACACACACACACACACACACACACACACACACACACACACACACACACACACACACACACACACACACACACACACACACACACACACACACACACACACACACACACACACACACACACACACACACACACACACACACACACACACACACACACACACACACACACACACACACACACACACACACACACACACACACACACACACACACACACACACACACACACACACACACACACACACACACACACACACACACACACACACACACACACACACACACACACACACACACACACACACACACACACACACACACACACACACACACACACACACACACACACACACACACACACACACACACACACACACACACACACACACACACACACACACACACACACACACACACACACACACACACACACACACACACACACACACACACACACACACACACACACACACACACACACACACACACACACACACACACACACACACACACACACACACACACACACACACACACACACACACACACACACACACACACACACACACACACACACACACACACACACACACACACACACACACACACACACACACACACACACACACACACACACACACACACACACACACACACACACACACACACACACAATGGCGGGGTAGCGGTTGTAAAATTAACATAAGTGGTCTCTGTTAACCATTAAACGAATACTGTTTAATAGACAATCGACAGAGCGGGCACATGTGATCGATAAGTTCTTAATTAACATTATCGCGCAACGCGAGTAGCGAAGGATCTATAGATTACTTTTAAGCGGAAATGAATGATTTCAATACGTTATCTGAAATGCTCATTTTTTGCTGGAGACGCAACGACTTTCTTATATCTTATATGTGTGATATTTCTCTCTCTACGCACCGAACCTCACACACAGCTGCAAATTCTATTTCCAATGAAGACTTAATAATATTATTGTATTCAATCTCTCAAGCCTGGTATCGTAATCGCATTTCAGAATCTCGATGAGCTTGTGCCAATCCAACTATTTGTTGATAGAGTTGAGGATCTTTCTGGGTATGATTCCGAGGCTCCTTTAGAAGTATAGAATCATCAAGCTGGAAGTAGGCTTGAAGCTTATCATTTCCGATATTATATTTTCATTATCAAACACCATCTTCAAGCTCCCATTTCGTTGATTTGTGATCATATTTTGGTTCATGCCAACATAATATGGTCAATATTCCTTCTTTACTTTCTGGGAGGATGAATCAAGATAACTAGGTTGATTGGAAAGATGTTTATTTTCAACTACTTGTTTGGATAGTTGCATAGTTTGTACTTTTCCATCAAGTGAATCTAGATGTGTATGATAATCAGAAAGGTGTTCATTCTCAATCATTTCTTCGGAGAGGTTTGTACTTTTCCACGATCATCAACTGCCAATATCTTCAGATAGTCAAACTTTTGTTCAACCATTTTCACAAGATTTCTGTCTCGACACGTCGCCATTATCCGGATGAATGATACATTACTCTGTTTGTAGAACTTATATACCCGTTGTGCACCTGTGCAGTTCTGTGGTACATCTGTGATACACCTGTAGAGTTCTGTGGTACATCTGTTCCACAGCTGTGGTACCCTGTGGAGACCTGTGGTGCATCTATGAGGAGTGATGGTACACCCTTGATACACCTGTGGAGAGTTGTGATACACCTGTGGAGAGCTGTGGTTCCCCTATTGTATATCTGTGGCACACTTGTCATACAACTGTTTTATACCTGTGGGAAGCTGTGGTACACCTCTTGGGAGCTGTGGTACACTTATGGTACACTTGTGTCCTTTTTTTACTCGTCAGCAAAGTCTGTCGCTTCGAAATAAAGCGAGTTCAAACAATTTCATATAGTCAATTACTTATTATGCAACAACTTAAATTTGATCTAATTTTCGAGCAACAATAGCTAGATTAACTAAAGGATTAATAAATAGATTATAAGACTTATATGAGGAATTATTAACAATTGAAACTCATTTAAGAAAAGTTGGTTCAACAAGACGTTAAGGACATTTTTTGGAAAGAAAATTGGTTGAAGCAAGAGAGATTAAGCAAACGTTAGAAGAACTGGTGAGAAAATCAATCTATCCATTAACCGCAAAGAATTGTTTAGGGTGAGAAATTTCGAAAGCCAGTCAGTTGAACAAAGTAGCTCATGCATTGTACTACGACATAGAGGTATATGCTACTGAGGTTTGTTCATGAGAATAGCATACATCTTTTACCGGTCATGCACGACGCGGAAGATAGAGCCCAACAGTTAATCGAGGCAATAGAAATTTATGACTCAATATTTTATGATGCTGGCTAATAGTTAATTATTAATTTGGTTCTCAAAACGTGACTTTCTATTATCGCGAAATTAGGCTTCCTAACTCGCTTTTTAGGATGTCTTAAATACGGTGACATATGTAAGCAATTTGATAAGAGTATGTGTAATAATCCGGGGGATTATTATTTTTTTTTTACGATTGAATCAAAGTAGCGTAAGCATGAGAAAACTCCCGAAAATTAAGCCACTCTAAGTAAACCAGGAATACTTGACACATGAGAGTACAACTCAAATCATTCCGTAGAGTGTAGTTCCGTCCTTACGGGCATTTCAAATCTAAAATTTCTAAATTCCTGACAGGAACAGACTATACATATACATTCTATATTCAACAATTAGAGTTTTATTCAGATTGAAATAATGGAATTCCTGTCTGGCGCCAGAGATACGCCATCTAATACCTTTTACAAGTTGTACGTGATTTTTAAGAATTAGAGCCTTCGAGGCGCTATTCCGCGGACCTTGCACTTTCTACGCAGACGGAGTTAATCACTTAGTCAGCAGGGTTTGGAGAAATCATTTTTTGTGGTCACTCACTGCCCCTCGATGTGGGAATACAGGCAACTCTAAATACAGATTTGTGTATTAGTGCAAGGTGCAACGGGATACAACCAACTTCATTGGTCCGTTTGAATTTTATGTTAGCGAATCAGGAAGCCAATTTCGGGGGGGGGAGACAAATTATAAAAATGAAAACTCTTTTGCAAGAGTAGTTCCTTTTGTCGTGTCTTGTTGGGTAAGCCTAGTTCCTTGTACATAAAGCTGAGTCTCTCTCAAAACCAGATCCATTAATTCTTTTTTTTTTCTTTTTTTAAATGATATTTTTAACTTAGTCTTTTGATTGTTTTTTTTTGTTGAATTACAAATTACAAGAATTCTATTTTTACAACCATATTTTTCTTTTGTCTGTCACTCAAAGTAAATTAAATTCATTAGAACCAAATTTTATCATTCTTAAAGTTACTTTCAATTCACCTTATATCATTCCAGGTGTCAGTTTCAAGAGACCTTACATTTAACTTCAATATCATTCGCTATTTAGTGAATATATTGTTTGGTAACTAGAATCTATAATAACCTATAAAAGAAATTGTGGAGAACGTTATTAGTACTGGATGTTAGAAATCCATAGTTATTTGATATTTTGGAGAAGTTATTGCCTTTAACGTTTAGATAATTTGATCTGGGTGCGAGAGAGAACTAGCTTCGTGGTGAAATTTATAAATTAACGAAAAAACGTCGCGTAATATATTCTGTGTAAGCCGTGAAGTGTAAGCTCAAGTGTCTAAGTTTACCCTGTGGATTAAGGATAAAATACTAAGTCAGGGTAAGTCTTTAGAGAAAGCTGCTTAGTCTGTGTTCAAGCCAAAAATTCTGAGGTCATCACCCCGGTAATTGTAAGCATTAATAGGGTATTTTGACTTGCTAGAAGCGTAGCGATCCATCTGCGAATTTCTCATATTTTATAGTGTATTTAAGGGACCTACTTAGGATAGGTATAATTGGAATCAGTGTTACCGTAATTGTAGGGTCAAAGATATAATTATTTGGGGAAAGCTCACTATTCAAAAGTTGCTACAAGGGCAGTTATTATTATTATTAATTTTTATCTGGAAGTTCAAAGGGTCTAAAAACCCCTATTGAGACCCTGATCTTTAAGGACAGGGAGAGTTAGCCATCAGCGGCTAATTTGACAGAAAGTGTTTGAGTTCATCGGGAAAACTAGGGTTTCATTGTATTGATTATTTGTTGTGTAATTCACTCGATCTACCGATACATAACGAACCAGGTAGCTGTGGATAAAAAAAACAGGGGATTTATTTAGAGAGTCACCCTTCGGGGATCTCAATCTTACTATCAGTGGCCCCTCTGGTTCACTTTATAACCATAGTTACTCCATCAGAGTGGTAGATCCATTTCAGAATTAAGGTTAGCCCCCAAAGAAACAACTCCCTGGCTTCGTTACATCAGGCAAATCAATAATTCACTGATTGATCGGTCTCGATAAAGTCTTATGCAATTTCTTATATATTGTTTTTTTATATACTATTCAGATATCTAGCATCAAAATTAAATTGGCTTAATTTAAATTCATTGTTTGTTCTTGTTGGTTATATGGCATATTTTTCCCTTTAAGTTTATATGTATGGGACTTAGTATATATACTTATATATACATCCGTGTAATCCTTATTGTTTTATTTTGTATACAATTAACTTTTCACCAATATACAACTTATACTGTTCTCATTGTTCTTCATTGAAACACCATCCCTTAGATAACCTTGTAGTGGAGGTGAACAATCCTGTCGTGTTTGTCACTCCGAACATCTTCAGCAACGTGAAGCTGTCATACTAGCCTAGTGTATAAATCGGCCAGGAAGGGCCCCGCTACTAAACTATTTATACCAAGTGCTACTGGAGAGGAACTCCTTCGAGTCTAGTTTCGTTCCCTGAACTATTCTCTAAAACATCTGTAAAAGGGGACTGGTGGCAGCTAATTTTAAACCATACTACCAACGACAGGGCACTCCTCGTAGTGTACCCTGCATTCTACTATCTCTGCAACCCTCGAGTTGCATAAAAGGGTAGCTATCATAGCAATAGTTACAATAAGGTTTTCACTCTCCGTAGCCTCATTGGATCCCATAGGGCTTTGACCTGAGGGAACAATAAAAATACATAACCTAGTAATATCTGAGCTGAATTTGGTTTACCTGGCTTGTGTGCAATAACTATATAAATAAGTTTATTCAATTGCTCCCAAATACCAGCTTTTCAGATTATTACATTTGGTGTCGCAGCGGTGATATCTTAGGTTTTTTTTTAAGCCTAAATAACAAGGTGATAATCCACGTCTTCGAAAAATTTAGTAGGGACAGCTTCAGAAATAACAAAACATTTCATTGTTTTGTTTTAAAGTAAGGTTATAACGCAAGGGTAACAACAGCGTGTGGGGTGTCGAGAACATAGAACAGTAAGGTAAATAATTGGGTAGTAGCTCAATAACCCCAGTAAATAGTAGGTCAGATTATTATAAAGCATATATACACTGAGCGCCTGTGAAAACAGGCATAGCAACTGAGAGTTCGGAAATTATTTATTTCCAATTAGGAAGTTTTGTTTACCATTAATAACAACAAGGTTTAATTAACCTTTCATTTAGGGAACCGGATAAGGTTTCCGTATACCTTTTTATTGGAACGGGTTCTTATCGGAAAGGGGTGTGACCATCAGAATAAATAGTAGGTGCTTTAGTTTTAATAGCTTGAAATAAGTGATTACAGCATTGTAGGAGCTTGCAGACTAGGGCCAAGAGGAAGTGTATGTTATTTTATTTGTGTAATTAGGTCAAGGAACAGTGAACCAGCAAGGGAAGGAGCCGGGTGAATTAATTCAAAAGGTGTCTCTCGTGTATAAGCACTAATTACGTGTTCGAGCAGAAAGATTTTGATTCTGGGAGTTCTGCGTTTGGAATTTTACATCTTGTTTAATTTTTTTTATTATTTTATTTTTTTTATTATTTTAATTTGTCTTGCAATACAGGGTCAACCTAAACGGATTAAAAATTTTTTTATAGTAACAATTCAAGTCAAAAAAAAAATTTTTTTTTTCAACGCAGATTAAATTCACCAGTAATATTTTATTTTTTTTTATTTGAATTTCTTTTAAATTCAATTTAAGGAAGTAGCCGAAAGCTAACGATAGGTCAATTTTTTTTTTATTTTGAGGTAGTGTCTAGTAAGTACATAGTTGGGTTTTCGGTGGCGGAATCATCAGAGTGAGAGCTACGCAATCCGGATTTCAAATGAATCCTGCAGGTATACCCGGCCCAGCCCCACTAGCAGCCTCATGGCCAACCATGCCTTTAGGCATGGTCGCTGGGACAGTGGACCCTTTTTCCGGGAAGGACAATGTAAAGGCCTATTTTGCCAAATTAGAGCAAAGGTCCAAACTGGATGGTTGGTCGGAAGAAAATACCTTGAAAATATTAAAATTCCGACTAGAAGGGGAAGCGTACACTTACTTCCAAGCGGATGCCGATTTGGATAATCTGGCATACGACGACTTCCGAGACAAGCTGATAGAGCGCTTCACGCCATTACAAACATCAGGGGAAAGCTTGGCTCAACTGGCCAAGTGCATCCAACGTCACGATGAATCGGTGGCCGAATTTGCCACGCGAATTAAGCATTTTGGGAGGCAGGTCTTGGAGGAGGATCTGATGGATGCAGTGGAAGAGGAAATTCCGGGGTTGAGGAATAATACTGAGCGGACTATGATCCACCAGTTTAAGCAGGGTTTAAGGAAAGAATTGATGCGGGATATTGGAACAGCATTACTGCGAGAACCCAGCCTCACCCTCAAAAAAGCTGAGGAAATGGCTAGGCAGTCAGAAAGGGTTGAGCTCCAGTTGAGGTCAAGACCCTCAGCTACTCCTAGTCTGGCAGCACCCCAACTGGAAAAGATGCGATGTTATGGGTGCGGGGAAGAAGGGCATTACAAACCCGACTGTCCAAACGAGATCCGAGCTGGAACAACAAGGCAGCCCGTCACCTGTTTTAGATGCGGGAAACCAGGCCACATCGCGATAGGTTGCCGCGATTTCGGAACCCGCGATCGTAGGAGGGAACCTGGAGAGGGTAGGAAGCCGAACAACGCTCGCCCATCGGGGCAATCAAGACCGGCTTTAAACTAGCACGACCTTGTCCAAAAGCTCCTAGGAGCAAGGTTGCTAGTGGTGTTGAGGAGCAAGGTGAATGGACGCTGGTTAAGCGTCAGGGAAAAGGGAATGGTAACTTCAGAGTCATACAACCCGCGATGGAGAAAGAGACGAGACCCACAACACCCAGGGTAGTAGTCCCTTGTGTAGGAGGCATAGGGTCATTCGGAGGGCCCACTAACTTAAGGGTTCGATTAAACGGACAACAGCGCACTTTATGCATAGACACCGGATCTGCTCTATCTCTTTTAAAGGAGAGTAGCGTACCAAGCGAGGCAGTATCCCTGCCCGGCGCGATTCGCTTGGTAGGCATTTCTGGAAAAGAGATGACCTCTTCCGCCCTGGTCCAATGCCAGGTCGAATATAACAGAAGGCGGCCCCACCTGTTGCAAGACTGGGTGGTGGTTAAAAACCTTCCACTACATGCAGACGGGATTTTGGGCAGAGACTTTCTGACCAAGTGCGGAGCCATCATGGACTATGCTCGTAACACCATCAAGATTAGAGGAATAACTACGCCACTTGTTATGGATGTGCCCTATAAACGATCAAGTCAGGTGCTGGTGGCGCAAAAACCAACAACGCCCAGTACGATCGCCACCCCGTGCGCTAAGACAAAGCCTCAACACCCACCGGCTCCTACAACCTCAAACGGAAGGCCATGCAGACCCTCTCATTACTCTGAACCGCCACCGGTAAAGCCAACGTACGCCCAGGTAGCCTCACTGCCTCGGCCCAAACCCTCCGTTAGGTCTCCCCC
Source organism: Endomychus coccineus (assembly GCA_958510875.1). Taxonomy (NCBI): domain Eukaryota; kingdom Metazoa; phylum Arthropoda; class Insecta; order Coleoptera; family Endomychidae; genus Endomychus; species Endomychus coccineus. The sequence goes on along the minus strand of OY294069.1, from coordinate 88,539,709 downwards.
ATTGCATAAACCTCCACATATCACGGAAATCAGTAAGGGCGATACCCCGAAAGGCACGCGCAGGAATTCTGAAGCGATACCACCCTCCCCACGGCGATGTCACGTAAGTTTATGGGAAAGGGAATCCATACCTCCTCGAAGTGAAATCGAATGTTGGGGTAAGGTAACAGGACAAAAAGCCCCTTATCGAGTACCCTTCCATACTAGAGACGAACTGAGAAAGGAAATCGATCGGCTACTGGACGAGAAGATAATAAGGGAATCAAGAAGTCCCTGGAGCGCCCCTGTAGTTATGGTAAGACGGAAGCAGCCCGACGGCTCTATGAAGATCCGCCTTTGCATCGATTATAGGGCTCTTAACGCCGTGACTAAAAGGGGCTACTACCCGCTCCCTCTTATAGAAGAGCTACTGGAACAATTCGGAGAGGCCAGTCTGTTCAGCGTGTTTGATGTGGCCTCGGCCTATCATCAAATAAAAATGGAAACTTCGGACATCGAAAAAACGGCTTTCAGCACTATGGACGGTCACTATGAGTTTCTGCGTATGCCTTTCGGGTTGTCCAATAGCCCTAGTACTTTTGCTCGTTTTATCAACACCACAATGGCCGGTTTGAACCATCTCATATGCAGCGTATATCTGGACGATATCATCACTTATAGCACCGACGATGTGACCGAACATCTACGACGACTGGCCTTAGTTTTCGATCGCTTAGCGGAAGCCAACATAAAGTTAAAACCTAGTAAGTGTCACATGTTGAAACCAAAGGTAACCTACTTAGGCCACGAAATTTCCAAGGCGGGTGTAAGCCCTTTAACAGACAAAGTGCAAGCTATTAAGGATTTTCCCATTCCCACTAAGGTGAAAGAGGTGCGAGGATTTCTAGGCTTGGTAGGATGGTATCGGAAGTTTATCCCGAACTTCGCTGAGTTAGCGGCCCCACTTACGGAGTTAACAAAGAAGGACGTGAAGTTCATAATCACGGAACAGGTGCTGGGGTCCATTAACCGCTTAAAGGAGGCCTTGACCTCGGAAAGCGTGCTGATCCATCCTAATTTTAAGGAACCGTTCATCCTATCAACGGATGCATCAGGAACAGGGATCGCCGCTGTGCTGAGCCAAAAGGTCGATGGACACGAACGGCCTGCAGCTTTTGCAAGCAGGAAATTGACCGGCGCGGAGACCAGGTACACGGTCACTGAATTAGAATGCCTCGCAGTTGTATTTGGGGTGAAGCAGTATAGATGTTTTCTGTATGGAAAGAAATTTGAGGTAGTAACGGACCACATTTCCCTCAAGTGGCTGTTGTCACTAAAGGATCCCACCTCCAGATTGGGACGGTGGTCGATCTTGCTATCAGAATACGACATAGAGGTCATACATCGGCCGGGGAGGAAGCACGGGAACGTAGACGCCTTAAGTCGGGTTTACGAAAGCCCGGACTGGGACTTTGAAATGGACAGATGTCTTAAGGACATAGCAGGAAAGCAGATCGGGGGTAAATCGGTAGATAACGTTGAAGGAGATCTGCTTAAAGCCCCAGAGAAATTCGCTTTGGCTCACTGTGTGAGTGCGGATTTCGGCATGTCCCAGGGAGTTGCACTAAAATTCAGAGAGGCTTATGGAAACACCTATCTGCTGAAGAAACAGAATAAGAAGGTGGGAGAGGTTGCCAGTATGGAAGCCCAAGGGCGCCTCACGTTACATATGGTCACCAAGGACAAAATCTCCGATAAGCCCACGGAACGATCCGTGTTCCAAGCCCTCTGGAACCTTAGGCAGTTATGTTTAGAAAAAGGGGTTTTATGGTTAGCTATGCCACGAATCGCGTGCGGATTAGACGGGTTAGATTGGGGAGTCATCGGGCCAATGATAGAGTGGATGTTCGGTCACACGCCCATTAAGGTCAGGATCTACGGGTTGGACAAGTCGAAGACTGCGGAAGGGACTGGAATATGTCTTACCGCGCAGGATAGGGACAGGTGCTGCGTCCAATTAGTAAGGGATTTAGGGACATGTTTGACGAGCACCGAGTTAGAACCTGTATGGGATGGGGCAGATATAGTGGTAGCCCAGAAAAAGGACCAGTTTTGTGCCAAAGTAGTGAGGGACTTAGACCCCAAGTCAGGTGAGGGTAACGGATACCGATTGTCTCGGAGTAGTGTGTTGTACCAGGTAGCGGACAACGGAACCGAGCGGCTCGTCGTACCTCAGAGTTGGGTACCGAGAGCAATGCACGACTACCACGATGTGGCATACATCGGCCACCCAGGGCAGTATAAGACTTGGCGGCTGATGCGTCAGAGGCTGTTCTGGCCGGAAATGAGGAAAGACATAAGGAGGTACTGCGGAAGATGCCACCGGTGTAACCAACGTAAAACGTCACCTCATTTAGGGAAGGCACCCTTACAAAGATTCACTGAAGTATGCGAGCCTTTCGAGAGGACCGCAATGGACATTGTGGGGCCGTTGGTGAGATCCGATAACGAAAATCGGTACATGCTTACTTTCCAGGACCACTTTACCAAATACATCGAGATAGTGCCAATTCCCGACCAGACAGCAAATACCGTAGCACGGGCGCTAGTAGAACGTGTCGTTCTGCGTCACTCCGCACCGAAGGTCCTCATTTCGGACCAAGGCTCTAATTTTATGTCCGCCGTGATGAAGGAGGTCTGTAAGATACTAGGGATCGAACAGTGTCGCACCTCCCCCTTTCATCCACAGACGAATGGAGGTCTAGAAAGGGCGCACCGAGTGATCAAGGATATCTTGTCCCATTACGTGGGCAAGGACCAGTCAGATTGGGACACGTGGGTACCTTATTTAGCTTTCGCGTATAATACGCAGCTACACACTTCCACCGGATTCAGCCCATTTTTCCTGCTATACGGTCGAGATGCAGTGTTCCCCACGGAATTAGAGAAAAATAGAACACGTTATGATAGTGACGTGAACTATGCGGCCGAGCTTCTGGGAAGATGGAATAAGGTATATCCGGAAGTAAAACGGAACATGGCAGTAGCGGCCGATTATCGAGAGCGGCAATATAACAAGACCGCTAAGCCCCGGAGATGTCGCCTAGGCGACCTGGTCTATGTGAGGGACGAAACGCAGGTGCGAGGCCTCAGCAAAAAGCTGATGAATAAGTGGAAAGGGCCGTTTCGAGTACTGGAGCAAACCGGGCCGGTAAACTATAGGGTTCGATTATTAGGAGCGAGAAAAGATGCCGTGGTGCATATAAATCGAATGAAACCCTATCCAGGGGGTGGGGAACAGGACGAAGAAAAGGAATATACGGACGAAGAGATCAGGCGAGCTAATGAACAGCTCAGTACGCCTGAAGTGAGTCCCACCGCCGGTGAAAACTCCAGAGTAAGGGACTACATCTATCGATTACCCCATCCCCCGGCAATTTTACCGGGCCCGGCGGAACCTAGACCGGACGTCAGGAGGCAAAATCGGGCACATCAAGACATAACGGATACCCCCATCGCTCTCCGTCGCCCCAAGCGTATTAGGCGACCACCATCGTGGTACCAAGCTTGCGTCGAGAGGAGATAGGAGGTTCGGAGGGAACATGTCACGCTCGCGCCATCGGAACCAAAAACCAGGCGCGAGATAATAGGGTGAGCTCTTCTGGCTCAGAGGCGTCACGGCCACAACCGGTCAGCCAACGTAGGTAGAATCGTAAATGAGGGCACTCTTTTGTTCCGTTCTCTGGAAGGTCTGAGGGTAAGGATGGATGTTGAATGAGAACACCCCGTTGCGTCTCCGGGTAACAGTTGAATAGTTAAAGAATAGGACGCGGGCTCTACCTTGCCGAGGGGTAAAACCCCCCCGAATAGGGATGAAAGGGTTGGTATAGTCACCCAGATGTCCCAACTCCCATTATATACCGGGGGATCTAGATGACTATAGCAACAGCGTGAATGTGGTCAGCCCAGGCTGCGAGTTTGAAAGCGCGAATGAATGAGGACCGTATGGTCAGGAGTGTTACCGATTATGGTGGGGCCTAGGTCCGATATACTGTGATTGTCCATCCCCCCTAATCTTCTCGAAACCCCTCCAGGGTTCCAGTGAGGATAACACCCGTGACTATGGGCGTCAGGGATCGAATGAAGCTTTTTTTTTTTTTTTTTTTTTTCCTCTCTTTTCTTTTCCAGTATGACACTTCAAATATTCCTTATTTGGTTATATTTAGTTCGTTTCGGTTATTCACATACCCACCCTTCCAAAAGCTCAACTCGCCATCTGGGAGGACTCCGTAATCTTCTCAGTCTCGCTCCGATTTAGTATATGTACCGCCGAAACGGACTGAAGCTATGTAAAAGCCGCCTGATAACAATTACTCAGTACGCCTTCCTGGGGCACCCCGTAATCTTCTCTGCCTCGTTCCGTCTTAGTATATGTCCCACCGAAACGAATAAAAGCTATGTGAACACCGTCTGGTAGTAGGTGCTCAACTCGCCATCTTGAAGGACTCAGTATTCCTCCCCGCCTCGTTCCATTTTAGTATATGTACCACCGAGGCGATTAAAAGCTTCCTCCTCTCATTATTCCCGTTCAGTATTTTCTTTTCCTCTTTCTTGGGTTTTTTTTTTTTTTTTTTTGTACCCTCTACTTCAAGTTAACTCCAACGGAAGGGACACTTGCGCCCGATCCCAGTAAAGCCATCCACATTTTAGCCGATGGAAATCATTACTGGACACCAGTCCGCATGACTTCAGTAAAATCAAAGTCGTCATAATTGCCGTCCGTATATGTGAGTCGATGTAGAAATCTAACTAAATAGTTAATCCAGACTAGAGGATGGGACAAAATAAGAGCAGCCCTTACTATAAGTCCGAAACCCATGCAAACGTGATATAAATCTTCCAGCCTCCGTGGCTGCAGCGACCTGTGAACGGGACCACTGCGCCGGAGGGTAGAGGACCCTAATGGAGGGACTGATTCCCCCATGTGTTAAGGAGATCACGTATCCCCAGGGGAAGAGAAAGGGAATCGAGAAAGTTCTAGGTGAATGAAAAGTATACACAGACCTTTAGATGGTCGGGAGTCGTATGGGGATTATACCCTTAATTTTTTTTTGTGTTTTTTATTATTTTCGTGTTCCGGTGGATGATCAATACCCAAATTTTAGGTATCACTAATACAATGATGGGGGTTTGGGGGTTCAGGGGTAGGTCACACTAAAAATGCCTGGTTCTAAATTCTTTTTTTGTTTTTTTGGATTCTCTTCCCCTTTTCTCGGGATCTATTTCAGAGTGCCAAAGATGTATCTCGTCCTGGCGATGACGCTCCTAACTCAAATGGGGAATGGATTGATCGTGTACGACTGTGAAGGGGACTCGTTAAACACAACGATGGTTTCACTGAAGACGGTGACTCCCTGTCCGGACCCAGCCACGGAATATAAGGAAGAAGCAGGCCGAATCCAAGTATTACAGCAACGGAATTACGGACAACGATACGTACGCGCCTGCCTGGTAGAGGTCACAAGGACCATCTCGCACTGCGGAATGCACAGTCACTCTTCGGTGGTAACAAATGGATTATCAAGCTACATATTTAAACTAGGAGCGGAAAAATGCAACGAAGCTCATTCGTTCCAATCCTTACGAGTTCATGGTCACATCATAAACAAACTGACATTAAATGGTACTACTTATGCAGCCATGACCCTTTTCGGATCCGTACAAGCGGACGGGTCATGTATAGGCAGTGGATTTTCAGAAGACGGTCAAACATGGGCCTCAGTGGTGGTGTTGGCAAATGTCAAAATTATCCTTCGGGACTATTGGGCTACAGTAAAATTGGAAATAAACGAAATCGCATTAGCCGGAGGTAGTGCTTGTAACTACCTGAAGGGATACTGTATGGATTCGACTTATGGCGAAACCACTTGGAATATAGACTTACTAGGGGCTTGCAAGAAGGATTTAGTATCACTGTACGAAGGGGAAGCTCACTTAGTAAGGAGTAAGCAAGGAGATGTATATGTTGTAGTAGAGCGAGCCGACAAAGTGTTCGCGCTAGCTCTCATCTCTCTTACGGAACACTGCGGTCACGAAGTTTGGCAGACCGAACATCCGAAACTACTAGTTAGAAACATCAGCAGCCTACTGCCCACTATGGCAACGGAAAATATAGAGGTAGCGAATATAGATCTGCTATCTTATGTCAACAGCAAGCTCCTCTACATCGAGCAGTCAACCAAGCACAGCTGGGCCAGACTGTATGCCGACACAATTCACCGGAGATGCCTAATACGCCGAGAGATTTGGCAAAATCAGTTGGCCACCGTATTACATGCCCGCGAAGATGTAGGATGGACAATAAAGAAGGAACCGGGATACCTAGGAAAGGTGCTAGGGGAGGTAATCTATCTAGTCCAATGTAAACCCCGACTGGCCGTACTGCGGAGGACCGATCAGTGCTTCAACGAACTCCCTATCACGGTTAACAACCAGAGTAAATTCATGGCACCGTTGACCCACGTCATCCAAAATGTAGCTGTTCAAATAGAATGTAATAGCCTTATGCCACCATTGTACCAAGTCGAGGGAACCTGGATCGGCCTCTCCCCACTACCACTGACGAGTCTTGTACCACTGACCATTGAGATTGAAGCAGAGGACCAATTGAAGGTCCAACCGATCAAGCTGATTAGCGCAGGGGGACTATACACATCCGAGGACATGAGAAAAAGCCAACGGAACCTGATCTTCGGCATGGAAAGAGATGCAGTCCAAACGATGATAGCGCGACGGGTTTCCGGTATGGAGTCTCTGGACCAAGGGTACAACACTCTCAAACTATTCAGCAAGGAAGAGGTTACCAGTCTCGTCAGGTCCACCATCCGGCAGATATGGGGTTGGTTCGAAAGCATAGGGACCATCATGAACGGGCTGTTGGGCCTATACTGTATATTCCGATTGGTGAAGTTCGTTATTGGTGTCGGCCTAAACGGATGGAGCCTGTACCAGCTATTCGGATGGGGTCTACACCTATTCGCCTGTCTATGGACCACCCTCACCGCCTTCCTAGTCAACCGACATCACGCCCATGGAAGTCCAGGGGATGCAGTTCCATCCGCTCCATCAACCAATGTCATCCCAAGGGAACCAGAAGCAGCTGTAGTTTCCACCACCACAGATTCCACCGCCACCCATGCGATGTATCCAACCCTCCACTGGACAGAACGCGAGGGAAGACGATCAGCAGCCGGTTCGTTGTACGGCAGGTCCATGTCCAGTCTCCACGAGCGTCCTGGTATGTGAAACCATCGAGTGACAGTGCGGGTTAGTGCGTAAGAGTCAATCCGAAAAAGTGTTGTGACAATATGGAACCAGAAGTAGACTTCCATTGTTTAGCTCGTAAGGATTGTACTGTTGTAGTCATGTGGTAAATCCACGTGATTATGTTGAATAGGATTTAGGTTATTGGGAAGTCCAATCGGACTGATGATCATACATATATTGAGCGTGAAGGTGGGTCTAGTACCCCTAGATTCCCACGCTGGTCAGAACTTGGCAGATGGATCAAAATATACGTATAATACCGGTTGTAGAAAGGAGCTTGGTTCCTTCCGAACCCCGCTCTTTCTTTAAGGTGAGGGTGATGTAATAATCCGGGGGATTATTATTTTTTTTTTACGATTGAATCAAAGTAGCGTAAGCATGAGAAAACTCCCGAAAATTAAGCCACTCTAAGTAAACCAGGAATACTTGACACATGAGAGTACAACTCAAATCATTCCGTAGAGTGTAGTTCCGTCCTTACGGGCATTTCAAATCTAAAATTTCTAAATTCCTGACAGGAACAGACTATACATATACATTCTATATTCAACAATTAGAGTTTTATTCAGATTGAAATAATGGAATTCCTGTCTGGCGCCAGAGATACGCCATCTAATACCTTTTACAAGTTGTACGTGATTTTTAAGAATTAGAGCCTTCGAGGCGCTATTCCGCGGACCTTGCACTTTCTACGCAGACGGAGTTAATCACTTAGTCAGCAGGGTTTGGAGAAATCATTTTTTGTGGTCACTCACTGCCCCTCGATGTGGGAATACAGGCAACTCTAAATACAGATTTGTGTATTAGTGCAAGGTGCAACGGGATACAACCAACTTCATTGGTCCGTTTGAATTTTATGTTAGCGAATCAGGAAGCCAATTTCGGGGGGGGGAGACAAATTATAAAAATGAAAACTCTTTTGCAAGAGTAGTTCCTTCTGTCGTGTCTTGTTGGGTAAGCCTAGTTCCTTGTACATAAAGCTGAGTCTCTCTCAAAACCAGATCCATTAATTCTTTTTTTTTTCTTTTTTTAAATGATATTTTTAACTTAGTCTTTTGATTGTTTTTTTTTGTTGAATTACAAATTACAAGAATTCTATTTTTACAACCATATTTTTCTTTTGTCTGTCACTCAAAGTAAATTAAATTCATTAGAACCAAATTTTATCATTCTTAAAGTTACTTTCAATTCACCTTATATCATTCCAGGTGTCAGTTTCAAGAGACCTTACATTTAACTTCAATATCATTCGCTATTTAGTGAATATATTGTTTGGTAACTAGAATCTATAATAACCTATAAAAGAAATTGTGGAGAACGTTATTAGTACTGGATGTTAGAAATCCATAGTTATTTGATATTTTGGAGAAGTTATTGCCTTTAACGTTTAGATAATTTGATCTGGGTGCGAGAGAGAACTAGCTTCGTGGGAAATTTATAAATTAACGAAAAAACGTCGCGTAATATATTCTGTGTAAGCCGTGAAGTGTAAGCTAAGTGTCTAAGTTCACCCTGTGGATTAAGGATAAAATACTAAGTCAGGGTAAGTCTTTAGAGAAAGCTGCTTAGTCTGTGTTCAAGCCAAAAATTCTGAGGTCATCACCCCGGTAATTGTAAGCATTAATAGGGTATTTTGACTTGCTAGAAGCGTAGCGATCCATCTGCGAATTTCTCATATTTTATAGTGTATTTAAGGGACCTACTTAGGATAGGTATAATTGGAATCAGTGTTACCGTAATTGTAGGGTCAAAGATATAATTATTTGGGGAAAGCTCACTATTCAAAAGTTGCTACAAGGGCAGTTATTATTATTATTAATTTTTATCTGGAAGTTCAAGGGGTCTAAAAACCCCTATTGAGACCCTGATCTTTAAGGACAGGGAGAGTTAGCCATCAGCGGCTAATTTGACAGAAAGTGTTTGAGTTCATCGGGAAAACTAGGGTTTCATTGTATTGATTATTTGTTGTGTAATTCACTCGATGTACCGATACATAACGAACCAGGTAGCTGTGGATAAAAAAAACAGGGGATTTATTTAGAGAGTCACCCTTCGGGGATCTCAATCTTACTATCAGTGGCCCCTCTGGTTCACTTTATAACCATAGTTACTCCATCAGAGTGGTAGATCCATTTCAGAATTAAGGTTAGCCCCCAAAGAAACAACTCCCTGGCTTCGTTACATCAGGCAAATCAATAATTCACTGATTGATCGGTCTCGATAAAGTCTTATGCAATTTCTTATATATTGTTTTTTTATATACTATTCAGATATCTAGCATCAAAATTAAATTGGCTTAATTTAAATTCATTGTTTGTTCTTGTTGGTTATATGGCATATTTTTCCCTTTAAGTTTATATGTATGGGACTTAGTATATATACTTATATATACATCCGTGTAATCCTTATTGTTTTATTTTGTATACAATTAACTTTTCACCAATATACAACTTATACTGTTCTCATTGTTCTTCATTGAAACACCATCCCTTAGATAACCTTGTAGTGGAGGTGAACAATCCTGTCGTGTTTGTCACTCCGAACATCTTCAGCAACGTGAAGCTGTCATACTAGCCTAGTGTATAAATCGGCCAGGAAGGGCCCCGCTACTAAACTATTTATACCAAGTGCTACTGGAGAGGAACTCCTTCGAGTCTAGTTTCGTTCCCTGAACTATTCTCTAAAACATCTGTAAAAGGGGACTGGTGGCAGCTAATTTTAAACCATACTACCAACGACAGGGCACTCCTCGTAGTGTACCCTGCATTCTACTATCTCTGCAACCCTCGAGTTGCATAAAAGGGTAGCTATCATAGCAATAGTTACAATAAGGTTTTCACTCTCCGTAGCCTCATTGGATCCCATAGGGCTTTGACCTGAGGGAACAATAAAAATACATAACCTAGTAATATCTGAGCTGAATTTGGTTTACCTGGCTTGTGTGCAATAACCATATAAATAAGTTTATTCAATTGCTCCCAAATACCAGCTTTTCAGATTATTACATATGTTTCAGCTGAATTGTTGGAGATATGAATATGCATTTGCTGATTACTTAAGCTTAATTACTTTTTTCGAGAATAAGAATAACATTTATATGGATACAGGTATGAATAGTCTTAGTTTTAATGTGAATTGGAAGAATGTTATTTTTATAGTGGACACAGAGCGTCCCTATGTGCACTGAAGTACGAATGTGTAGGTTACAATGTTCCAATAATGAGAGATAAAATAACCATAAGAGAAATTGGATGTAACATGTCATCAGAAGGTTACGTCACCTTGAAATTAAGTTTTGGTAAATAACAATTCGCACAAAAAATTCATGTTTTCAAATATCTATAGTCTGAAACAAATGTTATTCTAGGTCAAAATTTTTTGCCAAAATATTGTGGGATTATTAATTTTGAGACAAATATTCTAACAATAAATAATTTAGGCGTTAAAAAAGTATCCCACTTTCTTAATTTCAAGGGATTGAGCAAAGAAGAACTAATCTTCAAAGTTTATTAACATTGGATTACGGTCTAGTTAACTAGCATATATTTAATACATTTTTTATGAATAGAATATTATGTTTGTTGAGAATAGCTGGAATGAAGTGTATATCCTCATACTGAAATAGACAGGCTATTGCTAGAGACGTCCTCATTGTCCACATATTAACATACGTTGGTTAAATTGAATCAGGAAATAGAAAAAATATCAACACGACTTAACAGTGGTTGTAAACAATGAGTTCAATAATACAGTCTGAAATCTGAGAGAAACTTGATGATTAACAAATATGGATTAATTAATTTCTATCAATAGTGGTATTTTGGAAAATATGTAAAACTGAAGTAATTTGAAAAGTTTATTGCATGTTTCCATGAAATTTTTACACTGAGATGACATTCTAGCCTGGTATGGAAGTGTTTCGAGAGTAAGTTAGAGCAGGATATCAAGCTTGGTGTTGATAAACTGAATCATAAAATTCGTTATAGACAGACGTTCATCATAAAGACTCACGAATAGGATAATTTTTCAAAGGATTGAAATTGAAGGCTAATTAGATCACAATAGTCATAGTAGTGTCCTACTACAATCTAACAAAATCATTTCAATGAATATGGCACATCAATCGGATACCATTCGATAAGTAACAAACGTAACTGTATTCCACGTTAAAAAATCCAACTTCAGTTCATGGAAAAAAAAAATTTTAGGCTAAATCTCAAGGGTGTATGAAAACGCTTGAACAACATATGTCCGCTAACATTTGGCAGAAATGACTGTTACGAATTGAGACGGTTCTTTATGGAATCTTCTATGAATTTCCAATCTATGTTTTTAGGTAATCTTTATATTTATAATTCTACTGTGCTTGTGTGTCACTGAACTCCTCCTAAAGGGCTGGACAGATTTGAATGAATTTTTTTGTATGCGTTTGGGTGGGGCCCTGTATGGTATAGATTCACAAATCAGCCCGGCAGATGGCACTGCAGTCGGTATCTAGGTTATTTATCTATACTGCAACTAAACGGCTGGATCGACTTGAATGAATTTTTGTGCATGCATTCATTCATTCATTCATTCATTCATTCATTTCATTAATTTTGTGTATGTATTCATTCAATGCATTTAATTTTTTTGTACGCTGTGTTTTGATATTATGTGTATCGCATTTACGTAAATATTGAGCGTATTATTTTCAGATATAAGTTACGTGCATAGGATTTTGTTTATTTTTCGACATTTTAATTTGAGTGTATTATATCAAGTGTGTTTCGTTATTTTGACATTTTAATTTTTTTGTACGGTGTCTCGCATTAAGATAAAATTAAACAAACATTATTGATTATAAAGAATGAATTGTTTTTAGAAAAATTGATTTTATTTCAAAATAAAGGATAATGAAATTATTATATTATTTGTATTTCATTTCATACTTTGTTTAATATCCTAATCGCTTGAAATATCATGCAGGACAACGTCTGTCGGGTCCGCTAGTATAATATAAGATATGGCTGGTTGTGAAAAACGTCACTTATTTTTGTATTTTTATGTTCGTACAACAACTAATTGAGAAATATAGTTATAGGAAAAATGTCATGGACTTTTCTTCATAAGGTATTTGAAAATGTCACACATACCATTTGGTGCAGAATATATCCGTAACAATGCCCTACATTCGAAACCTCAATTTGGTTATCAAATCTTGCAGTAAATACACGGTAATATGCAGCTTGTGAGTTTGAGTTTGAGGAGCTTTTGACTAAGGGAATTTTATAGGAATGATTCTTTGACTTCAGCCCGCATCGAATTTTCCTCCAAAAGTTATAAGGTCACAAAATTGAACAAAATGCATTGCCTTCATTACCTTATTCCATATCAATATATCGCAATGCAAATGGAGGATCCCAGCTAGGGGCAAGGAGGGGAGAGTCGCAGAAGCAAGTGGCAATATTTTGGCTAGTTATTATAATCTTTCACTATAAAAGTGTGTTTGCTATCAACTCGCGTTTTATCTACATGTAACAACGAATGATGTTTTTGCTGACAATGTTTGCATGAGTATTCAGATGTTTTGTGGTAATTTCTCAAACAATTCGTGCACATTTTAAGTTATCTTGATTTAGCGAGTCTTTGATTGATTCTGTTTCGAAAAATCTGGACAGTAAAACAAGGAATTATTCTTCTTACATGAAACGTATTTAATAACATGATCGGTGACATACATTGTCACTCTGGAATTTGGCTTAGAATTTTAAATGGTCACTATTTTTGGCCGTGTTGGTATTTTCCATTATTTGACAAAGTTTCCACTGTTTAAGACTCATGTGACAAATATTTGATTAATCAAGTTTGGATATGGTTAGAAAATCAATCATTGGATCCCAATTTTCGGTCTGACGTTTTAGAGAAAATAGAGCGCTTAAATTTGGTGTTGCATCATCTATTAATTAATTGCCTTAAATTTTGAGATAAGCATTTTTAATTTGAGGTGTTTCAACCATTTTGTCAATGTGGTGAAGTGCGTTTAATTTTGTGTTTTCAAATATATCAGTTAACGAACTATATGCTTCTTCATAATCAGATTCTGTTGAAAAATATCGAATGCGACTTAGAGCTTCATATTTCAAAGATAATTTCAAATGTTGAAATTTCTCAATATTGTTGAATGAGGTATTATTGTGAAATAGACAATTGAAAGTTTCGCAAAAAGTCGTCCATTCAATATATGAACCCGTAAATATAGGTAGATGAATAGTTGGCAATTTTGGATTCACCAGCCTTTGTTTGTTTATTCGAAGTTGAGGTTAAAAAATCTTCGACGTCCCTTACTATAGAAAATTAAGATTCGTCAAAGGTGTCACGTTCTATAGGATCTTCTACGTTTCTATTTCGTTTTGATACGTTGTTTTTATTTACTCAAGTTCAAGTTTGATTACCATCAAATGTATTACGATTCACTTGATGCTGGAAAAAGTATTAAATTTAGTTGAAGTGGTTTTGCAGGCTGTAAGACGACACTTGAATGATTCCAAATCTTCATCATAATCATTTGAGGGGAAGAAACTCAGCCCCCAAGTGTACTTGAGCCACTTACTTGAGCCCATTGTGCGCCCCATGATCCAGAGCCTATTCTAGCAGGTTTGTGGGCCGCCAGAAACCCAGAATATTGCCAGCACTGGCTTCCATAAGTTATGCTGGTAGCAGTTCTGATTCTCCGAAGTTTTAGTGCATCAGGGATGCTAATGCATTCTAACAGGATATGGAAGGTAGTTTCTCCCGCTTCTCTGAATTTGCTACATACAGGGTTATCTGCGATACCCATAGTATGAAGGTGTTCGTTAAGACGACACTGACCGGTTAGGATTCCAGTCATCTATCTGATGTCCCTCCTGTTCAGGGGAAGAAGTTTCTTTGAGAGCCTGGGCACAGACTCTTTGATGAGGAGCTGGGCCTGCCTCATGCGTGATGATTCTCGTCACAGTTCAGACCAGTCTTTATTCAGTTGGCGCAGAAGGGCAACCCCCCACCCCCCCATTTTCGACAAACCGTGATGTGACTCTGGGAGATTTGAGAGCTCCCAGAGCCGACTGGCTGTTTGTGCAAATATATATGCGCCTATTCACATACTACAACATTGCGTAGACCTAAAAAACCGTGCATTGAGCGCCTAGAGTCACTTTGGCTTTTTTAGGTACACTCCCAGCCCAGGAGCCTGATCTACCTTGGACCTAACTGTGAACCATACGATCCCACCTGGTGGCAGTAGCGTGAGTTTCGTTATTCCGGTATTCGGGATATGGATTGTGGGAGGAGTAAGACATATAGCTGAAATCATGCTATCTTGGATATTTTCTAGTTTTCTATAGTATAGGGCACTTAGAGATTGCCTCACTCATGATCGCTGAGTGATATATACCTACATGGAATTCGCTGCAGTCGGTCTAGGGAGCGCTGGGACATATAAGTCCTTGTCTTCGACCACCACGTTACGGCAACATGGATGACCATAGGCCTGATCACAGCGGTACAGATCAAATGAAGAATATTTGACTGTTGTCCCCATGTGCTGCTGAAAGCTTTTCTACACGTCCAAAACGAGGCAGAGGCCTTCCCCACTCGTTATTCGAGGTATCCGCGCCAGGTCAGATTAGATTCTGGGATTACTCCCAGAAACTTCACTGAACCTTTGAGTTGCATGACCTTGCCAGAGAAAGTAATATCTGGCAGTGTGTTCAGCTTACGTTTTCTGGTAAGCAATACAACTCCAAATCTCACTCAGAAGGCATGTACATGCAATATACTAGTGTTATCGATCCTTCTCCGATGTTGGTGCACTAGCACTTATTGATTACAATAAGCGTTATTACGTTTTATTCGGTTCGAAGAACCATATCGAAAGCTCGTTTGTATAGGAGACGTTTGAAAATTTTTCCAGCGTATGTACACTTTATTTACATTAACATCCTAATCTTATAGACTGCTTCCAGGGCTACGTCCCTTAGTATTGGCTTAGCAGGTACTGTCCCTATCCTTACTATTATATTTACAATAAGCGTGGGCTGTAGCGGAACCGAAGCGTGAGTAATAGGTTACAAGGGGTAACAGGTGGAGATCGAGCGATTTTGAGGGAGAATTATTTTCGAAGGAAACATTTTCATTGCTCAAGCCATAAACTCAATCGTTTGATGAACGAGCCAGTAGTTATCGCTTGGAAGCAAATGCCATGGATTTAATTGCGGTGGAAGAAACCATTACCGGAATCCTTAACATACTAAAAAACGACCGAAAGGACGCAGATAGAATCACTTGAAAAGGCATAAGATATGTCAATAGAATTGCAATTAGAAAACTTTTTTCCACGTATTAAGACAGGAGCAGTCCGCCATCAGGCAATGACTATGAATACTGGAAACGTTCACTACTCATACAATATCTGTATTTGCTCACATCATCGTTGAATATTCGATTTTCTCAATGAATACCACAGCCTTTGCGTTGGCAAAACTATACACTTTTACATGATCAGAATTACTAACACAGATTTACATAAGAACGCAAAATTGTTTAAGCATTTTTATGAGTTGGATGATGTCTTCAGAAAACTGGATCTCTGGTATAATTTGTTGTATGAAGAACATTTACCGGGAGATAAATTAGGGGATATAGAAGAACTAATATTTTTCTTCTTGTCATGAGAAAATCACAATTGTGAGCACTAGTCCATGCACCATGGCGAACATAGAATTATCCTTCGGTACTCTTCGAAGTTTGTAGACCTGACTCAGGAGCACCATGGGAGAGGAAATACTCAATGGATTATGCATGAAGAGCGTGCATCGAAATTTTGTTGAAGAACACCCGGAGATGGTGGAAAATAAACCAACAGAAAAATGATAAAATAAAAACTTAATTCAGTAAACTACATGGTAGGTAGAATATCATCATATGAAGTGGTAGCATTAGTATGTAAATGAGAACAGGTTATAAATAGTTTTGAGTTTTTTTGTAGGAAATCGTTTAACTCGCCCTCCCCACTTTCTCGAAACTAACTTTGAGTTGCACACTGTAGCTCGGATTCTGCGTACACCTTTTGTCTCAGCAATAACATTTACGCAGAATAATTTCCATTTATGTCATGATTTTCTCCAGGACCTAAGGTCCTTTATATGTTCCCAACTCTAAAATGTTTCAGTTTGCTCATAACACTACTCTACAAAATCAGTCAGTGAAATATTGATCGAAACGAAGTGGAAAATAAGTTAGTGTTGTTAAATAACAATGAAATTTCCTCAATTTACGAGAAATTCTTCAATGACACCGCTTTTCAATTATTGACCCCACTAATTTGACAATAATTTTTTCTAACACTGATCACTCCTAGATTTTCTCCAATTACAAGAGTAAGTACAAGAGTTCCTCAAATACAATATTGCACTATGTGGACTACTATCAGGTTCAAAACGGAAAACTAAATTCACATGGAAGTTTATCCAACAGAACCACATGAATAAAGTTGTAAAGACGACCCAATTATTTTCATTAATATCTTCACCTTAAATATATCCGTTTTCTCATCAGCTTATGTTCTTAATTGCCACAAGTACGATTCAATTGTAAAGGAATATCGGAATAGGAGTGTATGAATAATCTTTCCCCACGATCATTACAGAATTTGCCAATTCTGAAATCAAATTTGATTACAGAATGCTGGAATTCTCTCTCTTGAGATTGAAAAAATATTCTGCAACACCTCTGCCCCCATGCAATTTAAATGTATTTAAATTCTCTCTCTTGTAATAAAATAATATTCTCACATTGGTTAGAAATAATAACATTAGCCTTGACGCAGTTGATTGTCATCGTAGTGGCAAAATTTGAGTAAGTGTCAAAATTGTTGTCACGTTTCCATTCGAAAATATAAAACGTATCATGAATTTATCCAGTGATTCAGAATCAGAGAAAGAAAATACACCACCTGAGATTACAAATAGTGCAAATAATATACTGGAAAGTTTACTACCAAAAAAATCAAAGAATGGATATGAAGAATATTACAGGATTGGAAACAAACAAAGAAAACGAATTCCTTTTCTGAAAATATTTTGATTGCGTTTTTTGGTGTGAATTATCGGAAAAATGGAAATCTTCAACAATGTGGAAAATATATTCAATATCAAAAGCAACGATAAACCTAAAACATGATAGATTTCAAGATATAAAAAACTTGAGGCATTCTTGAAACGTTCTTCTGATACGTACTCAGCCAAAAAATCGAAGGTTTCCATAACTGAAAATGTTCAGCAGTTTTTACAAAATGCTCCAGGCAATATGTATTTAGCAACAAAAGTAAGTTTTGAATTGACGCTGACGTGAACCATGTTTAATTTTCTTTCACCCGAATTGAGACTCATAGTTTGCGTGGAAGAGAATGCCCTCGAAATAATGTTTATCAAACATTGGTTTAACAAAAGCCGCATAGCTCAGATGGTATACGTGGTAGTTGTGCATTCGGATGAACCAACTCACTATCCCTGGAAT
The DNA here is from genome assembly GCA_958510875.1 of Endomychus coccineus. Lineage (NCBI taxonomy): Eukaryota > Metazoa > Arthropoda > Insecta > Coleoptera > Endomychidae > Endomychus > Endomychus coccineus. The sequence continues at coordinate 88,521,868 of OY294069.1, read as the reverse complement.
GGGTTCACTTCGACCATAATCGACCTGATAGTGAACAAGAATGTCACGAATATGAGCGAACTCAAGGCCATCCATGAGATTACTTCTGTTCAAACCACCAACAAGGCAATTTTTTCTTAATTTAATAGTTTATTTTTAATGCATCTTTGCGATAAAAAAATTAGTTCTGGTTAGTCCAGGACTAGTCCTTTCTGATAAAATGTGTTTTTAAACTATTGTTGATATTTCGCGTGGACAGAAAATATTAAAAATGTTACGCGTTACAATATAACTTTTGTTATACCTAGTATAATTATCTTATATATTTTTTTTCATAGGTCGTTCTTGTCATTGGTGTCATGGGAGCATGTCGCAAAAATCAGCTATACAACCTGAAGGTTTCGAATATAAAAGATCTAGGAACGGCATTTTTAATTTCCATTCCAAATACGAAATCTAAAAAACCAAGAGAATTTACCGTAACAGGAGAATTCTACAACATTGTGAGAAAATATTGCCATTTGAGACGACGAGACATCCTTTCTGATAATTTTTTTGTCAATTTCCAAAGAGGAAAATGCACGAAAGAGGTAATTGGTATCAATAAAATTGGTAACATGCCCAAACAAATTGCCACTTTTTCAAATCTCGGGCAGCCTCAAGAATTCACTGGTCATTGCTACCGGAGGACATCGGTTACTGTGTTAGTGGACGCAGGAGCAGATCTGGAAACACTAAAAATGCATGGAGGGTGGAAGACTTCTCAAGTGGCAGAAGGATACATAGAAAATTCGGTGCCAAATCGAATAAATATAGCAAATGAGTTAGTCTCATCAATTACTGGATCTAATACTCCGCTAATCATGCCTACCACTTCAAATTATATGACTGTTAGTTCATCTTCTACAAACCACGCAATTGTTGAAAATTCCTCCAATAATGCACCAGTTTTTCATTTCGAGAACTGTACAAATATAACAATTGATACAAAGTAGAATGTTTCTTGAATTATTGAGTGTTTACCTAATATAATTGTGATTGAGTTCTGTAATATAAATTATCTTTTGTTCATTCCCATTTAAAAATACATATTTAAAATCTTTGATCGTGGAGAAAGTATAGTCTGCTATTCGGTTAGAATGAAAATTCGTGATGCTCGTGGTCGAACTTTCCACTCATCATTCATTCGATGCGAGTGGAAAGTTCGACCACGAGCATCACGAATTTTCATTCTAACCTTGTTACAGAATATACTATTCTTATATTAGAAAACGAAAAAAGTGTAAGAAAAATAATTCTTTTGTTAAAATGTTCTAGTCTCAATGACTTTGAGACGATCATAAAAGAAATCAATCCTTTTTGATTCATGAAAGACAATACCTTCACTAGGTACCTCCGTATTTTGATAGAAGTATCCGTAACATAATTTTTATTCTTGTATTTCTCCATATATTTGAAGATATGGGGCAAAAATGAAAACACTGATTATTGCCCAAAAATTATGTTCCAGATCGAACCCATACCCGAAAAAGTTTCACATTCAATTCTATTAGAGGCGTTCGGTATATCAATTGAAATTGAAAAGTGAATTGTGAATAAGCCACAATTAATATACACTCTAATGATCATATATTGAATGATGTAATTCATTCATGGTACTGTGTAGTGATACTGTTATCAATATATTTTTATTAAAGATTAAATTTGTATACTCTCATTCTACTATCTAGCATCATATGTTATTAATTAATTAATAATAATTAATTGATAAAGATCATTTTTGTATAAGCCACCATCATTCGAGGGCGTACAAAATGTGGGTAAATAGAAATAGATATTCATAAGAAAGGCTAATGGGGATCGAAGCTATCTAATGAATCGCTAATATCAGTAAGATGCCCCGCTTTTAGAAACATTTCGATTTTGGTTAGATTGTTTCTTCATTCCATCTGTGAAGTAGTCAGTTGTCAATTTCTAATCTCTCCTGCTCTTCAAATGAATATTAGACGTGTTTTCATTCATTTGTATGACAATTATAGAACGTTTCATATTAAAAGCTTCCATTATTCGAGGCACTAATTTCAGAATTGTCGAATATCTTACATATAAGTCTCAGGACGGAGCTTTCAGTGCACTTTCGGAAGGTAATTTCGTACAATAAACTTGAGAATCGCGCCAAATATCTAGTCTATTATGAAGAAAAATATTCCAATGAGAGTTCTGGATGGAGAACTTCCAAATGGTCACAAAATCTACAAACTTTGATTATCCTTCATCAAATGTGAGAATTATCACCAATTTCAGGTGAGTTCCTATAATTGGGACAAAGAATGTCCCAGACAATTTTCGATTAACGATTCTCGTATGAACAAGGCGATGAAACTTATTCATCGTTGTCATATTTAGATTGGTGCTGAAAATAAGAACTTCATCGAATTCATCCTAGTACCAATATTTTAAGTTCCATACACTATTGCAGGAATCTAAACTAAAATATTGTTTCAGGAGAATGAAGATCCATTCATTCGCTCCAATTATTTCAATTACCAAATCAAATATGACCACACATGAAATAAATCTACTTATGAGCTTTTGAATTTTGTATAGGGTAGTATGTTTATACATATCGAAATTAATCGAATTCATTCTAATTAGCGTCATCATTATAACTTACGGGTGTGACAACAAGGTATCCTGATAAAATGGGGCTGACTATTCCCGGAATTGTAGCGATTGTATTGCTCAATCCCATCAAAATACTCGCATGTTGAGGAGCTATATCCAAATGATTCACGCTGAAAAAAAAAATATGTGAGAATGCATATGGTTCAGCATAGAAGGATAAAGTATGACGTATACAAAGCAAGTACATTTTATATTAGTACAAGCAACAACAAATCAAAGCAATTTTCAGACTTTTACGCTCCTCAAGTAATCGAATAAAAAGGATTGATATCATTAGTTCAGTCATTAAAGAATTTTACCTCAGACTCCGGTTAGGAAAGATCGATTTTCATGAAATAAACGGCATTCAATTCGTACTGCAAAGTTTACATATTCAGAAGGAGCACTTTCAATTTTAAACAACAAACTAGGAACGAATGAGCAACAAAAATAATAAATGAGATAAAATTTTAAATTTCAATTAGAAATGACTTTTAGGGAATAAATAATAAAAGTTGTCATAAGTGATTTAGCAACAAATCAACAATAATCAATAATTTTGCTACAAATTACCAACTGGAATGAAAAATTTTTAACTTGGAAAAAGAGAAAGTATAGGGGTTTTTGAGGTCAAACATATTAATATGATGTGTAATATCAATAATAACTTACAAAAATTTCAAAATCGACAACGAAGTTGCAATAAATTAGCAAATAGCGATATAAGTAGATCAATTTTACTTCTTAATATTATGTTAAAAATCAATGATAAGTGAAAAACTTTTCAACTTTAGGCAGTTTATTCGTCACATGATATGGTTCACTATATTATAGTCAAATTTATTCTCATTGAAAAATAGCGCTTTTGATAGCGATCGCTGAATACGTGAAAATGTGAGAAGATTATTATTATCACAGCTGATGACTGGAACGAGTAGGGAGAGTGTTGTACCTTGAGTCAATTTTTTGTTTCTTATCATTAAGAATCCTAGAATTACATATTCCCAAAATCTAGCCAATGCATTATATACTCTAGCTATTTTGCTATGTCAATTGGTTTTTTAAACATTTCAGGCGAAGTAGTTAGTAAAAACAATAGTTTTGTTAGTAAAAAAATAAGAACACATTTTCCAAAGTTTTATTTTAGAACGCAATAGATCAAAACATAATGTAAAATAAGTAATAAACGGAACAACATATTACAACTAATTCTGGTTACGAATTACTATCGTAGTTTAACTTCGACAAAAGAAAATGTAAAACATAATTCACCTATTGTACATTATATCCGCTAAATTGACCATACAGCAATAACGCATCGTGAAGTTCCGCTTATTGTGTGCGACTGAGGAAGCTAGCGTATAATATCAGTGCGCAAAAATCATTAGTTTAAGTTGAGTTATCAATAAACTTATTGCACTCAAAAACTGCGTAAATATTTGAGCTCATTATAATCCCCACAGGCAACGCAATGAGTGGAAGAGTTCTTTCCGCCACTTTCAATAAAATAAAATCCCCTTTTTTTAATTCGTCTCTTTCAGATAATTCGTATATTTTATGGTCATTTAGTATTTTTTTATATAGCTACTACGTACATATAGCCTACAACGTTTGAACTTGACTCAATATCATGTAGCAATCTTCCTCAGCTCTTTCTTTATCACATCTCTTGTCGCTATTCGCTAACACTTTCTCAGGTGAAACTTTCTCTCGAATTTTTCCTTTTTAGAGCGCTGCTTTTCCTCTTTTTCTGGGGTGTCAGTAAGTATACGTGGCTTTCCACGTCTTCCAGTCTTCCTGACTGCATTTCAGAGCCGGTACCTTTCGGACGTAATAGAACTTCCAGAATTTCTGCTCGAAGAATGTTCAAAATAGAAGAAGTACAGAAGTGTATTTCCGTAGCTCTAGTTTTAACTTGTTCCCATCCTGTGTGTTCATCATCGATTTGTTCATGACTCGGTAGACTGGTTTAAGCATGATAAGTTACGTATGTTCACAAAAACTCATCATCCTCAAAAATATTTTCAGTGATGTGATAAAGGCCGCTAACCTCAAAACCCTTCTGAATATTAGATGCGGTAAATGCTTTTGGAAATGATTTACTCCAAGTTCAGCTGTATTATAAAATGTGATGAGTCGTCCGGGATTCATAATCATTCATATGCTACGCGCGCGGTTTATAATAGCTTTTCATCGGCCCAAAAACTGTTCTGTCCTGACATTCACGTGGCTATTGTGATTTTCCAAACGTAATACACTGGATTTTCAGCTGTTGGTTTCACATGATTTTTAGAGTGTTGTGAATATTCCGAAAATAACATCTCGTTTGACCAGCCGGACCTTGGCTCGATTACATTTATTGAGGCTATCAAGTTAACATTTTGACCTTGCACACCACTGGTCATTTGACCAAAATATATTTTTTTTATGGAACATGCACAGTCGTTAGGCCCGACTCGTCACAATTTCAATTTTTTTTTTGTGTAAAATTTCCACGAGATAAAGTTCGTTATAATTTCTGTAAAAAGGTACGTTGGCCATATTGAAAAATGTTGATCTGGCCAAACTTGTGGGTTCGGGTTTACGAAATGATGAATCTGGATTTCTTCCAAGAAACTGTCTTAGACATTCCTTCTCAGCTATTTTCTCATGGTGCCAAGAAAGAAGATGGGAGTTTTCATCTGCAGTTGCATACTGGTATGTTAAACAACAAACTTCTAGTTCAGTCAAACCATAATGCAGGCGCGCAGCTGTGAGAAGGTACATTTTAGTGCTAGCGGTATGCGAAATCTTGCATACTTATCGTATTAAAAGCAGAAGCCTTGGCAGATATCTTGAATAGACCAAAATAAAACTTTTGAGGCAAAATCGGCCACAAAATCGATTTCATTTGTTCATTTTGGAAAACGTGGTATAAACTTACATTCAGCTCCAAATGATCATGTTCATGTTTTTCAACACTGCTGAGGCCGAATCGTTATATATTTCACTCTTATCCTTCGGCAATAATTTTTTTCCAAAATGACGCTCATATTTTGAATTTTTATGTATATCTCCTAAGCACTGATTTTTACCTGCTAATCACGATAAGATACTCTATTTGCTTGTAAGATATGTGCTGAGCATGTATTTGAAAACTCCAAAGGTGAAACGAAATACTTGTCTGGCTCTTAACCGCAGGAACTATGCACAATCGGGTAATTTCGAATGAAAATCAGGGAGAACAGGGACAGAACGGTCACCTTTTTACTGAACATTTTCAAAGTTAACTGACTAAACTGAACTAAATAAATAAATGGTTAACGCCTTCATAAGCAACTGAAATATTGATATTCCTGTGACATGGAATCCAGATTCACTGCTCGTAGAGCTACTTAGGATCAATAATTACATTACCCAAAACAGGAACAGTAAAGAGATCATGTTTCAAGTTTTATGAACTGGCAAGTTTCATTCCTGCAGCACGATGAACCACCATTCGCTGGTTGAGATATTACCTCCATGACTCTATTGTACGGAACACTAATTCCTTTTTCGTACAGTTCATCAATCCTAGATTTACCACGACTTCGGGCATAGGTTGATATAATTACCTAGATATAGTGGGAATGGAGGTTCTTCAAGTACATTTATCGGACAATGTCACTTTCAAGAACTACTTCTTTGAAATAATAAACATGGATAGGTATATTAAAAGCAAGTTGTGTAGCTTGACAGTACGGATGGGAGAATCGTATTCACTGCTGCGAGTAATATTGATGGGGACAAAGATTCTTCCCATCCTTTGGGAAAGAATTTCAAACGAGCAATTTACTGACAAAACGATAAGCACTGTCATATATGACACCCGCCTACTTGTAATAAGTATAGAAAAACGCAAAAAGTAATATAGTGAAACATTATTTTCGCTATAAAAGGCACATCAAAAGCTACCAGACTTATGATACATAGTTAGAAAGAGAAACAAAATCTGTTTCAACTAAACCATAACCGACTTTATTTCCCATTTGAAAAAATACTTCAGGTCATAAATAGGAATTGCAACTTTCTCAAATTTTCTCTACACCACTGGATTATACAGAAAAAGTGCTTCAGGAATGTAAAAATTATTTACTCATAACTTTACTAGCAACCACGATATTCACATGTGTCTGAAATTGACTTTTGCTTGTAACTCGAAAATAAAAGACGATGATAGCAAGTTTCCGCCAGTGAATTTTTCTCAAAAAAAAAGGGATTGAGAATATGACTTCCATTTTTCTGTATCTCACATACTTAGTCTTTCCTGTTCAGTTGTACAAGACATGGTTTGTAATATTACCCTCCTTAGTTGATAGATCACTAGTTAACAACGCAGAGTTTGGGATCTTTTAATAAAATAATTCACTGCGTTATGTTTGTACCTACATCATTAGTTTTGCAAAGGTGGAGAATATATTTCCAAGAACCAGGTTCTTCACACAAAAAGCATACTTCGTCCTACAGGTTAACTATTGGCGCAGACGATAGGGTTATGAAACGTCTGATCATAAAATTCTGTAACCTGATTAATTGTATGTATCAATAATCCTACTTAGAAGCTTCTCAAACTTTGGACTACAATATTTCATAGAGCAATTTTCATGTCATATCGCTTTATGAGCCTGAGATGTGGCTTCAATTCCGTTCCCTACGTGTAAGATATCGACGACGTAACCTGCTTCTAATTTATATTTGTATGAACATACGTAGCCAGAATCTCGGGCTGATTGGATTATTAGCCGAACATATCAGATGTCCTGATTTTCTTGCCATAAACAGCACAAATTACGATTGACACCTGCACTGTTTCCAGCGGAACCGGGGCATCCAATTCCAACTTAGGCTTACATCACCCTGAAATAACGAATCACCTCTTCTAACCATCACCATCAATAATATTAGTTTCAACTTACTAATACCCGAATATAATTTCATATTATAGGTTTATATATTGGAATTCATAAGGCAAAATTCTCACCTATACATGGTTTAATTTGTAACAAAACTAAAATTACGGAGCGCTGATTGAATTCTACTTCATTGTTTCATTTCATATGTAGATACCAATAACCAAACATAATTGTTTTACTTACCACGTGGGAAAGTTTATTTATGTATTTTACATATTTTCTATTGTATCTATAATTTTTGATAAATGATAAATATTTATATTCAAAAAAGTACCGAGGAAATCGGTTCGAATAAGTTAAAAGTTGTATAATGTAACAAATTTGACTTAAGAATCACATATTTACCGAAACGAACAGAAATCTCCAGTGTATATGCGTAAAGAACCAACTGACCCGAGGTACAAAGCGGTCCGAGGTATAACACTATTCATACATAGCTTCAGTCGAAAGATGAAAAATCATCGATTCTAAATAACGCTGAACAAATGTACGTCAATGCTGATTGTCTTCGAGTTTATACACACGATCATAAAATCCAGTCAGGTAAAAGCAAACTAGAAAAATCTCCTGCAGCTCAAAATGTTAGCCCCCCTAAAAAATGTGGTCATCTGATCCTAATTGTAACTGGAAAACAAATAATGTTCTGTTGTATTCATAAAAGATGCTAATGGAAAAAATATGAAGCCTCATAAGCCTGACTTGAAAAAATATGTTCTGTTGCAGAATACAAGTTTAAGGAAATGGTAATGGAACTCATAAAGAGTATTAAAAATAATGTATCTCTTTCACTTCATACTCGACTCGCGATTGTATTGAATTTAAGGTCTGTACACGAGAAATATCATGGTGTAAACGCTTCAAAGATAGATTGAATGTCAAGTTGATAGAGCAGAGAGCAGAGATACAGTAATGGAATAAATTTTAGCAGATAATTAAAAAATATTTTAACATATAAACATATTCATGATGATAAAATTATTGAAAAACGTCTCAAAACAATTATGAAGACAACATAATTATATCAAGTAAATCGGGGCAAATGCGCTATTTTGTTGTACTGAAAAACAACATGGAATTCCAATCAATAACCTATTAATGATTGGAACATTTTACACAGCTAGCGATAGCTATTTCCAAGAAGTCAATGAATTTATTCCGGAATCATCACTTTTTCTAAATCATAGTGACTGATAAAATGGAGGTCAAAAAACCTTCAATTCCTATTATAGGAAATGTATGTATAATATATATTGCATATGCAATTATGAGCGTAGAATGGCCAAAATCGTTTCATCACCTCTTCATATTGCATTAGTCATATCACTCCACCGTAAATTTCCGCCTTTTACGGAGAAGCTCAGTTGTATGAGACCTCAACTGCATTTCAAGATCCTCATGAAATAAAATCTGGACCAGCTATTCAATATGTATTGAATAACTCAGATATTGACATAGATACCTAAGATGGGTAGAATACTTTCCATAATTTGGGGCGTATTGCTATTACAGCTCTCAAGCAGTTTACAGCCACGTGAACCAAGAAATCTCTTGAAAGCTCCTCAAGAATCGGAAATTACAAGTGAAGAAAACATTCAAATTCACACATAGCCTACCTTTGCTTTTGAAACCTTAAAAAAATGTTTCTTTCAGTTCCTGATAAATAACCTAATATAAAACGTACACTCACTATGGAATTGAATACTCTTTGGTTGTTTCTCAGGAGTAATAGTTGCAGTGAGCGATATTCCTGGATGGAATGGCTATATGAAAATGTTATGGGGAAATTAAAATTTTGTAACATGCACCCTCGATGTTACAAAATTTTTTTCCAAATGTTTTCTCGATTTTGCTATACAGTTTAATTATTATTAAATTTAAACATCATATTAATATTTATGACCTCAAAAACCTCCATACCACATTTTCCTTTTCCAAGTAAAATTTTACATTTTTGTTGCTAATGTGAAGCAAATATATTGCTGTTTTGTTGCTAAATTGAATATAATAATTTTTTATTAATTTTTATCTTCATATATGAAATCTCACACATCTAAAACCCCCTATAAGCCATTTCTAAGTGAAATTCAAAATGTTATCCCATTTATTTATTTTTGTTGTTGATAATTTCCTAGTTTGTTGTTTAAAATTAAAAGCAAACCTTCGAAGCACGTAGATTTTGCAATACTGTCAATTAGAATCGAATGTCGTTTATTTCATGAACATCTTCCTAACCGGAGTCCGATGTTTTTCAGTTACCAAAAATTTGAAAAATACATTTTTCAACCCCACCTAATAGGAAGAATAAGCAAAATCTATAATATTACATCATATATAAATAATATAAAATGATAAATATAACTTTATAACATTCCCATACATTCCGGACACCTCAGAAAAAATTATGAAATGCTTAAAAAAGGATGACATAAATGTTATGCATAAAACTGCTACTGTGTTAGTAAATATTGTCCAAGTCTATAACCGTTAATACCTAGAGATAAACAAACCCACACGGGATATGATTTGAATTGTTTAGATTGCGATGGTACATATACAGAAATCTGTAAAAAATCTTCACAAAAAAATATGTATGAAATAAACTTTGAAAATTCTACCGCCCTTGCTAAACATTGTTTCGATTATAACCATCAGTTCGATTAAAAAAACGTTATTTTGTTCTAAACAAACCAATTATTATAAAAGATCTATCTTGAAGATTATTCACATAAGAAGTGATTCTAAGTCTGTTAATCACAGAACCAATGTACAGTCATTGAGTCAAAGTTATACAAATGTAATTAATTAAATACTTGCAAAGATCTAAGTATTTCTTTTTAATGTTGAAATAATCTGTAAGTAGAAACCCGACACGTTAAATCATGATTTTTGGTACGTTTTAGACATGATTTATTGTTTTAGACCTTTGCTGTCGAGCTGTCGTAGTCATAAATATCTCAAACACAATGTGACTTCATACCTGCTTGACACAAAGGGAGTTTATACGTCTTTGCTTCTTTCTCGAGTAATGACGCCTCCAACTATAGAAACATGACTTTGTAGTGACTTTCTGATACACATAATTTTACACATCAATGTGTTACAATTTTAATTTTTCATGTTTCGTTCGTTGCAGCGACGTAGACAATTTCAATTTAAATTAATGCTCACTGCTTAGTAACTTTAGTTGATGTGAATTAGTGTTCAAACATCTTCTGATGATGGTCGTGAGATCTAAGCGTAAGTAAAGAAGGAAAATATATACTAAACATATGTGTTAATTTGACTTTCTCCCGTGAAGTGGTTAATTTTGTCAATATAAGTAGTTTCCAAACGTACCTAAATCCAGCCCAACCAAATGCTCCCAAACCCACAGCTAGCGTTAGGCAAACCAGGGATCCAGTTGGAGTCAACAGAAAAGCAGCTCCCATCATAAACACTGTTTGAGCTATGAAAGCCCCACAATTGAAAACTTTACGAACCTGGGTGGTTGTAAGTATACGCTTTTCTCGACACCAATCGGCCAGCTGTCCCGATATGAATATGGTTATTGACATTGCCAAGTAAGGCAAAGCAGACATAGCTCCAGTTTTTGCTAAATCAAAATCAAGGGTATCTGAAAGAAAATGCATGAGTAACAATCTAGACTCGAGGAATAATAGATTCACAAATGGAATATATAGCTTGTAAGTTACTATATGACAGTCATAGTGTAGTAAAAAAGATTGCCATCAAGAAAAAAATGTAGAAGTTAATCTTTTCAACTTATACTTTACTTATATTAAATAAACAAGAATGTGAATATGCATAAGCTCATTTTGTGATATTTCAAGTAATGTTCTTCATGAGTGATTTGCATGAAACAATAAGAAATTTTGCTAAAAAATGATATCCCAATCGTACCTTCTAATTAGTTATTAACAAGTATGTCAAATTATACGTGAATCATGCTAAATTGTGAATGTACCTCTTGAATAAATCAGCTAGCTGGTTAATTAAATATGCTTTGTGAGAATCACTATAATAAAAAAAAATGACTCAGGAATTGAGATTATAAATTAAAAATAATCGCCCTTATCCAGTAACAAGTGGATAAGGGTGATTATTTCTTATTTATAGTGTTATAGTGTATCCACAGTGTGAACTCTTTATAGTTTATCAGGAATTGAGAAATGAAGTTTCATAACTTATTAATTTTTTCGAATCTGATCTGTTTTTCCAAACGCTTAATCAGAAATAAAAATTCGAAAAAAAATTTAGTTGTTGTTAGCTATTTACAAGGTTTAGAGAGTTATACGTCTAATGTTGCGAATATTTGGGATTCATCAATCATGATGTCAGTGAAGAATGACTAAGAGAGTCCTGGCATAAATGAATAAAGTCACAGTGAAAGATGAACGTCTTAACAAAAATAGTATTCACCATATTCCATAATATACAACCTAGATTTATTATATTTTGTTGTTGTTATCCCTATACTATTATTGTTAGAAGATGTACAAATGTACAATATACTTGAGTTCGAAATGAGTAGAAAACAGCCGAGAAATTTTGGGAGTATCTATACCTTTCATAAACTTGGGTAGTTGCGTCAATAACGTATAAAATCCCCAATTTTCGCTGAAATGAGACACCACAATAGCCCAAACAGGCATAGACGTTAGAATACTTTTCCAAGGGTATTTGATCCTTTTATTGCTGGTGTTACCCAATGATTCGGTTATATATCGTAGTTCTTTTTCAGATATGAATCGATCCTCTTCAGGTCTTTCCGCCACTAAAAATACCCATAGCACGTACCATATGAGACCGATGATACCTAAAATACAATAATTCAATATATTAGACTTATGAATTCGGTTCTGTTGAAGTTTACATACTTCATTTCATTTTCTCAAAAGAGTGGGTATTGTACATGAATAATGCTTGTGAAGATCGACAACATTATGGTTGAAACGTACGAGAACAACCGAGATATAAAGTGTAAATAGCAATATGTAGTGCTAGAAGCTATGAGATCCATGATCACGAGTGACATACTTATATCGCGTTACGCATTACCTTATGGAAACTAAAAATACTGCCAAGCGATAATATAAGTTTTGCAAACATGCGACAGAAGCACTACGCTTCTTTTGGCTCTCTTAAAATGGTTCAAATTTCATATTGTATATTTAGAGTGTAAAACTCAATGGTTTTGAGAAAGTTGCGATAATAAAGTTCGTCTCTGAGACTCTGAGGAGTGAAAATTAAAGTGACTAAAAACCGTGAATTTTAAGAGCAGAACAGAATTTCCTTGCATTATTTGGGCTTAGGCAATTTGATATTTGCAGAACCACTAATTAAATTTATTTTCAACAGTGTTCAACGTTATATGAGATAATACCTGAATGTGAAATGTAAAAACAATAAAAACCAAAACCGCAATCCATGAAATTTGCGAAGAAAGGTGGAAGGTCTATCAAATAAATTCTCATCTACGAGAACTAATCTTTCGATCACTATTCATGACATCCGAGATGAGATTAAAATTGACTTACCAAAAACGTAAAATATTGATGGCCAACCGAAAGTGGTAGCCAACATTGCACACGTGGGCATAGCAACCACAGTTCCGACGTAGCTGCCAGCAAATGCAATAGTCGCTAGACGGCTTCTTTCTAATGGAGGTGCCCACTGAGCCCAAACTGCATGTATACAGGGATAAGTTACTCCCTGAAAAAAAAGTTTATTTGCTCATTTGTTTATTTTCCCATAGTTTTTTCATCGAATATAAATCCGAATAATTCGGATGTAGGAAAATCACCAATCAACAAATCACTTTTGGCAATCATAAAAAGGTTTTGTGTACATAATATTATAATATTTGATCAAATGGTTATTCATCATTTCTTTCACCTGTCAAATATCAGTCTTCAACCAATCACACTTTTGTTTGCTGTTTGACAAATCCAGTCAACAACGCAATATTAGCGCCTATTTGCATATTATGCTCAATTCAGCTAGTTTGTGAATATGTCTCTCTGATAATTAATTAATTGGATTCAAGAAATGATCATATAAATATAACACGACCTTGAGTAATTAGCTACTATTATATTGTTTGCTACTCAATTTCCCTTGTATTTATTAATTCAACTTGACTCTCGAACTTTGCTCTCGGGCTGTCATCAAAGTATTATGCCAAAATTAGGTCTCGTTAAATTATCAGAAAATACCAGTCAAAATTTAGATGCAATGAAAAAAGTCGACTATTTATAAAGGCCTTGTTATATTACTCTCGATTATTTCATTATGGAAACATATCGTTGGTGTCGCTTTGTTTGTGGGTTGATGTGGTGGTATGTATTGGCATGACGATTTTTATTCTTATTTTATTGTGTACGATCAATCATATATGTTATATCCACTGTTACCTACATTATAAGAGCTTTCTACTTTATATTTGAACTTTTAACTAGTTGCTACAACACGTTTGGAAAATCTTAATTGGAGGTTTCCCGTTAATGATTTAAATAAAATTGAAAATAAAATTAAACTACTGTAAGACTATATATCAATTTGTCACTCCAAGCATATTCCAAATTGAGCCTACAACATGGAGTAAGTCGTGAATGATAGAAAATACATCATTCCGCCTACTTATTACCTTCTGCAATATTTGAAGTGTACTTCTAACTACCGCCACTAAGTTTTTTAATAATGTGCTCCAGAAGCTGAAGAAGATATTTGCTAGAAAGAATCGAACGAGTAAAAGCTGGTACTTCCTAAGTGTTTTTCGATCCTGTAAATAATAGAAATCTATTCTCCCGTTTATTCATAACAGAGCTTTCGTGATTGTGCAGTGCCCTCTGATGTCTAATATCAAGATACTCCACGATGAGAGTCGTATTTTCTAGATTCACAGCACACATAATTCAGTAATTCACCTATTCGACACAAGTGAGAGATTCCTTAGATACGGCAGTCTAATCTACCACTTAATAGGGGTCACTACCAGTTTGTTAAAATTTACTCGATGAGATTTTCTAACCTAGCAGAAACCTATTGTCTCCATATTTCCAGCACTTGATTCAAAATAAAAGGAAATTAGTTCAGGGAAGAAACATATTTATTCTTCTTGCTTTTATATACGCCCATGGAAGAAAACTGAGCAGGATTTCATCTTTGTGTTAACCTTTTAACTGAATTTTACTATTGGTAGAAAGAAATGATTCTGTATGAATCGGTAGATATTGACCTCCAAAACATGTAACTTTTCGCATTTCGTCACCCCCGTTTAGTACTTAATAATTGTTTATTTGATATTTTCCGGGTATAAAAAGCGAACAAAACATCGAATTCCAACAAACTTTGATTTTTATTAAACGTCTGGTAACATGTCATTGAGATTTGTAATTGACGAATAATGACTGGAATTTAATAATTTTTCTCCGTTTGTATGGCACAAAAAATATTTTGTAAGCTTATGTAAAAAACTTTTGGTGTGTGGTACATACAATTATTTTTTCAGTTCTAAATTGTTTATATTTTGTACATAATCGACGAAAAATGATTTCCCATCCTATAAGAGCATTTCATCTGAAAATTTTTCAAAGAAATACGTTATTTGCATGAACAATTTCTAATACTGATGAAACCAACTATTTTTTTAAGTCTTTAGTGGAGTAAATCTGGCAAATGGTTGGCGAAAATTTCACGATGCTTAGCGACCCGGTGGAAAATGTTAGTTGTGATACCAATAACAACCCCCTGAAATTTCTATTTCCCAACGTGGGTGCAACCCCATTCTTTTGGCCAAAAAGAGGTTTTTTGACATTTTTAAGGGTAGTTTAGCAAAAAAAATTAATATCTGTGGTTGTATTGAAAATTAAGAGACCAAAGTAGAACCCTTTCATTTTCAATGTCCAAGAAACTTCCAGTCCAAATTTCAAGTTGATCCGACCTCCCCCGTCCCCGTATATATATATATATATATATATATATATATATATATATATATATATATATATATATATATATATATATATATATATATATAAACAAGTTTAAAGTTTCTTTGCCTAATTGGCCACTATCGTGTATGTAACTTAAGAGATATAGAATTAAATTTTCTGAATTATGAAGATAACTTAGATAATTTAACATAGGATTATAAAGATGAATAAACGTAAAAGATTGAACCATAGGCGGGATTCGAACCCACATTTCTGGATTTCTAGTCCAGGGTGTTTACCAATTACACCACTTCGGTCCTATTAGATTTTTATATTTTTGTAAATATAAACCTCTGAAAGGATAGTAGATCATTGATGAACACAATGCGATTCGATGCCCTACCATAGATCAACTATTCACGCATATTCATCTAAAGTTCAGTCGTTTTTTGAAGTAAGGATTGTAGGTTAGTACTGCTATGGTTGGCAGTTACTTGACAGGGATGCTGTCATTTGAATAAGAACTGTCAAGTAACTGCCAACCATAGCAGTACTAACCTACAATCCTTACTTCAAAAAACGACTGAACTTTAGATGAATATGCGTGAATAGTTGATCTATGGTAGGGCATCGAATCGCATTGTGTTCATCAATGATCTACTATCCTTTCAGAGGTTTATATTTACAAAAATATAAAAATCTAATAGGACCGAAGTGGTGTAATTGGTAAACACCCTGGACTAGAAATCCAGAAATGTGGGTTCGAATCCCGCCTATGGTTCAATCTTTTACGTTTATTCATCTTTATAATCCTATGTTAAATTATCTAAGTTATCTTCATAATTCAGAAAATTTAATTCTATATCTCTTATATATATATATATATATATATATATATATATATATATATATATATATATATATATATATATAAGAGATATAGAATTAAATTTTCTGAATTATGAAGATAACTTAGATAATTTAACATAGGATTATAAAGATGAATAAACGTAAAAGATTGAACCATAGGCGGGATTCGAACCCACATTTCTGGATTTCTAGTCCAGGGTGTTTACCAATTACACCACTTCGGTCCTATTAGATTTTTATATTTTTGTAAATATAAACCTCTGAAAGGATAGTAGATCATTGATGAACACAATGCGATTCGATGCCCTACCATAGATCAACTATTCACGCATATTCATCTAAAGTTCAGTCGTTTTTTGAAGTAAGGATTGTAGGTTAGTACTGCTATGGTTGGCAGTTACTTGACAGTTCTTATTCAAATGACAGCATCCCTGTGTATATATATATATATGTGTGTATGTATATATATATATGTTTTTATGATTTCATTTCCTAAGCAACATAATATATATATATATATATATTCTGCTTCAGGTTTCCGTGGGCGTTGTATGCTGTATTGGGTAGCCGGGATATACTTCGCGTTGTCGTAGATTGGTTAGTTAACTCGAAGCAGAGCAGCAGCCCTGAAGAGAAGACCTGAAGATGGCACATGAGATTGTGCCGAAACGTAGTCATATCAACGGTTTCTATCGAAACCAATCTACGACAACGCGGAGTATATCCCGGCAACCCAATACAGCATATATATATATATATATATATATATATATATATATATATATATATGTATATATATATATATATATATATATATATATATATATATATATATATATATATATATGTAGAACTGGATTCTCGGGTATTGATCCGCGTTGTGTGGTTTCGGTTCTCAAAAGGACCAATTTCACGACGTTTCGGCAAAGTCGCATTTGCCATCTTCAGGTGATTCGACCGTAGAGTCTGGAAAATCTAGGCGAACTGAAGTTCGCCTAGATATATATGTTTCTTCTTAGGTTCTCGCGGACGTAATGTGTAGAACTGGATTCTCGGGTATTGATCCGCGTTGTGTGGTGTCGGTCCTCAAAAGAACCAATTTCACGACGTTTCGGCAAAGTCGCATTTGCCATCTTCAGGTGATTCGACCGTAGAGTCTGGAAAATCTAGGCGAACTGACGCTTACTTGGAGGGACAGGTATTTATATCCCCCGTTATGCTTGACCTTTGGACTTTCGGACTATTTCACGCTTGGTTGATTTCTACGTGTTTGGCTCCGAGTGACACGTTTGGACGACGTCATTGCGACGCTGGAATCAGCCGGAAAGTTTCCGTGACCTGTTGCACGTGCACTGGATACCACGTTCTCTCTTGTTTTTGGTTGTATCTTCCGACTTTCTAAAGCGGGTTTCCATGTTGCTGGTAATCTTAGTCCGTCATCTCGTTTGTTAAGACTATGTGGACGTTTCTCGATCTCTATTGCCTCCCTGGTTATTCTGGTGTAGAAGTGTTCAATGTTGGCTAGAGTCTTTGTGCCGCTAAAGTTGATCATATGGCCCGTACTTCTTACATGTTCAGCTAGTCAAGACGTGGTTTTGTTTTTCGACACAGCGTTTGCATGTTCAGTCTTTCGCACATCAATGCGTCTGTTGGTCTGTCCGATGTATGTCTTTTCACAATTACCACATGGCACCTCGTACACTCCTTGGCATTCTAGAGGAATTCTGTCTTTTGGATTCCGAAGAACATTTTTGATTTTCCTATCTGTTGTGAAGGTTGTTTTGATATCATGACGGCTCAGTATTTTGCAGATTTCGTCAGTTGTGCCTTTTATGTAAGGTAGAAAAGCGTTTCCCACTGGTTGATCTTCATTGTTGACATCCTTCTCATTTTTGCGTCGAGAGTTATGAATCTGTTTTCTTGAATAGCCATTCATCCTAAGGGCTGCTCGGATGGTTTCCATTTCTCCATCGAAGTTCTCCGCATCAGCGAGACGTTTCGACCTTGTCATGAGGGTATTTACGACTGATTGTAGCTGGGATGGATGGTGATGCGAGTTACTATTCAAATATCGGTTCGTGCGGGTCTTTTTTCTGAATACTGTATGTCCCAAACTGCCGTCAGTTTTCTTTGTTACCAAAACATCTAGAAATGGTAATTGGTTGTTCTCTTCGGCTTCTATTGTGAATTTTATCCGATCATGGATTCCATTCATGTGATCGAGGAACCCTCTTAGTTGTCCTTCTCCATGTGGCCAAATAACGAAAATATCATCTACATATCTGAGCCAAAGTTTGGGTTTTAGTTGCGCTGTGTTAAGAGCTTTAATTTCAGAATCCTCCATGAAAAGATATGCGATCACTGGTGAGATTGGTGATCCCATCGGTGCTCCTTCGATTTGCCTATATCGCTGTCCCTCGTACATAAAGTAAGTATTGGCTACACAGTGTTTGGCCAAGTCAATAATGTATCCTTCCGGTTTGTATTTATGTTGGATGATCTCTAGGGCTTCGTTTATGGGTACTTGTGTGAACAAGGATGCTACGTCGAAGCTTACTAATATGTCGTCAGGTCCTACTATTTGCATATCTAGAAGTTCGATAAAGTGTTCCGCGTTCCTCACATACGATGATGCTGTCTCAACGTGCGGTTGTAACTTCTTGGCTAGGAATCTTGCTAATGCATGTGATGGTGAGCCGATAGAGCTTACTATTGGTCTCAGAGGTACTGCTGGCTTGTGTATTTTTGAGAGACCATACAGTTTCGGACATCTGGATGATTTTTCTCTTGGAATGAGATGTAACTGTAACTCAGGGTCGATAGGAGATGCCTTGATTTTCGCTTTCGTTGTTTTCTCTAGATATGTAGTGGGATCAGACCTGATCTTCTTGTAAGTCGGATCGTCCAATAGCGCAGCCATCTTGGTTCTGTAGTCATTAGTGTTCATGACAACGGTTGCATTTCCTTTATCTGCTGGTAGGATGATGATGCTTTCGTTCTCTCGAAGAGTTTTCAGTGCTAGGAACTCGTCGTGTGAAATATTCCTTTTAGGTGGCTTCGAGGTTCGTAGAATACGCGACACATCTTGGCGAATAATCTCTGCTTCACTTTTATCCTGCAGCGAAGTTGTAGCAGATTCCACGTTGCAAATGATGTCTTCCAATGGAATGCGTGCCGGTGCAATAGCGAAGTTAAAACCTTTAGCAAGGACATCCATGGAGGCCTTATTCAAAGAATGGTCGGATAAGTTATGGACAACTTTGACAGGATCTATGTTTGTGCTGTCTCCCTCAGGTTTCTGGGTGTCTTTCAGATGATTGAACTTCTTCTTCTGTTTCTCTATAGTTATTTCAGTGTTTTTCTCTGCTCTGAACTCGGCAAGCTGGTCAATTCTTTCCCAAAGTAGAGGATTGATTTCATTGCTGAGATAGAGGTGAACACGTAGTAGCTTGCTGTCAGTATCATCCAGAATTCTTCTTGTTTGGTGAATGGCATCTCGAAGCAGTGCAAAACTCGTTCTTCTCAAGATGTTCTTCGTACTAGTTGTCTTTGTGTGATACGAAAGTTTCATACAGGTTGGAATAATCTTCTGGTCCTGGCAGCGGCGTAGAAAGGTAAGGTCGCACAAAAGTTTCGATCTTTTTGTTCTCAACTTCACGAAACTTCTTGTTTGATGGTATCCAGTGCACTTGCAACAGGTCACGGAAACTTTCCGGCTGATTCCAGCGTCCCAATGACGTCATCCAAACGTGTCACTCGGAGCCAAACACGTAGAAATCAACCAAGCATGAAATAGTCCGAAAGTCCAAAGGTCAAGCATAACGGGGGATATAAATACCTGTCCCTCCAAGTAAGCGTCAGTTCGCCTAGATTTTCCAGACTCTACGGTCGAATCACCTGAAGATGGCAAATGCGACTTTGCCGAAACGTCGTGAAATTGGTCCTTCTACATATATATATATATATATATATATATATATATATATATATATATATATATATATATATATATGTTTTTATGATTTCATTTCCTAAGCAACATAAAATGATAAAATTTGAACTAACGGAACATTAAAAATTAGAAAAGATTAATAAAATATGTAATAAAAATAACGAAAGAGGAAATCATAATTGAAATGATTCCAAGACTATCAGAAGATAGCACAAATTATTAAAATATGTTATAGATTTAAGGTAGAATTAGAAGATTTGAGTTCTATAATGTTATAGAAATATTATTGATATTTTATTTTATGTATTGGATTTAAAAATTGACAAATGTTAAAATTGACATAAATATTGGAATAATCAAGTTAATATGAACCTAATCATAGGTTATCTTAAACCAAAATATGTGGAAAAATGTAGGCAATATTAATTTAAATAGCAGAAAGCATCATCACTTGAAATAATTTGAAAATCTTCAATAATTCAAAATTTATAGAATATTCTATTCTGATTGGTCGAAACAATTTAGAAACTTCAAAAAGGTCAACAATTAAAAGTTATGTCAGTTACAACAATGACCAAAGCATTCTAGACAATGGAAGAAAGCACTTCATTGGTTAGAAATGACATCAACTGGCGTCATTTTGGAAGTCCTATAAAAAGGAAATCTGAAATGGAAACCAGACAGTTTGCATTTACATCTAAGATCCAAAGCATCTCCTGCATCTCAAGTATATTTCCATAACCTCAGTTTTTGGTAACATCGGAGAGCTCAAGTAGTCTCTGTAGCTTCGACAGATTAAAGTAACCGAAGCAAGTAAATTATTCCTACCAATCAAGTAGTGTTCCTGAGTATTCGAACATTCGAACAATTTGAGGTTATAATAACTACAGTTAATAAGTAGCATCGTAGAACATCCAGTCTTCGATAACGTCCCAGTATATTATTGAAGAAGTTTTATATCTTAAAAGAATAAAACAAGTTAACAATTTAATCAACAGTTCCTGAATTTATAAAGAAGTAACAACGTAGTTTACCTTGTGTATGTGTATAGCAGAGTAATTTTTAAAGTGAATAATCAAATCATCAAGAAGATAAAAATCAACTGAACATTGCCAACATTTTCTATCATATTATTGGATATGAACTAAAAGTAAGTTTGTTTATGATATCCTCATTGTATTGTTATTTGTATATCAGAATGAAAGATTGTCGTCTGTAACTTTGTAAACAAGAATTGATATTAAGTAGTTTTTAGGGTTAAACATAGACATTTTAGAACATAAAATAAATCGTAAGATCTGTAACCTGAGATATAACATAGAGTCATAAATATTTAAATATAGAAACTTTTAACATTCAAACAAAATATTGTGTTTAATTCCATATAACATACAAATCATTTATTCAATTCAAATCAATAAAAATGTCAGTCAAATCAAAACAAATCAAAATAAAAAGAGTTAGCCGGAATAATAAAATTGAATTAAATTAGAATTCAAACATAATCATCATTAATTAATAAACTCATTAGAGTTTTGTTAACAATATATATACTCATATATGCAAGGAATCTTGCGTAACGACTAACTCGGTCATTTTTCAACCGATTTGGTTGAAATTTGAACTGAAGATAGGTGTTATGGTCTCAAAACTACCCTCTGAATTTCAAGTGAAAATATTGAATAACTTTTCAAAAATTCAACTTAAGTCAATTTTTTAGTTATTTTTCAAATATATCTCATGTCATTAACATCCGATCAGGATCTGCTTTGCGAGAAAATGTAGGTATTTGCATATAGTTTTATGTCATGGAACTCATTTTTTAATTATTTTTTTTCCGGTCTATATTGGCCATTTTGGTTAATTTGAGATAAATCGAATGACGTTCCCGTGAGGAGTGCGTAGCTGTCGAGTTAGAAAAGTGCAAACTGGTTGTACCTAAAACGGCTTTACGACGACTTTTGGCGTGCCGTTTTCGCTCCATGTAGTTAGATAAGGTATCGGACCGTGCCCGACGGCCCATCTTTTTCCGATAAATGTCCATTAAATAGGAAACTTTAATCAAAATAGAAATAGGTACTCTCAGGTCTTAGCTACGCGCGTCTAACATGCGAGTCGCACGGTGCGACGTACCAAAGGGAATTTTCTAGCTACTTAAATATACCCGGAGCGGGTGAAAGCTAGCGGCCCACAGCCAAAAATACTTTATAACAACTGACGCTGCCCGCACGGGGCACGAAACGGCCCCAACATAACAAGATTGAGGTAAAATGTAAACTCTAACTCACGCGGAGCGAGCTTCTCGAGAGAAACGTCAAAATGATTAGGTTCGTAGCTAATCACATAGGACGTCTGGCATTCATGCACTTGTGTTTTTATGCAATTTCAACCTTCTAATTTCGATAGGCCACGTGAAAATGCCGGAGCCCAAAGCGCTATCAACTTCTGAGCCTCACAATATTCGTATATAATTGCGAAATTTCGCAAACTTCAAATTAATTAATTTGACACAAGTTTTGGGGATATTAATACCGAAAATAAAATGGCCAATATAGGCTGGAGAATAAAAAAATTAAAAATGAGTTCCATGACATAAGTCTATGAGCGAAAACTTACATTTTCCCGCGAAGCAGACGCAGATCGGATGTAAATGACATGAGATAAAAAACTGAAAAATTGACTTAAAGTTGAATTCCTGAAAAACTATTCAATATTTTCACTTGAAATTTATAGGCTAGTTCCAAAACTATAACACCTATCTTCAGTCGGAATTTTAGCCAAATCGGTTGAAAAATGATCGAGTTAGCCGTTACGCAAGATTCCTTGCATATATGAATATATATATTTGTATGTTTTCTTGGTATATTGGTTCGTATATATACTGAAAATGAAATAAAAATTCTGTATGATGTTTCGACAATGTTTATTGTCTTTATCAAAATGTGAATTAGTGTTTCCATGTAATTTAGAAAAGAATAGATGATTTCGATTAATGAAATGCGTCTGCAGCCGACTTGTGTTTTAAGATCCAATTAAAACTGCAGAAAACATTGGATCGGTTGTGTGTGAAAGAGTAATGTATGGCTAATTACAATTTGAAATGGATTGAATTTGATTAAATACAAGATATTTTAAGATTGTACAATTATAAATATCTATAATTATTGTATGAATTAGTTATTCTATGATAAACACTTCCGATCTCTCATAATCAACTATTCAAGTTTAAGATAATTCTATGGAATTTAACCTCAAAATTGTTACTCACAATGTCATAATTAAATAATATTTTATCTTTTTTAGGTTGAATTTTAAATAGACAAGTGGAAAGTGGCACTTCAAACTAATAAAATTTTGTTAAGTTTGAATTAGAGTATTATAAAGTTTCGAAAGATTGGACTCTATTTTGTCATTTACACAATTGTTCTTTTTAATTTGAATAGATTCCAATATCAAACGTTTGTTGTCGTTTGTTTCAATACTTAAAATATTTGTATTGTTGTAGTCGAATGTATGGTTAGTGTCTTTTACATGTTTATTGAGCGACTACAACAATACAAAAATTTTAAATATTTATATATATATATATATATATATATATATATATATATATATATATACATTGACAATAAAAGGGTTCTACTTTGGTCCTTAATTTTCAATATAACCAGAGATATTAATTTTTTTTTACCCTTAAAAATGTTAAAAAAAAAATGTTTGGCCAAAAAAGGGGGTTGCACCCACTTTGGGTAATAGAAATTTCAGGGGGTTGTTATTGGCACCCTAACGAACACTTTCCACCGGGTCGCTAAGCATCGTAAAATTTTCGCCAACCTTGCCTTTTTTCTCGCCAGATTTACTCCACTACTTATATAATTCTTGGTTAATATCGTTTTTCAATTTTTTCGCTAAACATTCTTCCTCCACTATACGAATAAAGGAGGTATTGTAATCTGAAACAGAATGTTTTCTGGTTACAGTCGAGAGTTTATTTTATGCTTCGAAGTAGCTACTATGCTCTGTGGTATCATAGAAAAAGAATATATTCTGTCAATAATGTTGATACTGAACAGCAGGTGTCAGTATAAAACAAAATATTATAGTGTCAATATTTTCGAAAGTCAACCTGACAGCAGGTATCAGTGTAAAGCATAAAGTTATAAAATCCATTATTAGTCCAGGCATTTAAGGACGAAAATCGAAGATTTTTGTTCGAATTTCTAATTTTGGTCTATTCTTATGTATTTTGACACACTGAACACGACGGTGTAGTTTAAATTTGGATTAACCCTGTGCTCGAAAATTGATGACCATTTTTTGGACCCAAAAATGGCCGTTTTTCGATTTTTTCGAGTTTTGAGACAAAACTATTGCCTGCATGAAAAAAGTTTTGAACAAAAGTTGTTTGAAAAATTGATTTTTGGCTCCGGTCCCAAGTTGATTCGAGATCGTGGGTCCAAGATAGGGCCCATTTAGTGTGCTTTTTTTTAGCACATTGAAAAATTGAGTATATGTCAGAGAGTTTTTGTTTTTTCCATATTCTGTTCAGTTAAAAGATGGTACTTTTATTTCTCTCTTTTCTGTTTATGGTATTTTGACCTACCTCATTTTTTGGCGCCAAAATCGGCCATTTGAAAAATCCGTATTTTACAAATTTTTCAGATGAAATACTTATGTTATCGATGTAAAACCATATTCTTTCGTTTTCGTTTGAGGCTTAGAGACAGAATTTTTTCGGAGGGCTGAGAGTGTGTTCTCATTGCTCGTCATCATTCTGGATCGTCTTTTTCTTTTTTGTTTGTATTAATTTAATTAGGCTTAGGTTTAGAATTTGTATCTTTTATTTTGCTCGTCTGGGGGGTCAAGTTGAGTAGCTTATGCTAGATCTTCGCCTCCCATTAGAGTATTTCTTCTCAATAAAGTTATATTATTATTATTATTATTATTATTATTATTATTCGGAAGATTTCATTATCCCACACCTAATATCAAAATTCAAGCATTTGGTTCAAAGACATAACTTTGGCGTCATTTTGAAAATCTTGGACCACCGAAAAATTCAAATTTTTTGAGGTAAGAAATTCTTGATGGAATCCAAATTCTAGGTTCTATCAGAGGTTTTCATAAAGAGTATTTTAAGTTCAAGCAGATCGATTTGGGTTGAGTAGAAATGAAGCTATCCTAATAAATGTGTTTGAGCCTCTAGAGGGCCCAATTTTGGGCCCATCGACAAAAACCTTGGAGCAAATTACAGAGAAATACATCGGGTATCCAAGTTTGAAACAACGTATGGAGATTTGTTCACAGTTCCAAGTTATAACGAATTTCATCATAAAAACTAGCGCAAATTTATATTTAGCGGCAATAAGCGAGCGTCGGTACAATAGATTCCGCACGCGAAATTATTGTTTTTTTAATGAATTCTTATTATCGTTTTGTGTGAAGGAGTGAGTGTATGTAGACGTGTGAACGTGTATATGTGATCGTGACATGATGTTTTTATAGGGTGTTACATAACAAATTTCAATATTTAAACAAAAAAATGAGATTAATATAAATTTTGTTTTTTTCACATTTACGTATTTTTTTGTTTTATACATTTCACATTCATTAAAAAATTATCTCTATGTCTAATTATTCACAAATAACTTAAGTTTTCGTTATCACTGGCAGCATATATTGTTAATGATGTAATATGATCATTATTGATATACGAATCATCGTGATCCGCTTCATCAATTGAGATTGATAAAATTTGATCGTCGCAATTGTCATTGATAACATCATCGGTATCGTCATCATCTTCATCATCGTGTTCATTTTCATCCATACGCTTATCAAAATCATCATCATCCAATATACAGACTTCTGGCTCGGGGCAATTAGAACAGTCTTTAACTTCACAATGCTTACATAATGAGCTACAAGATAATCCTAATTTTTTGCACGAACTTTCACCAGTACCAGTAAATGCGGTTGCAGAAATAGTTCCAATGGACTTACTCCTATACAAACAGTGAATAATGCACGTCCCAATGAGTTGATCCAAATAATCTCTTCTGATTGTAAAAAAATTTTAATGGTAAATGTTCGTGCAAAAAAATAGGATTATCTTGTAGCTTGTAGCTCATTATGTAAGCATTGTGAAGGTAAAGACTGTTCTAATTGCCCCGAGCCGGAAGTCAGTATATTAGAAGATGATGATTTTGATAAGTGTATGAATAAAAATTAGCACGATGATGAAGATGATGACGATACCGATGATGTCATCAATGGCAATTGCGATGATCAAATTTTATCAATATCAAATGATGAAGCGGCTCCGTAATCCGTATATCATTAATGATCATATTACATCATATAACAATATATGCTGACAGTGATAACGGAAACTTAGGTTATTTGTGAATAATTAGACATATAGATAATTTCTTATTAAATACGGAATGTGAAAAACGTTTTCACGTCCACATACATTCACACATTCACACAGAACTATTATAAGCTTTCAGCTGCATTTTAAAATATGTATAAACTATAATTTCGCTCGCGGAATCTATTGTACCAACGCTCTCTTATGGCCGCTAAATGAATTTCCGTGCTAATTTTTCATAATGAAAACTTCTAATTTAACCAAGAATTTGGATTCAATACAAAAATTCTAACCTCAAAAAATTTGGATTTTTGGTGGTCCAAGATTTTCAAAATGGCGCCAAAGTTATGTCTTCGTACCAAAATGCTTGAATTTTGATTACTAGGTGCAAAATAATGAAATCTTTCGAATGAAATTAGTTTTAGATCGATAACAAGTATTTCATCTGAAATTCGTAAAACACGGATTTTTCAAAATGGGCGATTTTGGCGCCAAAAATGAGGTAGGTCAAAATACCATAAGCCGACAGAAGAGAATTAGAAATACTATCTTTTTACTAAAACAGAATATGCAAAAAACAGAAACTCTTTGACATATGCTCAATTTTTCAATGTGCTGAAAAACTTACTAAATGGGCCCTATCTTGGCGCTCCGTTATGTTGATCCCCCTCCCCCCCCCCCCCGCATCAAATTTTCTTATCAAAACGCTAGCGCAGTGAGTCTACACCTAGCACAACCTAGCACAACCGATTTTAAACCTAGCACACCTATACAATGGCTGGAATGTGAGGTAGCGTGCGGGTGGGGCTAGCATAACGCCTAGCCCCCCCCCCCCGCATCAAATTGTCTTACCAAAACGCTAGCGCAGTGAGTCTACACCTAGCACTACCTAGCACAACCGATTTTAAACCTAGCACACCCATACAATGGCTGGGATGTGAGGAACCGTGCGAGTGGGGCTAGCATAACGCCAGCCTCCCCCGCAGAAAATTTTCTTACCAAAACGCTAGCACACCTATACAATGGCTGGGATGTGAAAAACCGTGCAAGGGAGCAGGGGGAGCTAGCATGACGCCTCCGTCGTTTTAATTGAATTTGATTTGATTTCGAAAAGTATGCAACACGTTACACAATCTTTCTGTTATCAAAAACCAGGAAGTAATCGAAGCCTGATTAATCATTTCTATTTGGAAATTGATGGTAATAGAATTGAGGTAATTTTTTAAAGCCACATTAGTCGTAAATGATCGACCAATATGAACGGTTATTCAAAAAACGGAATGGGGATTTGTGGATGAAGACTTTCGAGGGAAGTACAGAAAGCACAAGCAACTAGAACCTGGAGTAAAAGATAATGTTCGAGATCATATCATTTCTATACCACGAATTGAAAGTCACTACACGAGAATATATTGATGGAGGTAAAAGTATAGCTGACTTACAGAGATTCTAAAGCTGATTGTCAAAAAAAGAAAATTACCTATGCATCTTGTTCAACGTATACAGAAAACAGTTTTTGTAAGCAATCTCTACTCATAGTAAGCTATGTTTTGTGCGATGAAAAATTTTTGTTTATCCATAATTGGTGAAGATTTTGAAGGGGTAGTGGTTGTTTTTGTTTGTCCCCAAATTCTACGCCGCTGGAAAAAGTACCAATGTTTTCTACACAAAAAAGGTACTCTTGGTCATAAGCTCTACAGTTGACCGTTTTCGAGAAAAATCAACCTTTATGTTGAAAAACATGGTAAATTTTTTTGGTTTTGTTACTTGTTTGAAGAAATTTCGTCTAATTGGTAAAAAAATAAATTTTATTTCAAAGAATGGACAATGTTTTTCAACATGAAAGTTGATTTTTCTCGAAAACGGTCAAGTTTGGAGCTTATGACCAGGAGTACCTTTTTGTGTAGAAAACATTGGCGGATCGAATGGGCATTTCAAAACCGTACTTTTTCTAGTTGCGTAGAAGTGGAGAAGAAAAACAACTACTACCCCTTAAAAATCTTCCCAATTATGAATTAAAGAAAAAAATTATCGCACAACACATAGCTTATTATAAGTAAAGATTGCTTACAAAAGTAGTTCTCTGTACGATGAACGGTTCCGGAGATATTCGCAAAAACTAATTTTTTTTTTCAATTTCAACACCCTGTATCTCGAAAACGAAGTGAATTAGAGGAAAATCTTATATGAAAGACCTCTATTATGTTTAGAAGTTCTATCGTTTGCCGAAGTTATGAACGAAAAAACTGAAACACCCTGTATATGTATACAGCGTGATCAGTTAAGGGCGGCTCAGAAACTGCTGGGAATAGAAATGTGGAAAAAAAATTTATGATTAAAGTGACCATGAGGAAATCCTGGAAATGATTTTTAAGTTCTGAATTTTGCCGCAAGGATGCGCAATTGAAAATTAAATATTAAAATTCCAAATTTCTCCGGAAATTCTCAAATTAAGGTATATCTTTATTAACATCATTAGAAAGGTTAGACAATTTTATATCATTTTGATCCGAAGTTCATTGGCGTACAGACCTTGATAAGAGTGGGGGAAGCTATTGAAAGTATAATCAATCAAATCGATGTAGTTTCTAAATGACTCAGTCGATTTTAGTAAACTTAAGTTTATATGGGAGGAGAAAGTACGTACTTTCAACTGACGTATATATTGGTACACGATAGTTCCTAATAAAATTGCTAGAGGGCGTAATTTGTAACGAGAACAGTTTTTTTTACTTTATCTCAAAAACTCAAATCATACGGTATAACTATGACATGATAATCGAAAATGAGATTAAATTTGCAACAAAAACCTGGAAACTGCACATCGATATCTTTTTTCGTTTCAAAGTTATAGTAAAAAATGTACGTTCGTGACACAGGAACCTGTAACCTCTGATTTAATTATATCAGAAGAATTATGGGGAAATTGTTTTCGCTATTGCATTTTCCATATGATATAGACAAATATCCACAATTTCAACTCTCGAGTGTAGTCTTCATCGAGTTAGTAAGTCAATTGTGAGATTGGAGTCATTATTGCACAGCAGGCCATTAATTAAATCTAAAGAACTTGTCAAGTAAGCTCTTGGGTTTGTTCTGTTTACAGATAAATTCAGATAAGCAAAATCTAATATTGTTTATCATGATTTAATATACCTAACTATTTCAAAATGTCTTTCACAAATGAAGAAGCTTACGATATGTTTTTTCAGTGTTTCGAAAATGCAACATTAGCACAAATTCTGTGAACCGATGTGGCACCTTCTGTGACTTATCTGGACAAACAGAACAAACACAAGGGCTTACTTGACAAGTTCTTTTGATTTATTTCATGGCTTCCTGTCAAATAATGAAATATGGCTAACATGACTCCAAATTCACAAAAAGCTACCAACGCAACGAAGAATCCACTAGTATGTTGATAGTGTAGATATTTGCCTATATCGTATGGAAAATGAAATAGCGGAAACAATTTCCCCATAATCCTTCTGATAAAATTAAATTAGAGGTAATAGGTTCATATGTCACGAACGTACATTTTTTACTATAACTTTGAAACGAAAAAAGATATCGATGTGCGGTTTTCAGGTTATTGTTGCAAATTTGATCTCATTTTCGATTATCATGTCATAGTTATACCGTATGATTTGAGTTTTTGAGATAAAATCTAAAAAACTGTTCTCATTACAAATTATGACCTCTAGTAATTTTATTAGGAACTGTCGTGTACCAATAGATACGTCAATTGAAAGTACGTACCTTCTTCTTCTATACAAACTAAAGTTTACTAAAATCGAATGAGTCGTTTAGAAACTACATCGTTTTAATTGATTATACTTTCCCCCACTCTTATAAAAGGTCGGTACGCCAATGAACTTCGGAACTCAATGAAGAATTCACTCGAGACTTGAAATTGTGGCTATTTGCCTATATCATATGGAAAATGCATTAGCGAAAACAATTTCCCCATAATTCTTCTGATATAATTAAATTAGAGGTTACAGGTTCCTGTGTCACGAACGTAGATTTTTTACTATAACTTTGAAACGAAAAAAGATATCGATGTGCGGTTTTCAGGTTTTTGTTGCAAATTTAATCTCATTTTCGATTATCATGTCATAGTTATACTATATATGTATATATATATATATATATACATATATATATATATATATATATATATATATATATACTATTTGAGTTTTTGAGATAAAATCAAAAAAACTGTTCCCATTACAAATTTCGCCCTCTAGCAATTTTATTAGGAACTATCGTGTACCAATATATACGTCAGTTGAAAGTACGTACTTTCTTCTTCCATATAAACTTAAGTTTACTAGAATCGAATTAGTCGTTTAGAAACTACATCGATTTGATTGATTATACTTTCAATAGCTTCCCCCACTCTTATCAACGTGGGTACGCCAATGAACTTCGGATCAAAATGATATAAAATTTGTCTAACCTTTCTAACGATGTTAATAAAGATATACCTTAATTTGAGAATTTTCGGAGAAATTTGGAATTTTAATATTTAATTTTCAATTGCGCCCTCTTGCGGCAAAATTCAGAACTTAAAAATCATTCCCAGGATTTTCTCATGGTCACTTTGATCATACCTTTTTTTCCCACATTTCTATTCCCAGTAGTTTCTGAGATATGGCCGAGAGCCGCCCTTAATTGATCACGCTGTATATATGATTTATAGTCAATATCTCAAAAACCAAGTAATGTGCTCAAGAAATTTTTCTACAAAAGTTGTAGGAAATAAAAATTCCCACAAAAAATCATTCATAAAATTTTTTGATTTACTGCGCGGTTCCCGTGTAAAATGCGTTAAAAAAAATCATGCTCTTTCTTGAAAAAAAATTTAAATAAAAGTTATTCAAAATCTATTTTCCTTCAATACGAACGTTATTCACGGAAAATCGGGAAACCGTATTTGGGCATATTTTTCGGAATTAGTCGATAATTTGGCAGACAGTACGCCTTAAAGAAGAAATGTAGTACCTCGTTGATGTGTCCAGGGATATAACTGAGTATAAAAAATGAAAATTGTGGAAAATTCTTGGAAAATCATAGAATTTTCACTTTTGTATCAGCGTCAAACCTGTCATTTTCTAGCTTTCCGTAGGTGTAGATTACAAATTTACATCAGGTAGATGTAGGTAGGTGTAGATTTCATATTTTTCTTATTAAAGTTTTTCTTTTGAATTCAGAGATCAAAAATCGCGTATTTATTTTCCAACAACTTTTGTTCAAATATTTTTTCACACAACCCTTTGTCTCAAAACGCAAAAATCGAAAAATGGCCATTTTTGAGTTCGAAAATGGCCATAGACTCAAAAATGGCCATAGTTTTGCGAGCATAGGGTTATTTCAAATTTAAACTACACTATCGTGTGTCAAAATACATAAGAATAGACCAAAATTAGACCTCACAGATATTCGGACAAAAAAATCCTTAAATAACTGGACTATATGTAGACTATTTGAATAAAATTTCAATTAGCTTTTTCCAAATCATTCCCAATATATGCTCTGTTCCTACACTCATATATTTAAGCCGCAGAATATCTGAAAGTGAAAAATTGTTATAACGAAAGGAAGGGAAATAAATCAGTGGTCGATTGATTGCTTTCTTATTCTAAATTGATTCTGTTCGAAAGAAAAATGGTCGATTATTCAATTTATTAACTATAATAATGTTCAACAATAGATGATTTGACGATTCCAATTTCGGAAAATGAAAATTCATCAAAAACTAAAGGGTTTCAAATAAAATTCCGAGTAATCCATTGTTCCTCCACTGCCTCCGATGATGAGGTGTTGAACTCGAAGTATGCGCATGTTAAACATCGAGAAGAATATGTCTAAAAATGTATACTCAATCATCAAGTTTCGACCGTAAATTGTTTAAAAAAATAATTGTATAGCCAAAAGCACAAAAGTATTCATATCTCGAGAACCATACATCAAATCGAGTCGTCCTTGGGCTCGATTGGCTCTATTATACCGTAAACAATCAAGGAATTCTGTCATGTGGTAGTATAAAGTTTCATTTTTACTGAACTAGATATGTATCAGGCGAACAGCAACTTCCGGTGGAATCTTTCTAGTTGAAATGCTCTATGTGAGAAAAATATTGCTTCTATTAAATAATCTACAGAATCCGAACAATTCTATAGTAAAAAAAATATTGTATTCTTCTGGACATTAGAAGAAAATGTATTCTAACATTTCACTGAGTTTTGGAGAGGGCCCAAAAATCTAAAAATTCATCGAAACACGTGATCCCTATGATGATTTGCATGGCCTGGAGAAATGTTTTTATTTAAATCGCTAAATATTGACCTCCTGAACACGTAAATCCTATATTCGCGTTCCTGGGCCCCCGTTTCAATATTTAATAGTTGTTTATTGATAAATAACTCATCCGAGAAAAAATATTGTTTCTCTCAAATATTCTGCAAAATACGAATCATTTTCAACTGTTATGAAAGGTAAGAATAAAAATAAATTAGTATAGAATTAAATACTTTTCATTCACTTTTCTGAATGTTTGTTTGCAGTTATTTATTTTTCAATCAAGAATAATACCGCTCTATGACCTTTTCTGCTGGAGAATAGTTGCCAGTTAAACTATAAATATGCAATTATTATACATCGCATTATAAATACAAACTTTCAATAGCCTTCATCAGTCGCTTAGTAAATATTGCAACTTGGGAAATAATAATAGGAAAGACGCCGAAGTATTAGTCCGAACATGAGGCAGTTCTTTTAATGGATCCACATGAGTTTATGTCTAAACAGTAATGCTAGACCAGGAATAAATTCAGTGATGGGGCAAACCATTCCTGATTGAAAACTTAATATTTTTCAGTGATTTTCTTTAGTAAAATTGCTTCATTTTGGAAACAAATGGATAAATATGTTTTTATATTGAAATTGTTTTGTTTTGGAAACAAGTGGATAAATAAGTTTCTGCCACCAACTTCCAGGTACTTTCTTTTTTGAGTACATTCAACATACTTATTAGATGCTACTTACTATGACAGATATCTACTTTTCTGCTTATGAGAATATTAATTTTGTAGTCAATTTCATAGATTGATAGCACACCCTATTCCCATAAAATGAACATTGTCTGTAATCTACGGAAAGTTTGTGAGGAGTAGAAAATGTTAGAACTATTCGCAATGATGTTAGAGACAATATCGGTTAAGTAATGCTTAAAATTTCCTTTTGTATCGTGGGTTTTTAATAGTTGAGAAATTGAAAATACTGTCTATTGTAAAATTCCATTTGCAATGTTATAATAAGCAGGTAGTTTCAGAGAAAACGATGAAATATTCACAGCTCACTAATAAGTATTCTACTGTTATTCTTACCTCAAAAATACCTTCCACGATTCTCAATGCAATCAGTAAATAAATATTTGTTTTCGCTAGTATTGGTGTTATAAGTGTCATCACAGCTGTAGCTGCAACACCTAATCCATATAATTTCTTGCCACCTATTCTAACGGCTAACCAACCGCCTAGTAATTGAGTAGTAATGTATCCATAAAAAAATGAGCTCAGTATGTAACCCTGCAGCTTAGAATCCCAGTCAAATTCTTTTATCTGTGGAATAATAATGACAAAATAAGTTTAGTTAAATAGATACCTAGTTATGGGTATGAGATAGAGTTTATTTGCATCAATAGTTTATGACTTAATATTTTAGTGGCCAACCCCTGGCATTTTTTACTGTTACTACATCATATATCCTAAGTATGTTATAAGAACAAAATACGTGGTAAGATTGTGTAATCTGTTATTACTGGTTTGCATATTTTCGAATAAAATTATCAATTTGTTGTCATATAAGCTAGTGTTCAGTTTGTATAAAACATTATGAAGGTGCGGAATAATGGTGCAATAGATTGGAATCGACTTTAGATCAATTATTCAAAATTGAATAACAAGTATCGATTCGATCGAATGATGTTTCTAGTATTCCTTGAAAGGATAGATTCAAATTGGATCGGTACCTACCTAAGCTATATTTCCACTAATCTCTTTTTGATACAACAATATAAATAAGGTGGAATATAAAATCAAATCATAATATCCAAGAACTAAATATGAATTACAGTGAAAAATTACATTTCTCCGATCCAACGTTTTATTGCTGATATAGTCCAAAATACTGCACATAATGGAGTAGATTGTTTCTTAAAACCTTCAGAATGAATGCCCAATACATTATTGTATGTTATAATTTGGCATAACCAAACTTCGAAAAGCAACTCACCATCACCCAATTATTAATGAACAATAATTACGTGCTCATAAAATTTTTGAAAAAACTCTAATTAAAACTATACACACCTACTAAAGAGGTAAGGAAAAATTAGTTTCTTGTCGGTATTATAATCATTATGATCCTGTAATGTTGTTCTGAATCTACAAATTAAAGTTATTATTTCTTCTCATTCAAAATAACTTCACAATTTTTCTGGTTTTTCGGTATAACTGGGAGTACTAAGATGTGTTCTACTCATATTTCAGCCTCATTTTATTGTTTGCGGTCTAATTTCTTTTGAAAAAATGATTACGCATATTTTCAAAGTCATATCTACACAAAAATTTGACCACATAATGCAGTACAAAAGTACTAAGCAGATCATAGTGTTCATATACTTATAAAACTTCCTGAAATTCCGAATAGCAGATAAGTGATTTCACTATTTGGTCCTTTAGACTTCACCAACTCATAACCAGTACTTACAGTGGTATCAAATATATCATGATCATTGTTTAATACTATTTCAACTAAGTAAATACTAAGATCTTCATGTATTGAAGTAAAGAGAAAAAAACAGGTAACATGGCAATTCAAGTATCGAAATTCACTAAATATAAATTCATTAGATTGGAATAATGAAATTTGAATGAAATAGCAAGACGAATACATTTAATAGCTACGTATTCACAAACGATTAATAAAATTCTACTGATTAGAATAAATCCAAAGGGTGCTGAGAAGAAAGTGTTCCAGGATGTAACTATAATGAACTACTGGAATCTCAAGACTTCCCTGTTATACCATATAAGGAGGATTGAAGTAATGCTACGAAAACACAGAAACCCTTCTGGGAAATCAAGTCCCTCAATCCATACAACTTTTCTGGTAAGGCGATCATCAGAATACTCATGAGAATTCATACAAAAACGCCTAGCTCTGGGAAATATACTTCATATCCATAGTAGGGCCAAGGTTGAATTCAGACTAACAGTGGATTATGTCAAAGACACTAGAAACAATAGTAGATAGTTTCGTCGAAAAACCGGTAATGTCTGCAAATATAACGAAAAGATCAACCGAAACCGCCCCATAGCAGATGACAGATAAACTGGTGAAGACACTAGAACAAAAATATATAGCTATCTATCTGTGCTTTCCTTGTCATCTAGGGAGATTTGACACCGTATCATATGCGACTCTATAAAACCTTCCCTCTTGAGGAGGTATGTAGACCAAATCTAATCGAGATGAATGGAAAAAATGTTACATACCAGAAGAGATGAGACAATGGTGGGAAAGCACCATCGGAGTAAGCATCGAGATGATTGCCGCAAGAGTCGTACCTACTTCGGAGCCTGGTAGTGGATAACCTTCCAGAAACATTAATCTCCAATGGATATGCACATGTTAAAATCTTAATCGCTGAAAGAATTTTTGAGGGCACTCTACTGATCATCTAGGAAGATCTTAAGACCACAGAGAAATGGTGTGAAACGGCTAGACCAGGAATTAACTTTACTAATAGTACAATAGTGGAATTCAACAGGAAAGAGAAGATGGATCGCATGAAACCACAAAATGGGGAGAATGAAATTACCATCGTGCTGAAGGATAATGATGAAGTCAACTATCTAGACGTGATACTAGATGCGACTCTCACCTACGGCCAGCACTTGAATCCTCATTTGTTTAATAATTTAATATATAAATATGTCCAAGAGGCTCAACCCAACTATGGGAAATTACAAAATATAACGAGTAACAAGGAATATGAAACAAAAATAATACATAATAGAAATGATAAAAATAAACTGATTAAATTGTTAGATTAACTGGTAACAAATAGGTTAGCTTATAAAGACTGAATACTATTGAAAAATAAGTCACATTGTGAACAATTTACATTGCAGTTTGTTATCATGACAAATATCGGACATCTAGATATTACATTTGTGTTGGACCTAATGTTGTAGATAGCGAGAAGATAATCTAGGCACAACAAAATCTAATCAACCTAACTAAACTGCAGTTAGTACTATTATTCAACAATTTATGGACGAATATTGCGCTTCTGATTCTTCTTCTTAGCTGAAGTGCCTGACAACCAAAAGTAGATAATAATAATTTATGCTTAAAAGCTCTTTCAAGAAAGATATTGAAAGTCCTAAACCAGAGATATTTCAAATATTTACGTTGAACCTTCTCAATTAAAGTAATATGGAACTTATATGGAGTGTTCCAAATAAGAGAAGCATATTCTAGTATTGGTTTAACCAATGATTTGAATAGTGTTTGTACTACCTCTAAATAGAATCTAGAAGATAATCGAAGGAAATAGGATGGACTTTACTACTAAAGCTAACAGCATATTTACTAATATTTAGACTCAATCTATTGATGCATATTATATGAAGTCATTCACATCGTATAGTATATGAACTGATTCTCAACTAGTCGGTTGTCATTTATATTTAGGTGCATTATTGTAACATGTAAAACATTCATTCTAACTCTTGACTTTATCAAAACAAATAGCTCTTGATTCTCATTCCGATATTCAATAAGGTATTCTTCTAAACTTATTTGTGAAGCCTGTTTCTGTAAGCGCGAGAAGAATATTCTGTTTCTACAGTTAATCCAGTACTTCATGAAATTTGTTTATTTCGAGATCTCGTCTTTTCGAAACAAAATAACGAAAATGCCCAACAGTTTTACGATTAGATTAAGTTATGAGTATGCTCAATTTACTTTGCGGCTATGTAAAAATACACCAGGAAACAGATGTTGGTAAAACTATAAGACAAAATCTATGTAATAAATTACCACTGAAAACCTTCTTACCTAGTTAAAAGAATCAATTGGTAGATCAATTCGCGCGATGGGACCTGATGAAATACAAACTGCCTTATTTCATATCAATGTTGGATATTATAAAAACATATACTGGATTCTCAAAATATTTTGGCTAATAAGAATATCAGATTACCAAATCAACCATTAAATGGACCACAAAGGGTATCTGATAATAATTTTCCTTTTCAAGCAATAAATATACAACAAATAACAAATGCGCAAATTTTCAAAAGTCCCAATAGACCTCCATGGAACAATACCTTTACATCACAAAATAAAAGAGTTTTCGAACTGAATTCTCCTTAAAAACCGTCGATACAAACTCTTATGTACGTAAGTACCTGACAATAATTTTTCACAAACTTCTCAAAATCCTCATATATCTGAAGAGTTATTCAACAACGAAACATTCGAAGTTAATAGCTGAGAAATTTTATTATCCGATCAAAATTCAGTTCAATTTGAAGTAGGTATACGACAAAATTTTTCAGTACTAGCCTCGGAACCAGAGATCAACAAATAATAAATACCATTCAATCATGATGAAGAACATGCAACTAAATTACCGAATATTACAAGATTATTTATTGATCTCGATTTAGATGTTCAAATAATTCCACATACTATACAGTAAGTATGGTCCGATCATTGTATCAAATACTTTTTCAACTTCTGCGCACCAATATAGTGGATGAATGGAAGTATGGAAGTAGCCGAAATTTTCAAAAAATCTGGTGAACATATGGAATTTCATTTGTTCAAGTATCATGACACGTTCAAAGGTTTAATAGGCTTATATAATTTAGAATTCTTGAGCGCTACCTCAGATTTTAAGAACCATCTTTAAATTACTCCTAGTGCACTTTCAAAACATTCCGCGAAAGCAAATCAATTCCTATCCGCCATAACCCTGTTGCAGACAAGGAATTCAAAATGATAGCTTCAGTTGTTAATGGAGATATTATCGTACCACACATTAAATGACATGGTTGTGAAATAACGTCATATGTCACGACAAGTAAAAAGCACCAAGCTTACATAAGGGTAATTAATAAAACTGTAAATATTGAAAAATTTTATTCTCCATAACCTCTTTATGTTGAGCCACTGAAACGTAAACTACAGAATATCAAAACCGATTTTGTCAAAAATCTGACTTTGATAATTTCGAATATAATCACATCGAATCACAAAAAATTAATACTGAACACATGAATTTAGAAGAAAGGAAAGCAGTTTCTAGACTTATTAAAAGAAATTCCAACATTTTCCACAAAGAAAATGAACCACTTATTTCCACTAATACAATTAAATATCCAATAAAAACTACAGATGAAATTCCTGTATATTCCAAAACATATCGATACCCATTTCTACTCAATCAGGAAGTTCAGTCCCAAATGAAGAAAATGTTAGACCAGAAAATAATCAGGCCTAATAACTCAGCTTTGAATTCCCCTATCTGAATAGTTCCTAAAAAAACAAGATGCTAGTAGTAGACAAAAATGGATTATCGAAATCTTAAAGCGAAAACTCTCTCAGACAAATATCCGTTACCCTATAGAAATGACATCTTAGATAAATTGGGTCGTTGCCAATATTTATCAACTTTAGATCTCGTATCTGGATTTCACCAGATCGAAATGGAGGCGGCTTATATTTCAAAATCTGCTTTCTGTGTCGAAAATCGACATTACGAATATGTATGAATGCGATTTGACCTTAAAATGCCCTGGCGATCTTCTTACGAGACATACAGAATCTCTTGGTTTAGTTTACTTGAACGATATTATTATTTTCGGCATTTCTCTTCTGGAACATACTACCAATCTCAAACTAGTGTTCGAAAAACTTCGTCAATTCAATTAGATAAATTCGAGATTCTCAGGAAAGGAGTTAATTATTCAAGACTTGTTATAACTCCACAAAGCATTAAGTTAAGCCCGGAAAAATTTTCAGTAATGAAAAACTTTAAAATTCCAAAAACACAAAAAAAAATCACAGATTCTAATGACCTTAGGATATTACCGAAAATGCAAAGCTGACTAAACCACTGACGAAATGCTCAAAAAGAATGCAACTATAACTCATAACGAAGAATATATTTCTTGTTTTAACAACTACCAATTATTTATTAATGAATGATCCCATTCTACAATACCAACACTTCACGCAAACGCTTAATTAAATTACTAGCGCGAGCAACGAAGCCATTGGTGCCGTTTTTTAGCAAGGACCTATCGGTAAAGCAATAACATATTCTTCACGTACTCTCAACGAATCGGAACAACTTTACTCTACGATCGAAAAAGAATTGTTAGAAATTGTTTATGCTTTGAAATACCTCAGACCATACCTTTTCGGGAGTAAATTTGAGACAATAACACATCAAATTCCTCTAGAATATCTTTTCCCACCAAAAAAACAAAATTCAAAATTAAGAAAATAGGTACAATATGTCTTATAAACAGGGTAAATTGAGTTGCAATTCTGATGCAGTTTCAACCGTCGAGCTTGATATAAACGAGTAAGGAGAAACTAGGGAGTAACTGGAATATATGGAAGCATTTAACAAAGAATTGGGAAATTGAAATATTGATAAGGAATCAGTACTTGTCAATAAAGGCGATCAATCAGAATTAGAAATTGCCATACACGATATTAACATTGAAAATGAAACTATACTTTCGATCAATCAAGAAAATATTTTGGTCTGAATTCTCAGACAATTCGCTCAATAAAGGAAAAAATCAAATAGAAATACTAATCGTAAGTCATTCTCTTGGAAGACCAAAATTACTCAAGCCTTTCCCTAATAAACAAATATGCGTTCTTCAAATTAATAAGAATGATATTGGAGGAGTCTTAATAATACAGTTTGTCAAAGAATAAGTAGTTTCGAATGTAACGAACTATACATATATGTTGCATCCTTCCATTCTTGTATTATCAATTTTGCGATATAATACAAAAAACATTCAAATGACCTCTCTGTAAATTTATTTACACATAAACTAAACTAATAGATGTTCATCAAGGATACATTTCACAAATTATAGACAAATTTGATGAAAGTAAAACTAACCTAGAGACATTAAAGAAACCGAAAATCGAATAAAAAATCTCTACCACTGGCCTAATATGCGTGATTCTATTCAAACGTATATAAACCTTGTGATATATGTCAACGTTTCAAATACGAACGAAACCCACTCAACTTAGGTATTAATCTTAATCCTACACCAACTGAACCATAAATAATTCATTGACTCCAACATATGGAACAGCTTACAAGTGGCAAAACATCGTTCTAGTCATAAGAGTACATGTTACTGTAATCTATCATAATATGTTGTTTTCAAAAGAAAATAGCAATATTTTGATACAGAAGATTTCTTCAGTGCTTTGTTTTTTAGTTGTGATTAGTTGTTTGGCTTTTTACTTTCATTTTATCAAATGATATTGTGTAATAACTCTTCGACGACAATAAGGTTATAATAGTGAAGTGTGTGATTAATTAGTCTTCTTGGATACTTTTAATAAATCTAAGATATAACAATGGTGAAATCGTGTTCCGCATTTGGAGCTGGTACCCATATACGCAATAATTACCCTTAATTCACAATAATATTATTATATGTAAAAATTCTCGGGAAATAGGTCACATTAACACTCTGTTATAAAATGTTTTGTCTTAACGTACGTTTCGATCTTACGACCATCATCAGAAGACTTATTACTTCAATAACCTGATTAATTAGATTCAATTGTACTAACACAAAGCGTCCTTATCGCACAAATTTCGTTTAAATGCCAACGTCGCCGAAACGAACAGAAACATGAAATCGAAATTATAACACAGCAATGTTACTACAGTGCGTAATATTAAAAATCCACTATTCACTAGAATCATCAACAAATACGACCACATTTCATAATTGTCTACAAGAGACTGACGGACGAGACCATCTCAAGTGTACACTTACGAACCAGATGTCATGATTTATTAGGTGATAAAGAAGGTCTCTGGCCTCTGAGAAATACTATTAGACAAATCTACCTAAATTAAACTTTTAACATTATAAGGAATCAAGTAGGAATTTGCAATAATAATAATTAATCAAATTAGTATAAATATGAGTTAGTGTTTGAACGTCAGTCCTATGATTTATAGATTTGGAATCACGTTTTATCTGAATCATCTCCAAAATAGATCTTTTATAATAATTGGTTTCCTTAGTTAGAATATTAACATTATTGTAATCGAATTGATGGTTATAATCAAAGCAGTGTTCAGCAAGGGCGGTGGAATTTTCTAAGTTTTTGTTTTTTGTGCTATACCTATGGCCGTACATTCTTTTTTGTGAATATTGTTTAGAGATTCCAGTATAAATTCCATCGCAATCTAAACAATTTAATTTGTATACTGTGTGGGTTTGCTTATCTTTAGGTATTAATGGCTTTAGATTTGAGAAATATTTTCCAACACAGTTTGTAGGTTTATGCGCGACATTTATATCTTTTTTCAACATTATTATTATGATATTATTAAAACGTAGACGTTAGAAGTACAATTTTAATCGACTGTTCACAATCGAAAATAGAAACTAATACTCGTAGTGTAATAATTACTGTTCATTTCAGTTTTCCTTCAGATGAAAATTGAAACCAAAAATGGGTAATTACAATGAAGAGAAGAAACTTCGGGCCCAACAAGAATTATCATCTCTGTTTCTCTGTAGTGAACACTTTACAGAAAATGATTTCGTGTATTCATTTGGAAAGAAATCAGTAAAAGACCATGTAGTTCCTCCTAGTATTTTAAATTTTCCGGCGAATGTCTTTAAACGTAAGGTGAAACCCAGAGAACTTAGAAATCAGTAAACAATATGAATTTGTCATAATTTTTAGGTGGGTATTTGTTGTTATTATTATGTTTTTACTAGTGATGATGCAAACATTATTTGTTGTGAGGGTACCTCATTTAGGATCAATGAAGAACAACCTGTAAATGAACCAGAAAGTTGGTTGATTATATACTTAGTAGATTTATAGCATTTTGATACCATCTTTTCTGTCCTATACCGTCATTCCCTAACATGAATATAATTTTCCAAATTGCGAAGCATACTATTGATAAGCAAAAAATAGTAATCAAATACTTACAAGACTACGAGGAATCGTAGAATGAATGCAAAGGTTAAAAAAATCTGAAAAATTTATTAAAACATGTGAAGGATAGGTAGGACATTTCGGAACAATGTTTACTTTTATTGCCGAAGAATTTGTATTTTTAACAGTAACAGTACCTAATATTATATAATAATATTCCTCTGTTGGTAAAATTTAAGTTTAAAATTAAGGTGACCTATAATCTAATTTGTAACTATAAACATTAATGCTGTGAACTAAAACCCTGTTTATATCACTTTTATTTTCTTTAGAAACTGGAATATTTTGCTAATGTTTATTATTATAACACAAAAGGTAAGCTAGCGATTTGGCATCTGCGACTAGCCACAATACCAGAAGTTCACCACTCAATAACTGTTCATTTATGTAATTTCCAGTTCTTCTTCTTTATATTTAGCATCTTGAGGCACAATCGGATTCAATCTATGGCTCAGGAAAAATCCAGGTTTGGGTTATATGGTAGCAGAATTAGATTAATAATTTTGATAAATAACATACTTCTTTTTTTTCGAACCACTCCAAGAAATAGCTATATTATTTCTGTCTAATTATTTGAGCATTTTGATATTTATAGATATATTTCTTCTATAGCTTACTTAATTTTGAATATGTATATGTTACTTGTTTTCCATATTATAACTAAATCTTCACGATATTATGAAAGATGTTGTTTTATTTATTAGGTCATGTATGGTAATGATTCTGTAGTTGAATATATGTATTAATTAATAATTGAAGCTGTTGATAACTAAATATGTCATTTAACGTGGGTTAGAGTAATTTCAGTTAATTACATACTAAAGTTTTCCATTGATGAAATACAGAATAAGTTGCATATGGGTGCTTCATGTAAATATGACTAAATTCAAAATGAGCGATATTTAATTCTATGTCTTTAATGTAATTTTGTACATAATACTATTATGTATTGTTGCGGAATCATAAAAACCGATCAAATAGGATTATAACTTGATAATTCATGAAATTCGTAAGCTGCTCCATATAAAACAATGTGAATTATGCACGTTCTTGCCACTTGTCAAGTGGTCAGAATGATCTTCATCTCTGTCTGATACCAGGCTGAAATAGATCTTCTGTCTCTCTTACGTGTTGGAGTCATCGACTGAAAAGAGGATTGTATACCATGCGCTATCCATGTATGTATATACCTATAATATCTGTGTCTTAGATACAATCAAAATGCAAAAACAAATATTTCTGATTGTTAATTATGCTTTTCCCAAATACGCTCAAATTTATGATCTACCGAACTCAAATTAAATTGATGTAATTACATGCTTATTACAGTTTTTCGCATATTTAGGTATTCCTAAAAAGAGTATAAGCGACAATGGATCAAAATATAAAATAGCAACCTCAAAAAACTTTCTGACTCACACAAATTCAAAATTGACCTGAAAATCCTCAGTCGAGCGGCTTAATTGAAAGAACTCTTTTAGAACATATAAGATTACTGAACGAACAA
The DNA here is from genome assembly GCA_958510875.1 of Endomychus coccineus. Classification (NCBI taxonomy): domain Eukaryota; kingdom Metazoa; phylum Arthropoda; class Insecta; order Coleoptera; family Endomychidae; genus Endomychus; species Endomychus coccineus. The sequence continues at coordinate 88,477,338 of OY294069.1, read as the reverse complement.
TGTCCCATATACACTCTAAAAATAAAACACTGTATGCTATATTATCTTCCAATAATAGCATCCACTCATCTACTCTACTGTCAAAAACCAATAGTTGTCACTTAAAACTAGTCGATTCATATGATATAAGCTGCCAAAAATTGCTAATGACTAATTACGTTCAGAACCTCAAAAAATAGGCTCAATTATTATATGAGGAATTGCTTGAACAATTTATAAATCATGAAGAGAAAATTGTTTCAAAATTCCATAGATACCATAGACCTTGAACCAATATATCCAAAAGAAGTGAGACGAGGTACCAAAGAAGAAAACAAGTTCAGACCTAAAGTCATTCCTACAAAAGTAGATACCGAAAACAAATAGCAACCAATAAACCCACTTATCATTCAAGACATATCAAAATACCATCGAAAATTGACAAGGAGCAATAATTGGTGCAGGTTCACCTGACCATACTTAATCTAACTCAAGCTCAAGTCGAAATCACGAACCTGAAAAATATCCGAGAGCTTCTACCAATATACTTCCTGCCAAAATTCAGGAATATCATCATAACACCATACATTACTATAACCATTGATTAATTAATCGATACTATAACATATCTTTGATTTATCAATATTTAGAAAATATTATTAACCAATCCGAAACATTCATTAATAAGATCTGAAAACGAATATTACTATTCTAAAGAGCTTGTAAACTATTTCAGATTTTAAAAACATCAGTGATGGAAGCGATTACTTTATGGTAATCTATCATTATGATTGAATGAAAGAACAGTTACTTTCTTTTTATACCACTTTTAATAATGAATTGAAAACGTTAGTATAGTTTCCACAATGAAGTGTCATTAGCAATCAAATACAAAATTATTATATTGTATCTCTATAGTTTGTGTAATGAAGATGGAGAACATTTTGACAAAAAATCAAACAATTGGAACAAAATTAAAAATTATTACGTGATGATGTTTGAAGACGATACTCTCTTTCCTCCAGTGTAGTTAATAGGTTTAACCAAACAATTTCAGATCTTTATCAGAACGAGAAAGCATTAGAAAAACGTTTAGTTTAGAACTGTAGAACTGATGATTTATCAAATCAATATTCATCTGCAAATAATACTCATAATATCGCCGATTCTTTGAACTCATTCCAGCTAATATACCAAGCTAAAACTTTTATGAAATTAAAACTTATGCACCCCAGTAATCAACGTATCAACTAATGAAGTTTATAATTCGTTGATGCAAATAAATTTCTAAAAACTGTATCAGATTCAGAACAACTACTATTTGAAATAAAATATAAAAAAGTAGTTCACTATTCGAAACAAATAAAAGTACATTCCCATGTTTATGACGACAAACTCGTATTCATTGGCAACGTTCTTAGGTATACACCATGAAGAAACTATTTATTTCACTAACACAAAGGACTGTCTCTTTCAAATGAATCAAGAAAAAATCCGTCTAATAGCAGTAGGAACCAGAGATTCACCCTTACTGATTGAATTTTCAAAAATCAACACTCCATCCTATGAATCATATGTGGAAAATTCTCATTCAATCAAATCAATCAATTCAAAGGACAACAGTGACTTAAAAAAATCAAATTAAACGTTCTCAACCGAAGCAACTACCTAAGCAACTGCCTACAAATCAATCCCAGCATAGCTGCATTCTGTATTTAATTTGGGAACTCATAATTATATTCATTTGTTTAAAAGGAAGTTTAATTTCAATATTGAAGAATCTGAGATGCCAAGAAAAACTACCCCAAGAAAGAACGTTGAATATCCAGCTTCCTCTAGACGTACTCTCCGGACCTGGAACTATCAAGGGAGGTGTTTTATGAAGTCATTCACATCGTATAGTACTATGAACTGATTCTCAACTACTCAGTAGTGCCGGCGTTATTATATTCCGTTTATCATTTATTTCTAGGTGCATTATTGTAACAACTAAAATATTCATTCATACTTTTGACTTTGATAAAACAAGTAGCTCTTGATTAACAGGCCGACATGATTTTTGGTGTTTTGAATTTGATAAGTGTTCTTAGCTAATACGGGTACATTGATTCTGAATGTGAATTTGGTTTGAGTCCATCACGTCAAAATTTTTCACAAAATTAAAAAACCTTGTTAGATATTTTGTACTAGAGCAAAGAAGTACCTTATTGATATTTCCTAAATTGCATTAAAATTATTCCTTCAAAATACTTGATACATCGATAGAAAATATTTTAGTATAATATTATGTTCATTTCATTTCAATGACAATACTGTTTCATTTTCGCATCTGTCAAGGTCAACTTGATGGCATCGGCAGTTGTTTACGAAATAGTTGGTTAGCGTCAGTTGTTTGTAGCATCGAGTTGTGTTTTGTTTTCTGTGTGTTTAGTGCGTCATAATATCATCAAGAAAGTGCAAAAACAATCGTGATATATTTTGTTACGTGTGTAGTGATTTAACGATAGCAAAGCATCAACGAAACATAACAGAATTCATCAAGAAAGCTTATCACGCTTACTTCGGTGTAAAGCTGGATGATCAGGACAAACCTTGGGCTCCACACAAAGTGTGCTTTCAGTGTGTTGAGCTACTGAGAAAATGGACAAAAGGTACACGTAGCTCTTTACCCTTTGGCATTCCTATGGTATGGAGGGAACAAAAAAATCATGGAAATGACTGTTACTTTTGCTCCTGCGATGTCAAGGGTTTCAATTGGAAAAATAAACATTATATTTAGTATCCTGATTCACCGTCTGCTAAACGACCTGTACCTCATGGACCAGGAATTCCCATTCCTCCAACAGCAATCATCAGATGAAAGTTCAAACGAAAAAACCCGATGAAGACGAATTCAATCCTGATATAGACCAACCTCAACAGTTTATCCAAGCTGAACTAAGTGACTCAGTGAGAGACTTGGGCCTATCGAAGGATGCTGCACAAATCTTAGGATCACAACTGAAAGAAAAAAATCTGTTGGCTCCAGGAACCACATTTTCGTGGTATAAGCATCATGAAAAAGAGTTCGCGGAATATTTTTCTCAAGAGGGTTCACTGGTGTATTGTAATAATATTCCTGAAGTAGTCATGAAAGTGGGAGCTGACAATTACTATTCTACATCATGGAGGTTATTTATTGATTCTTCTAAAAGAAGTCTAGAGGGTGTCTTGTTGCACAATGGTAATACTTATGCCTCGGTGCCTGTTACTCACTCCGTGCATCTCAAAGAAACGTATGAGAATCTTGAGCTGTTGCTAAGTACAATAAAGTATAGCGAACATCATTGGCAACTCTGTGGAGACCTCAAAATAATATCCATGCTTTTGGGTCAGCAGTCTGGATTCACAAAGTATCCATGTTTTTTGTGCGAGTGGGACAGTTGAGCACGAAATTTACATTACGTTAAGAAAGAATGGCCACTTAGAGAAACACTTGTACCGGGACAGAAAAATGTGCTGCGTGATGCATTAGTTGACCCAAAATTAGTCCTTTTGCCTCCCCTTCACATAAAGTTAGGATTGATGAAGCAGTTTGTCAAAGCTTTAAATAAAGAAGGTGACTGCTTTAAATACCTGTGCGAAAAATTTCCTGAACTTTATGAAGCTAAGCTTAAAGAAGGAATTTTTGTAAGCCCTCAAATTCGAACCTTAAAATCGGACAAATTGTTCCAGAATACAATGACCCAGGATGAATCTGGAGCATGGAGTTCTTTCGTAGAAGTCATAGACGGTTTCCTTCGAAACAACAAGTCTCCAAACTACAAAGAAATTGTAGCCAACATGGTCGAAAATTAAAAAAAAAAACTGGGATGCAATAGGAGCGTTAAAGAAAACATTTTCTGAATTACCACGTTGACTTTTCCCAAAAATCTTGGAGCTGTCAGCGAGGAACAGGGATAGACGTTCCATCAAGACATAAAGGAGATGGAGAAACGTTACCAAGGGAGATGAGATATTAGAATGATGGCTGATTACTGCTGGACCTTGAAGAGGGACTCGCTCACAAAAATCCACAAAAAAAAACTACAAAACGCAGTTTTGAGGGAAAAAGGGAACGATTTAATTTTTGAAAAACCAACGATTGTCTAACGTAGATTATACTGCATTATTTTTTTAATGAACAACTCAATTTTGCAGTGTAATTTTCTATTAAATATAGTTTCAATAAATATTTTCTCAATAATTTTGGCAGTTTCTATGAAAAATTTCAAACACGCTTTTCCTGAAAACCTGACGTGCTGGAGAAAAACTAAGCACAGATTCATGATCAGCACACCCCATTTACTATAGGACACCTATTAAACTTGAAACACTTTTTCATAAAAAAAAATGTAGGCCTGTGTATCATTTGCGATATTCAATAAAGTTATTTTATTTAATAAATTCATTAAGCTTGTTTCCGTTTCTTGCACCAATCAAAAATAGTATTCAGATCATACTGTAATGCACAGAAGTCATCCATGATTTTCATTTGTAAAAAATTTTCACGCCATCATCAGAAATTAATTTCAATCATAATATGGTTTCAGCTATTATATTAATAAATGAAAGGAATAGTAGAGGACCAAGGTTTTGGTCCTCAGATACACCTGACTTAGCGGTAAATGTATCCGATCTGAAGATGATATTGCACAAAATGTGTTCTTTTGTTGAGGTATGAGCGAAAAATGTTATTAAGGAAGTACTAAACCCTATAGATTTGAGCTTGCCCAAAAGAATACTGTGATCAAGTTTATCAAATGTTTCGAAATCTGTATATCATATGTCAATCTGGTTGTCAAAAACATTAGCAATATACGTGTTCAAACAGGTGAGATTTGAAACCGTAGATCTTTTTTGAACAAAGCCATTATGGTATGGTGATATCATTTGCAAACAAGTACTATAAATGCGTTGATACAGACACATCTCAAAGATCTCTGATAAGTTGGACAATATCGCAATTGGACGGTAATTGAGTATAATACCAACATCGTCACATTTGTGAACGGAAACAATGTTTCCTTTTCTACATTAGGAAAATTGTTGAATTTTAAGCTGAGATTGAACGTAGATAACAACTCTTTCATTAAGAAACTAGATATTTGATCATGTCCAAAAGTGTATTAATTGTTAAGGTTTTCTAATAAAGATTATTGACCCAGTATGAATTATATATAAAAATTCTCGGGAAATAGGTCACATTAACACTTTGTTTTATATTTTCATCTCCACGTACGTTTCGGTCTCACGACCATCATCAGAAGACTTACAGCCGATTCCTTAATGAATCCTTAAAAGCGGCTTTAGTCAAAGAAAGCTTTAAGGTAAAAGTTAAAATCATTCAAAGTTAATCGGGTTCCATAACGAGACCTCATGTCTCCTTCAGCTAAAGTCGACTTTAAGATTATTTGTTTTGGTTGGCAGTACTGGAATTCAGATCGCATGTCGCGATACTATAAACAGCTGATTTTGAGATCCAGCAGACGTTAGACCAAAGAATATTGGTAATTATACCTTTTATTCTGTGGTTTGGCTTTCCCAAACCAGAGAGTTCTATACATGGGTTCGTTGTCCCATACTTTGCAGCTTTTAGCTCCAGGGTTTATTTCTAGATACCTTCATTCGCGTTATAAATTACTTAGGATTCGCATATTTATCAACAATAATATGCGATAAAAAGAAGGATATTGAAAAGATTTGCAACAGGGGAGTAAATTTTAAAACCGCAGAAGCTATTGCTATTGGATGAAATTTACAAGGAAAGATTTTTGATTGAGAAACAAAATTACAATTAATAGTTCATAAGTACCAATACCATTTTATAATAATCCAAAGATATGTATGATGAAACAATTGCCCACCTGTTTGTAGGAAATGATATTAGATGTTCTATTTGTTCCAATGTGGAAAGTACAGTGGGTTTCGTTAATTTGAATCCATATGTAATATCTAATCTATGTTTGAATCTTTCAAAAAAATCAAAATCGTCATATTTGTTTAAGGAATCTTCTCTTTTTCTGTAGACTTCCAATCATTTTTAGATTATAAATTCCTCATCCTCGGACGACGAGCTTGAACTTGAATCATAAGCAACATTATTCATTTCGATTCTTTTGATTCAGTTTTTCGTAAATATTCAGATCAAATTTATTTATTTAAAGACGACTTTAGTAGCAAAGCGCCGAAATCGGGACTTTAACTTTAAGCGGCGGTAAGGGCTACTTTATCTTTAAAGTATGTTTATGGAACCGGTTCCAAAACATAAAGTTGACTTTAATATACAAAGTAACTTTAATTTCATTATGGGACCCCGGCCGTTATTATGTCAAAAAGGGTTTTTTTTTAAACTAATTGTAGTATAAAGCGTCCAAATCGCACCAATTTCAGTCAAAAATGCCCACGTCGTCGAAACGAACAGAACCACGAATAATCGAAATTGTACCGTTAATATTTCAAGTATAAAATATAACAAGTACGGTTAAATTTCGATTTTTCATGGTTCTGTTCGTTTCGACGACATGGGCATTTTTGACTGAAATTGTTGCGATATGGAAGCTTTATAATATAATTAGTTTAAAAAAAAAAACCTTTTCGACATAATAAGTCTTATGTTGATGGTCGTGAACCGAAACGTACGTAAAGACGAAAATATATAAGTGTTAATGTGACCTATTCCCTGAGAATTTTTATATATTGTTAAGGTTTTCAATAGCAGTTACAATTTCTGCTTGACTTACTGATCCAATATTTGAAAATGATGAGTTGACGCTGGTCAAATATGAAATCGTTATTGTTATTTAATTGGGTTCAGAGTATACATTAGCAAAGTATGTACCGAGTGCTCCAATAATTTCTTTGGAATCACTTAAAACGCAGAGAACCAGAAATTCTAGTAGTGCCTTTTTTCTTTTATGAAATTTCGAACACTTTTGAAACAATAAGTAATAAGTATCAAGGCTTACAAATATTCTGAACAGCGGTTGATTTGATGGAAATACGGATCAAAACAAATGCTAATGGTGTAGCTGAATTGTTTAATTGGTTGAACTTATATGATGCAGTTGTAAATAGTGAACAATCAAAATCTTCGAGTAGTGGTATGACGGTTAATAAAGAAATAAATTGTCATATGACAAACGTAGTTGGTTAAGAAAAATGATCCAATTTGAAAAGATTGCTGTTTAAGGATACAAAATGAACGGAATAAAAAAGTGTTATCAATGCTTCTTCTTAGTTACAAAAGACAACATAATAAAGATTCAATATTTTCATATCTTTCATGAATGTAATCTTAATCAACTATATAATTTATACATTCTTTGATTTAAATAAATGCAACTCATATTGGATTGTTTTAATACGCAAACGGAGGACAATTACATTCAATATCTTGGTGACCCCAACTTAAGTTGGACACCCCTGCTAATATTGGGAACCCCAAATATAAATGGATACCCCTCCAACATTTGGATATCCCTACAGAATTGGATATGTCTAAAAGATTTGAATACCCCTCCACTAAAATCAATTGGATATTCCCTACTATAATTGAACACTCTGATTGCAAATTTAAGCTTGAACCCGACGTCCAATATCCGAAGCCCGACACCTCATTTCATTGTTACCATAGTCTTATTCTTGGTGAGTACACACTAGATATTCCTTTTTCCGAGGTGATATAATGGAATCACAACATTTGCGCAATTTGACAATTGCGCAGTTTCATTAAAATTACCTTCTTTTTGATCTACATACCTCCCTGAAGCATGGTTTGTTCAAGCTCAATTCAATTTTTTTTAAATCATCAATGAAAACTCAAAATTCCAACATGTTATTAAGTCATTCTCGCAAGAAATGATAACTTCAGTTTGCAAACACCTTATCAACAAGATCCTCATACAATTTAAAAAAATAATTTGATAGAGTGACATACTCACAGCGAGAAACAAAAGTTGGAAAAACTTTTATGTCATAGCAGGGAAACGTCGAAACTACCATTTTCAATCGAAACATGGAAATTTCAGCGTGAATTTCTTCCACGGCTGGCAAGCAGTTATTAAAAAAGTTATGGTTCAAAAGTTATCTGGTGCTATGCGTATATATAGCATTAAATCTTCTGGAAAAAATTACATCAATGATATGGTAATTATTGCAGATAAAATTTGGGAAGTGTCTCAATCAAACATGATCAATTCGATTCTAATAAATTGATAAGATAATGATCCTACTACTTTGAAGGTAATTTCAGAATTAACTATTTCAGTACAAGAATTGAGAAAAGAAATTAATCAAATCGAAACTTCATATCGATCTAGGAGTAAATCACCAAATTGATTTTTTAAACGTAAACCAAAAAATCAATCAGTAAATCCATTTTGTTGGTGTCATTTAACTTACGGTTCAAAGCAAATGAATGTGTTAAACCATGTACAATCGATGAAAAACCATCAATTTCAAAAAACTGAATAGATGCATTACGACGACAAACGCTAGTGATCGGTCAGAAATAGAAATCAATCTGACTGTACATTATCAGCAGCTGAAGGATCTTATATGTATTAAGACATTTTTTACAACTTTTTTTATTCCTTGACATTTTCAAACTAGAAACGTTCTTTCATCATCTAGAAATATAAACAATCAGATAATTTTTATTCCAAAAGATTTGTCAACTTGTAAATATGTTTTTGTCAGGAATGACTGATTCAAATTCTCGTTTCAAGCTCCTTTTGAAGGGCTTTCCGAAGTGATCTCAAGATCACAAAAAGTGTACAAAATTTCGATAAATAACGATTACAAATATATTTCTATAGATAGATTGAAACCAGCATTCATAGTATCATACCTCTTGGAACAACTTGAGAAGAAGGTCGTGTTTTCTGTGTGATTCTGTTATCTCATGTTTTGAGACGAGAGGTTTCTGTGGAGGTCTCACAATAGTAGTTTACGTAACAAGTCCCGAAAGTGGTCTTTTACTGGACGAGTGGGCAAATTGCAGGGCGAGCCGCAGGCGAGTCCTGCAAACCTGCGAGTCCAGTAAAAGCACTTTTGGGACGTACTACGTACAATATTTTTTTTAAAACGGGCATTGTTGTACCATAAACTACATATTATTCAGTTTACATTTTTTTTAACAAGAACTCTTTATTAACTAATTTTAACAATTTTTTTTAACAATCGTTTATTTTAGGTTTACAAATATGAACATTATTTTTGAATAGTTATATTAAACTTACAATTATTAGCATTACTTATCTGTAAGCACGGTATTTCAAAATTATTCGTTGACGTGAGATTTTTTGAACTGCTTAAATTATAATGAGTTTTTGAGACAATTTCTGTGTTTGAGTTACCTGCTTTTTGAATTTTGTTAGCTATATCAATCTTATTCTGAACTGAATCCTCAATGTAACCTTCGGCAATATATGTACTCATAGAGATTGTTTTATTCATGTTATGAATTTGTAATTGTTCTAAGCGTTTTCATTATTATTATTATGATTATCCAACAATGTTAACTTTACTTAGTTACTTAAAACAGTGTAATAAAATTCAATATTTTCATATCTTTCATGAATGTAATTTCAGTCAACTATGTTATTATAATTCTTTGATTTAAATAAACTCAACTTATATTGGATTGCTTTAATACTCTAACGGAGGACAATAATATCCAATAGATACAGCAGTATCTTTCAAGCGGATGTCCATACAATTGAGTGATGCGCAGAACTTAATCTGGAGAAAGAATGTAAAAAAGGAAATAGTCATCATAGGCAAGCAGTAATGAAAGCGCTAAGCTCAAGCATCATTAGAATCATTTCATATATTACATAGTCTTTTTCGCTGTCCTCAGTATTGCTATATAGAGGGAACTAGTATCACTATAACCGTTGATTGAAAGACTTAAGAAGATACGCAACGCTCGTACATTTTAGCGTAAACGAAAAGCTGATCATGATCTAGATGGCGAGAAACGGTTGAACTCAAAGAGTTCTATATATAGAGTAGACAACTGAGCATTTCACTGGTATGTTAACGGACATTCTGTCTTTCTCGCACATGTACTGCGCTCTCACTCACGATGTGCGCGCGTTATAATTATTCTTGTATTCTTATACTCTTTGTGATAGAAGGGGAGACCTTGCGAGTGATAACGCACTAACATGTGCGAGAAGAACACGAACAGAATGTCCGACTAGTTACCAGCGCTTTCCTATGCTTAACACACTACTTGTCTACTCTATATATAGAACTCTTTGGTTGAGCTGACCGAGAGAATCAGTCTGCCAGCGACTGCCGTGAGGTTCAGAGCTCGCGCATACGTTCCGTGCATTTTATGTTCACACGCTTATTTCGCTTGTAGTCCAGTCGTCCTGCAATTGAGCTACACTTAAAATGATATTTTTCCCACATCTCTATTTTATGATTGATATTTATGTTTTTCGAGTCGCTGATCACGAATATGAGGGTTAAAAGATCGTAGACCCATGGCGTTCCAAGATATTGGCCATTTTTGACCCAAAAATGGCAGTTTTTTCGAGTTTTCGTCGTTTTTGGCGATTTAAAGAAAAACAACACATTTTATCGACTATACATTGGGAAGCAAAGTTGTATAAAAATGAAAAATGCGTCGTATGGCGACAAGTAAAAGTCTCTAAGATATTCGGGACCTGATATAAGGCCCATTTCGTGTTTTTTTAGCGGTAACATAAAAATTGAATTTCGTATCACAAATTTTCCTCTAAGAACTTTATTTCCTGTCCAATGGTAGTATTTCATGTTTACTTCCGAAGCAATTTTGTTTTTTGCCAAAATTTTTTTTTCGATAAAATCCGCCACCTTAGAAAAAACTGTTTTTTCATTAAAACTCCGTTAAAAATTGGTCTTTTGACTCAAATCGAGAGCAAATTGAAGAACTTGATGTCCTCTATAACATATTCAAAATGCTTTAAATGGAAAAATGGTCCCAGAAAAAATTTATAATTTTCAGGTTAGAATACTCGTATGAAATTAAAATTTTGCATGCGAATATAAAATCATTCTACGAGTATTTCAAGCCACCGTAGGTCTTTTTTGAATAAGTAAAACTTGAGATATCCTTCGATGTTGGTTTGGGTTCACAATGAGCCCAATTTTGACCCTAATCAAAAAAATCAAAAAATTCTCACAGGAGAGACTTCTGGCTACCTAACTATACAAACGCGTCAAAATCCGAGCGTCCGTAAGGTAGTTTTCAAAAGAAAATTCAAATTTTTGAATATATTTTTTAGATAGAACAATGAAATACTATCAACGTAATAATGGATTTGAGATTTATTATTAATAATTTTCATAATAATCAAAATAATAATACCTTTTTTTTACAATAAGGGATTTTTTTTAAGGTACTATATAATTGAAAAAATGAAAAATAATGAATAAACTAATAATAAACATGAATTTTATTATTGACGAATTGAAAAATAATTGTAATAATAATTTCTGTATTTTTTTTGGATGGGAAAATTTTGAAAAAAAAAATATGTATTTAATTATGAGTGTCATTGTTATATATACTATATATTGCTTCTTTCTTATTTAAAAAGAAATAAAGTTATCAGTAATACATTTGTACATGGCAGATTTTATTATTTGAGATCAATAACAATTAATTCTTATCATTAACAAACTAACCTAAAACTAAAAAAACTTAACCTAACTTCTAAAAAAGGAATAAAGTGCAAGCGGCCGAGGTTTTCAATAGTTTCTTTGTCATTTAGAAGCATATATTCGATATAAAATACTTCTACCAGTTCTCAATAATTTCTGAACATCTGGCTCAGTTTTATAAAATTGATTTAAATCGTTTGGTGAAAAATTGACAAGCGGATGTTGTGTAGCATCCACTAAAAGCATGGAAAAACAAATGAAAGGTTTGATATGACTATAAATGAAGGAATTTTGATGATAATATTCTGCTGGTTTTGTTTCACCTTTAACGGTTTTCTTTGGTTTTTGAAAATAAATGGTTTTTGTTAAATTTTGTAATTTGTTGATTGAGCTAATAGAACTATAACATCAGTATCCTCGGCCACTATAAGAATATTTTTGTTTGGATTTTTTTCACTTAAATCTATAGCCGTGTTTACAATCAATGCATCTGCATCACAAAAAGCTCTAAACATCTGATTACCATTTTCTGTTAAAGAAGTTACCAGTGAATTTATGATTTGTTTTTATTATTTACATTTGATAAAAATGTATCCTAAAATTCAAAAATTTGGATTTTTTTTTTAAATCTACCTTACGCGTTAGTACTTATTTTGCTCCGGTTTTTATTTTCAACTGGCGCTATAATTTCTTTAAAGATATGTGGGAGGTCGACGATTCAGAATTAGATAGCCAGAAGCCTCTTCTGTAAGAATTTTTTTTATTTTTTTGATTAGGGTTAAAATTGGGCTCACTATGAACCCAAACCTACATCAAATGATATCTCAAGTTCTACTTCTCCAAAAAAGATCTACATAGATTTGAAATACTTGTAGAAAGGTCCTCTATTTGCATGTAAAATTTTAATTCCATACGAGTATTCTAACCTGAAAATTATCCATTTCTTCTGGGACCTTGATTTTTTAAAACGTTCACATCTCTTCATTTCTCATTCAAAGTACTTGGGTTCTGGATACATCATAGAGGACATCAAATTCTTCAATTCGCATTTTGATTTTGGTCAAAAAACCTATTTTTGATGGAGTTATATTGAAAAAACCATTTTTTCTGAGATGGTTAATTTTGGCGCAAAAAAAAGATAGACACATAGAATTGGTTCAAAAGTACACATAAAATACTACCATTGAGCAGAAAATGGAATTCTTAGAGGGGAATTTGTATTACGAAATTCAATTTTTATGTTACCGAAAAAAAAACACCAAATGAGCCTTATATCAGGCCTTGAATAACTTATAGACTTGTACTTATCGCCATTCGACGCACTCTTCATTTTTCTACAATTTTGCTCACCACTGTTTAGTCGATAAAATGTGTTGTTTTCCTTTAAATCGTCAAAAACGACGAAATCTCGAAAAAACTTCCATTTTTGGGTTAAAAATGGCCAATATCTCGGAACGCCATGAATTTACGATTTTTCAATCCTCATATTCGTGATCAGCGAGCCAAAACACATAAATATCAATCATAAAATAGAGATGTGGAAAAATGTCCAATCCAAATTGCAGGACGACTGGACTATTGACTATTGCCGTGGATTGAAAGTTATACTTCCAATCAACGCTATTATAGATTTAATGTGCCTTCATATCAGTTCTAATAATGACTTCGGTATCTAATAATAGTTGTTGTTATGTTTATTGTGTTAATAATATTGGATCACGTAGTGGTGTCACTTTTTTCAAATTTCCGGTGAACGATATTAAAAAAACAAAAGAGTGGCAAATGAATTGTGGAAACATTGAAACCTTCTTAATGGACATTGAGAAATTAAACTGTAAAAGGATTTGTGAGGAACACTTTTCACCGTAGTGCATTAACACTAATCGAAAACGCAAATTGCTGTGCCGTACTGCAGTGCCCATAAAATGTATTACCGAAGCTAAGTCAAGTTCTTATTCCCATTCCATTTGGACATCTTTGTCAGCGGTATAAGTAACTAACGCTGGATCTGCAGCAGTGAGTTTTAGGACAGTCGTATTTCAAAATTATGAAATTTTCAGCTTATCCAATAAAAATAAACTAGTGTGATTAATAAAATTTAGGATTGTCTTATATTTACTAAAGCTATTTTATCATCTCGAATAGATTATTAATAACATTGTTTATTCATGCCTAATAAATTGGCAATGATAGCCTCTAATATTTATTTTGTAGGATTTCAAATATACCTCTCAATGGTTTGCGTAGTTAAATGGGTATGGTTCTCCGTTCCAACCAACCCCAACATTTTGGTCTGGTTCCAAAAGTACGGAAATTTATTACCTTCCATAAAGTACTATTTGACACGTTGCAATAATCATACGCCTACTTAATTAATTGAAGAATATTATCAGATGCATGATTAAAATAAATATAATAAGTATATATATGATAGATTATTGAAATATCGACTGTACCTTCATCACATTTCCGCGATATCGTTTATCCAAAATTTATTCGAATCTTGATTCAAAAATTCTTCACAGTTTTTTATGATTATTCTTAAAATTAATAATCTTTTCTATAGGGGAACCACATCCTTTTGTTACCCCAACAAACCTACCAACGGAACCAAGTCCCAAAACATACGCTAAAAAAATAGCACGTCAAACCAGTACCACGTCCATTGCTTCTACAAAGTCAGAGGATGTAATCATAGATTTTGTGAAGGATTCTCCAACTACAGGACGTACTTTTCGAAAATCCGCATCTAGCAGTACTCTCAGCGGTAAAGTGAGCGAACGTTTGTTAGCAATGCCTTCCAAAACAGAATCATTGCTACAAAGAAAGACTAGGAGGGCATTACCAATTAAGATAACAAAGTTGAAATATAAATTGAAAGCTAGGTATTCGCAAACATATAGACTGAAACAAAAGCAAAAGTCTCTCACAAATAGAACAATCATGAATAATTTACTGAGATTTAAGAGTAATGTTCGTTAATATGCAAGTTTTCCATGGCCGAAATTCGAAATGGTTATTAGCTGAGAAACAATTAGCTCTTTCCTTATATTATAAATCTCCTAGTGCATATAAATATATGGCGAATAACTTGAAACTATCTCTCCCATCTGTTCGAGTGATCCAAACGTGGTTAAAAGTGTTCAATTTTAAAACTGGATTGAAAACAACACTTATTAATAAACTTTCTTTGAAAGCAAAATGTATGACTGATCGTGAGGTGATGTGTGATGAGATTGTTTTGAAAAAACAATTGGAATACAATAAATCTGAAGACAACGTGGAAGGTTACCAGGATCTTTGGATGTTACACCGAGAGGAAAAATTAGCAGACACAGCTCTCGTATGTTTCATTCGTGGTCCTCTCCATAATTGGAAGATACTTTTATGTTACTACACCTCTTCCGGTCCCGTGAAAAGTGTTTCATTGCAGCACATCATCGATGTGATAAGGACATTAAGGAATATGTCATTCAATCCCCAGGTACTGGTCTGTGATCATGGATCGAATAATAGAAGTGCGTTAACTTTGTTGGGTGCTACAAAAGATAATCCTGTTCTTGATGTGGATAGTCAGAAAGTATTCACATGTTTTGATGCACCTCATTTGATAAAAAGCTTACGTAATAATTTCATGAATCCAAAATTGACATTTATTGTTAACAAAAAGCGCGTTTCTTGGTCTGACATTGTCAAAATCTACACTCTCGATCAAACTAGTTCAACTTCCAGAGCAATGATCAAAATTACGGAAAGTCATATTTATCCCACAAATTTTCAAAAAATGAGAGTCAAATTAGCAACAAAAATTGTTTCGCATACTGTTGCTGCAACAATGATCACTGCAGATAAAACGAAACAGGTGAATAGTTTCACGATACTAGACACTGCAGATGTTATTGAAAATATTAATCATATATTTATTTTTATCAAGATCTACCTGTGAAAGTTTTGACTAATGCTTTATTATATTTTCAAAATGTAGAAGTTTTCGAAGGCGAAAAACGGAGAAATAATATTTACTGCCTGAACGGCTCTTTATGGACTATTAAAGCAATTCTATTATTATGGTCCTCTTTGAAAGAGAAGAAAATAAATTATTTATTGACGAATTTTTTGACTCAAGACCCCTTGGAAATTTTTTTTCTGTAATCAGAACACGGGAAGGTTATAATTCCACACCTACTGTACGACAATGCCGCATTTCAATTCAACACAACATGAACATAAGACTTCAAATGTGAGGTGGACGAAAGCGACATGTTGGACCTTGAAAAATCAGATTCCTGTGATTTTAGTGGAGAAAAGGGAATAATTAATCCGAACAAAGCCAATGACAATGATGTGCCACAAAATGAATTTGAGAGTGATTGGTATCCAGATGAATGCATAGGTGATGCAGAGCCTACAAATATTACTCTGGAGACATGTTCCAATGTTTATGTTGCTGGCTATCTAGTACATAACATTCTGAGAAAAACAAAATGTAAATATTGTGAAGTGAAACTGCTCAAAAACAGTTGTGAAATACTTCAAGGAAATGAACTTCTTCTGTTGAATGAAGATCACTCATGTTCTGCAAGTGTGAAATTTCTGAAACGACAACGGAAGAGTTTTGTAACTTTGTAACTTTTTTATTTTCAAGATTTAATGCTCTCTTCGATATATAAATGCGGACCAAATGTTGCACAAAATATTGAAAACTGCATTTTAAACTCGCTAAATGTTCATCACGATTGGTTTACAGACAATGATAGTTCAGAATGTGTAAAACATAGAATAAACATTGTGAAGTTATTTATAAAAATGAAAATTTTTCGCAACTTAAAATGGGAATTGCAACGGCTCACATCGAAAAAACGAAAAAGTTCTTCAAGCTGCTTCCCTAAGCCTAATCGAAAAGAACGAATTCTTTCTTAAAATTTTGTTTCTTTTCGTGCTATTGCTATTTATTTGTTTATCTCGTTTGAATCTTTTAAAATATCCTGGGCGGGTACAATCGTATTAAATTATCATTCTATGAATTTTAATAAAATCTAATGTTTAATTTTTTCCATAGCACTGTTTAGATAATGAGATACAATTTTATAAATTTTGTTTCTATGTGCTATATATGCATTATTTTATATGCAAATACTGCTTCGACGTACCACTACATGTACCACCCCAATCCAAACATTTCTGTTTATTTTGTTTATCTTTTGGTTCTTCCAGTTAAAATATTCTCAACAGTTATCCATAGCTGAGGAACGCGAATATTTAAGTTTTTTAGTCAATACTAATTCATTTCAAGATTGGTAAGTATAATTTGGTCATTTGGTATTTGCATATGAATGTTTAGGGAAAATCTGTAATAGCCATTTATAAAAGTAAATAAATATTTGTTTGAATATTTAGTGGAAAGTTGTTTTGTTAACAGATAAATTTATGTTATGGTGTCCAATGTTTAGTATTCCCAGAAAGAAATCCCTCTGGGTATCTGCAAACATATTTCTTTCCCCGAAAATTGGTTAGTCGAGTTGAAAAGTCTTCCTATTAAAGATCAAATAGGTATCTTATAAACCGTGCCTCTAATAAGAATTTTGTAGGAATACCTCCTTTTCTCCAAATTAATGTATATGTATATTGAATACTGATACAAATTCAAAAACCCGTATTCTAGATATCAAAGCCTACACTTCATAAGAAAAATTGTACTGATTTCCTTTCAAATTTTTACTCATTTGACCAGACACTAGAATACAACTGGGATGTCGCCGTCTGCTCGAATTTCCTATCATATTCATACAGAAGCGGCGATCGTAAAAAGTCAAGTCGTTTTGTCCACGGCCGCGCGTAAATCAAAGAGGCGCACCAAACAGTCTACTACTCGACGAGCTTATAGACGGAGGGAAGAGGGTATGGTACGGTACGATAATTTTCATAAGGTTGCGTTCTCAACTCTTTCAATCAACGGTATAACTCAGTAACTTATGATTTACCTGCCAGCTCACTGTACACCATTAGGGTCCATGCTTCTTTTTCATTGTCATTGTGTAAGCCTCATAATCAAAACTTCAAATGTATAAGCGAAATTGACATATATAACTTTCGAAAAGAGAATTTTTTACAATTATATAGTATGTTACTTGAAATTGACTGGTCCATTTTGAATGACTACTCCAATATTAATGAGGCTTGCTCTGAAGTTTATAGTATGTTATATTAGGTATTTGATGTTAATGTACCATTATTTCTAAATAAGAAACGTGGCTATCTATCTTGGTTCAATGAGCCTACAAAAACATGAAAATAGTGCTAGAATGCTAATCCTACTATTTGTATTTCCTCATGGCAAAATGTTGTCTTTCCTTGACAATTTCAAATCTTTGAAGTTTGTGCCGACAATTTTCTTCATCGATATTCAATGAAAAAATAAATAATTCAATTTGTACTGTAATTTATCGATTGTTCCAAATAAATGTAGAATTCGCAAGTTTAAAGTCTCCATCCACGATTTAAAATTTTTTGAGTTTATATTCATAAACAGCGAAGTTGAAACTCCCAGAACTTTAATTTTCACTAATAAATAGCGAGTATGTATATTTGTTGAATATACATCCTTTTGAAACTAGCGCAAGCCTGAAACCCCCCAGGATGTGATTTTAAATAAAAATTCACCAATATTTATCGAGTTATTCAATTTGTTATATAAAAATTTAACCCAATGAGCGGTATTTCCAGTTTTACGCGAGCGTCATCTACAATTTTGTATTTTTGACTTCATATTCGTAATCAACGACCCAAAAAACCCTTGGATGTATTTTCCCAAAAAAGCACCAATAATTTTCGAGCTATTCTATTTGTTTATTAAATTGTTTATTAATTGCTTATTAGGGGGAAGGGGGTGCCGGCCCCCTTATTCACAGGGTGATAATTTGAACACCACTTAGTTATCTGTAAAGGCCAAATCCCCTTCGAGCTGATCGCTTTGAAATTTCCCTAGTAAAATTTATGTCACATCTGAATTTTGTTTAAATAAATAACTCGCAAGTGAATCTGTAACCATGCAGGTGTGTTTTGAAGAAAGAAAAATAGCTTTTGAAAGTTTTCCTGTGTGACCTTTCAGAATAAAATAAAGATTATTCCAGTTTTGCCAAACGTCTAGGAATTCTGCAAATTTTTCGCTTGAGGGATTGTATAGTATCTTTGCGACAAACGGCTGCGTTGGGCGAGTCATAGTGGGGAATTCTTCAATATTTCCCTGTTAACTCAGGAAATCACTTACCGATAGGGGTTGTTATTCTGACGTTTAAATGAAGTAGATTATGAACCCTTCAGAATATTAATTATACAGTGAGACGGAATGATAACTTTATTAGTGGCACATGAACAGATGATAATAGAGTAATGAGCGACCAAAGGATTTTAAGGATAATCTGTTGTAATTTCTCTAGGTTTCTCTGAAGACATCATTACCTTCTATTTGGGAGGTGCCGGCCCCCTTATTCACTGCGTGCAATATGTTATCTATGCCAAACTTAAGACATTGCAAAGAGTTTCAGAAGAAAATATTTGGTATCTTGATTTTTCCTGGGTTTTTACAATTATGACTCGACTCATCAATAAAAAGTAAATTCACCATTATCGATGCTCACTTCACAAATTGAATTTAGAATTCAGTCAAAGGAACATTCATTTGGATTTGTCATACACAGGTTAAATATAATGATCAGAGCTTGCCTCAATAAATAATTGTGATTATTGCGTAGCATATGTCTCTTTCAAATATAATAATATTAATGATAAATGGTCTTTATTTAACAATTCTAAACATTTTTATGAACCTCGCGAAGGCAGGGCGGAGATCTAGCTGAAGCTACTCAACTCTACCCAACAATCGCTAAGCGAATCCATGTGACGTATTTACACTGTATACCATGTGCTTATAACACCACGATTACAAAAGATACTAAACTATGACATTGTACACATAAATCAGGATAGTATGAAGCAAAAACTAAAGGAAATGGTTATGCGAAAAAATAAACCAATCATAATTTACAGTCGCTCAGTATTATAAATCCGATCACAAGCCACCCTGCGCTACATACAAACAAGCAAAGTTTATTGAGTAGACAATAGAAAAGCTTTTAATTTACGTCTAAAGCTCTCCTCAGAGATGTCTATAAAATTGTTGCAAAGTTGATTATATGACGTTGGTGCATTGTACGAGAACGATCTCCGAAACAAAACCGTATTAAACTTAGATAAGGATAGTCTATCTCCAAACCGAACATTAACCTGATCAGCATCGCGCCTATAACCCAATTTCATGCGAAGGTACATAGGACAGAAAGTTTTCAATAAGTTACGAGTGAATACTGACATATGGTATGTATATAGATTATCAACTCGCAACCAGCCCAATTCACGAATCTTTTGGGCAATATGATCGTATTTTCTCAACCTATATACGAACCTAGCACAACTGTACCTGCAACCTGTACTGACAGGACTAATCCAAACACGGAAAATATACCAAATTGCAATAGTTCAGAATAGGTAATACAAAAGTCTCACAAATTTTTTTACGAGTTTTGAAAATTGTTATATGACATTTCTGTACGGAGTTCTCAGGGTGAAATATGTCTTTTCCACCAAGGAGACTATAAGATCTTTGAATCGCAAGTCAGATGGAAAAACCATACCAAGGTTTTTAACTTGATCCAGAATACTCAGTGATTTACCTCTAATATTTAACGTTAAATTGGCAATAATGTGATTACGAGCTCTTCCAGTGGCAAAAACAATTGCGCAGCATTTGAGAAGATTCAGTTTTTAATTATTTGCATTCTTATAAAATATTCTATCTGATTTTGAACGAAAAATATGAATCTTCTTCTTGCAATCATGGAAATCAAAGATCCTTAATTGCTTATTGATATTGATTGCTTCAACTTTTTTACTAATTTTGGGAGATATAATTATATGGGATTTACTAGAGAAGAGTTCATTCAAAACAACACATAATATATTTCTGAACATCTATTGCAAAATGAATACTGATAGTTTCTAAAACGAATAAGTCGGATTGAAAAGTTTTGATTCTTAACACATAATTTTTAGTTTCATATTAACTTGTAATTACAACTTATAATATAGTTGCACGAAATTATTCGAATTCTCAAAGAAGTATATATGTCTATTTTATCTATGATTTAAAACCTGATTAATAAGTTTCAAAAATGATTTCATTTACCAAACAATTTTAATATATTATGTTATTTTGCTTACTGTTATTACCGAAAATATTTCTTGTCGGAGGGTGAGTGGAACCGAGGGGCAATCTACCTTCTGTCACTAGAAAACTTTCAGCGTGGTTAGCTCTACGAGCGAGTGGATCTCAATCTGTAGCTATCTCGTAGTAACGATTTTGAGATGGGAATTTGATAATCTAGTACCTAGAGCTTAAGTCACCCATAAATCAAGCTTACATTTTCTCCAGGAAGGCCACAATTCCTGCTATGATGATGTCAGGTAAAACTATTCCTACAAAGTCCTTCATATCATGCACGGTATCACCACCAAAAGCACCTTCTCATGGGACGATCATGTGAGATCCATCGCGAGTAGTGCTCCACAAAAACTTCGTTTTCTATTCCGTGCCCAGAGCTAATTTCCAGGTCGGCAGTTCCTCATAATCTACAAAGCACTTATTCGACCTTTCCTGGTGTGCTGTTCCCATGTTTGAAGTTCAGCTCCCAAAAATATTCTGGAACTCTTAGATTCAATTCAGAGGGAGTTATTCGTCTGATTGGTGATCTCACACTCAGGAATTCCTTGACCACTCTAGAACATCGCAGAAAAGTGGGCGATCTCCCACTTTACTGTAAATACTTTATGACCGGTGTTCATCAGAAATCTCGTCCATCGCGAGAGATTCCGAGCAGGCGGGCTAGTCGCGCTGAGGCTGATCACCCCTTCATTGTCTAGTAAGGTCTTTCCTTATGCCTATAACTTCCAAGCATTGAACAAAATTCGTATGCCTATCTCCTCTACCAACATTCTACCGCTGGATCACACAATGTTCTTCGAACATTATTGATATCGCCTCGTGTAGCCAAAATATTTAAAAAACTCCACCTTGTAAGTCCTGAGTTATTTCTGATGAATCAGTCACAAATAAATATTTGTCAAAAATAAGCTAATTTGCTGCTGTATGTACCTGCTCTAATTTGCACCATGCCGAATTGCCCAACATTTGCAAACGTCTATATATATATACTAATATGTTATTTCCTTCAAAGCTCATAAAATTTCAGAATAATAAATGTGATGCATATCTATCATGGAGTTTATAATGAAACCCTATGTTAATAAATGCCAGAATACGAGAAATAATCCTAGCAATCAGTGAAGCTAGCTCCGTGACGTCACGATTCAATGTTTCCTGCCTTTTATCTCTAGTATGCTATGACGGATCCATATGTGATTTATGATGCTATACAAATAGGTTAAGCAAGCTTCAGCATAATATATACATACTCTACTACATACGATAAGAAAGAAAGGAAATATTACGCTGCTGATTTCCAACGTTTTCTTCTCCTCCTGATACAATAAATCACCATTTCAAAATATTGAATCCCCTGTTTATTAGTAGGATCGTTATTTGCAAGAATAATCACTATCCAAATTGTTTGACAATATTTCTCAATTCTTAGGCAACACAAATGTTACGTGATGGATCTTGGCCAAATTCAACAGTTTATCACACATGTGTTCTATTTCATCATATAATAAATCAAGTACCTCAATTAGAGTTTTTGTAAATGCAAAATAATTGTACGATTAAATGAACACGAATGACACGTGAATATGCGCTGGATATACACTGACCCCGCACCCTCACACAGCTTCATATAGCATACCCGGCTGCATCTTCATGTAACGCACATTATCGCACTTGGGATTTCACACACGGGATCGCAACCAATTTTGTGATATGATACGTGCAACATGGAACTAATTTGCATATAATTTATTTAGCCAATATATAGTAGATTGTTACTATCTGAAGACACTATGGTTAGCACTGTGACCTCTCCATTGTCGACCCAGGTTCATACCCGGTTCATGAATGAGATATTTTCGATACATATGTGAACGAATGAAGGCGGTGATATTCATTAGACAAGATAAATAATATCTGATTGCCTCGTAGTAGGCCTCGTAGGCGGTCGACACCACTGCAATTTAAAAATACCTACCTGTACTTGGGAATAGTTAGGATGCTGCGAAATTTCCAGGTTGGGGTGAGAAATAGGCCGACATTGAATGAATATAATAAAAAGACAAGGATATGACACATCTAGAAATAACTGGTTGAAAGAATAATATTATTATTATTAAAATTGTAATATTGTCAATAATTACCAATTATCAGCAAATATCCAAAATAACAGTCAAGTTGCCATATTAGATACGCAGGACGTATCATGAAATATTGATAAAAAGGAAAACTGCAGATGCCAATTTTGTTATTTTCTAAAATATACTTATAATATACCTTTTTGCAATAAACATACACTTCCACCCATTTCGCTCACAAAATAATGAATCATGATAATTATAGAAGTTCATGGCACTATGGAAAATACTATACATAGTTTTTTACATGCTCACCTTATATTTCATTCCATTTCAGAAAATTCTAAATATATTCGATACATTATAACCAATGTCAAAACTTATTAGGGTTCGGTATAGTAGGGGGAACCGGGGGAATAGTGACCACAAGTATTGGTGCTGCCATCTACAAATAGATTCTGCAACTAGCAGACAAGAAATGAACTGAATACAGGTGAAACTGTTTTCAATGATTTTGTTTCACAGTTACTGTAAGGAATGATAACATGTCATGTGTGACATATTATTTAGGAGAGCTAAGGTACTTGTTATTGTAAAATATTTGCTACACCTTTTTCATCTAGTTTTTTCCTACGGGCTATAACGAGCTACAGAGCAGTGAAAGTGTGATCATTTCTTGAAAATTACACAATATGCACATATTGCAGGAATATTGATTATTATTGAATATAGATGATTCAATATAAGTTTATTGATTTAGTTAAATATTAATAAATTTCCAAAGATAATACAAGAATCAAAAGTACAAATAGAATCAAATATTAAATATCAATCAATAATATATTGTATCAATATTACTGAATTATGTCCATGTATTGTAAACGTTCAAAGTATCAATCATCACACTTTCACTGCTCTGTAGTTCAAGGATTCTTCGCATAATTGGCCACAATTTCATGCAAGTATATTAAGAGATATAGAATTGAATTTTCTGAATTATGAAGATAACTTAGATAATTTAACATAGGATTATAAAGATGAATAAACGTAAAACATCGAACCATGGGCGGGATTCAAACCAATATTCTGGACTAGACATCCAGGAATGTAGGTTTTGTGAATACTATGGTCGCGAGAGTGTTATACTCTACAAGAAAGGTTTTCTAGCCGTATAGTACCACATCACCAAACCTTTGCCTACATTTTTAGACCTCTTCGTGAAAATGGTAGTTTAAAGCCACGAACTTTTGATTGTAGACGTCAGCGTACTACAAGAACAGTAGACACGGAGGAACAAATTTTAGACAGAATTGAGGAAAACCCAAGGTTAAGTACTCGACATCTGGGGCTGGAATTAGCGGTTCCTAAGCCATGAAGTTTTAAAAGAACAACTTATACATCCATACCATGTTCAAACAAATCAGAACTCATTTCCTGTTGATCCAGAATCGCGCTTAATATTTTGCAATCTTATCGAAAATCAGAAAGCAGAAGCTCCAAATTCACATTGGGGAATTTTATTTACCGACGAAGCTTCGTTCGCAAGATCCGGTGTAACTAACTTACATATTGAACATGTTTACTCCGATGAAAATCCCCATGCAACAAAAGTTACTCAGTAGAAACATGAATTTGAAGTTAATAGGTGGGGAGGCATAATTGACAATTTCCTAATAGGTTCAGTTATTATATCAAATCACTTAAATGGAAATAATTATTTAATTTTTTTGCAAGAAACATTACGCGGTTTACTAGATGATTTGCCTTTATAACTATGACAGAATATGAGGTTCATGTATGATGGTAATCCTCCACATTATTCGTTAGCAGTGCGTCAGTATTTCAAAGATATAACAAAGACTTTTGATTCAACCGGAAGGATACATTATTGACTTGGCCAAACACTGTGTAGCCAACACTTACTTTATGTACGAGGGACAGCGATATAGGCAAATCGAAGGAGCACCGATGGAATCACCAATCTCACCAGTGATCGCAAATCTTTTCATGGAGGATTTTGAAATTATAGCTCTTAACACAGCGCAACTAAAACCCAAACTTTGGCTCAGATATGTAGATGATATTTTCGTTATTTGGCCACATGGAGAAGGACAACTAAGAGGGTTTCTCGATCACCTGAATGGAATCCATGACAGTGGCGGCTCCTCGAAGGAGGCTAAGGAGGCTCAGCCTCCTCACAAATTTATCTTGTTGATCATTCTTCATTCTATATCCTGTTTCTCTAATAATTTTTTAAATTTTACAATTAATTCCCCGTTCTCAGTAGTTATTTTTAATCTGGCAACAGTGGCCAGAGGCTAGATTCTCTATATATCTCAAACGCTGAGCATGTGTTGTTCAACACAGTTGCCGTTTTTCCGACAAGTCAATCGCCAAATAGCGTGAAACAGCGAAAACGGCAACATCCTCTGGAGGCTAGCCTGCCGCCCGCCTTTAAGTTCAGTACGAGTACAGTCGGTGTGGTACGGAATACGACACATGCGTGTTGCGTCCAACGAGGGTATAGACCTCGTTGGTTGCGTCCGTGCTTGTTTTGTTTTATGCGGGTATAATGGTTGAGCGACACCACGCGAAATAAGGTTAGATTAGAATTCGTCTGTTCGGTAAATTATTAATTCTAAAAATGGACAACTAGTGGAAAGATTTTTAGGGTTCACGATGTTAGTTCGGGAAGAACAGCGATCAATTTATTCAATTTTTTAATGGAAACATTTCAACGATTTGACTTTGCGAATAAATCAGACTTACGACGGCATCTGTAATGGCGGGACATTTAAACGGTCTTCAAACAAACGAACGTAAGTTTTAAATAACATAGTAGGAAACAGAATTCCCTGTAATGCTCGAACTCGATGGAATTTTACATCACGTGCAATGTTTAGTTTACCATCCATAAAAATAAAGACAAATTAATTGAAACATTTGATTTTATATTAAACAGTGATGACTTTTCAACAGACCAGGTTTCATTAAATGCTGCTGTTGGTTTAAAATCTTATTTAGTAAATTAAGAATTTTTGTTTTTTCTCGATAATTTTAAATTAATATTTGAAAAAACTAATCTTATATTTCAAATTTTACAACATAAATTCACTAATATAATTTATTCAAGAGATCGTTTAAAACATCTCATTGATAAAATTTCAAGTTTCCGTTATACAGAATTTAATTTTAATATTTTATTTGGGAATTATTCAACTGATGAGGCTTCTCCCGTGAAAAGGAGGAAAACATATAATTTGGTAGACAAGAAACTACATTATAAACAACTTTTTTATGAAATTGTAGATAGGTACTATTAAAGGTCAAATATTGAGATTCGATTTTCCGATTTACATGAATTGAAGTTTTCCGATTTGAGGAATAGAAGATCTTTCGAATCTTTTTCAAAAGAGTTTCTCAATACACTTTCAGATAACTTAGTTCTAAAATATAATTTTTTTGATAAAATAGCGCTGCACAATGAATTATGCGTTGTATACTGGGATAAAAATATTTAAGGTCAGTACGACAGTCACGCCGATATGATAGATAATGATTTGCAACTGTCTTACCTCAGTTTTATAAACTACTTTTTTGACAGTCACCATTCCTGTCACGTCGGCATCGGTGGAGAGATCATTTTCTACTCTCAAACGAATTAAAACATACATGCGAAATACAATGGGCCAAAATCGTTTATACAATGTTAGTTTAATATCTATTGAAAAAGATTTAGTAAAACACTTAAAACATAATGATACATTTTATGATAATATTACTGATCATTTTTCGCAAATTAAAGACCGTAGAATTTCGTTAATATATAAAAAAGTTGATGGAATTAATAAAAAAAAACAAAATATGAAAAATTTAAAATTAAAAAAGTTTAAAAGTCCAAAAAAAATAGAAAACAAAAAACGAACGAAAAAAATTTGTGGGCAAGAGAAACTCTATACCTCGACGTTGGTTCTTGCTGGGTAACAATTAATTTTGTTACTGAAGTAGCTGGTACGGTCGCTGCGCGAACGTTGAATTAATTGACTGAATATAGTATATTTTTACAAAAACGTTTTATGTCCAGCCTCCTCTCTCAAAAAGTTCACGAGCCGCCACTGATCCATGATCGGATAAAATTCACAATAGAAGCCGAAGAGAACAACCAATTACCATTTCTAGATGTTTTGATAACAAAGAAAACTGACGGCAGTTGGGACATACAATATTCAGAAAAAAGACCCACACGAACCGATATTTGAATAGTAACTCGCATCACCATCCATCCCAGCTACAATCAGTCGTAAATACCCTCATGACAAGGTTAAACCGTCTCGCTGATGCGGAGAACTTCGATGGAGAAATGGAAACCATCCGAGCAGCCCTTAGGATGAATGGCTATTCAAGAAAACAGATTCATAACTCTCAACGCAAAAATGAGAAGGATGTCAACAATGAAGATCAACCAGTGAGAAACGCTTTTCTACCTTACATAAAAGGCACAACTGACAAAATCTGCAAAATACTGAGCCGTCATGATATCAAAACAACCTTCACAACAGATAGGAAAATCAAAAATGTTCTTCAGAATCCAAAAGACAGAATTCCTCTAGAATGCCAAGGAGTGTACGAGGGGCCATATGGTAATTGTGAAAAGACATACATCGGACAGACCAACAGACGCATTGATGTGCGAAAGACTGCACATGCAAACGCTGTGTCGAAAAACGAAACCACGTCTTCACTAGCTGAACATGTAAGAAGTACGGGCCATATGATCAACTTTAGCGGCACAAAGACTCTAGCCAACATTGAACACTTCTACACCAGAATAACCAGGGAGGCAATAGAGATCGAGAAACGTCCACATAGTCTTAACAAACGAGATGACGGACTAAGATTACCAGCAACATGGAAACCCGCTTTAGAAAGTAACAGGTCACGGAAACTTTCCGGCTGATTCCAGCATCGCAATGACGTCATCCAAACGTGTCACTCGGAGCCAAACACGTAGAAATCAACCAAGCGTGAAATAGTTCGAAAGTCCAAAGGTCAAGCATAACGGGGGATATAAATACCTGTCCCTCCAAGTAAGCGTCAGTTCGCCTAGATTTTCCAGACTCTACGGTCGAATCACCTGAAGATGGCAAATGCGACTTTGCCGAAACGTCGTGAAATTGGTCCTTTTGAGGACCGAAACCACACAACGCGGATCAATACCCGAGAATCCAGTTCTACACATTACGTCCGCGAGAATCTAAGAAGAAACATATATATATATATATATATATATATATATATATATATATATATATATATATATATATATATATATATATATATATATATATATATATATATATATATATATATATATATATATATATATATATAAATATATATTCTTATTTTTTCTTCCTTTCTTGGAGATAAGGTTCATTTAAAAAGCAGAGGTTGTTATTTCATATGGTTTAATAACTAACTCCAAACGTTTCGGCCGGGGTTTTGGCATTTCTCAATGGAACAGACATCAGCACAAATTAACATGTTAAAATAATAATTATACACATATTACATATGACACAACATATTTAAGACAAATACGTGATAGAGAGCTAAGATACGACAATGTTTTGATTGCTTTACAGGTTATGTTGATTCAGAGCGAGAAGTTATACAGATATGCACGCCCAATCTGGTGAGCGACTAATTAGTCGGTCGAAACGTTTGGAGTTAGTTATTAAACCATATGAAATAACAACCTCTGCTTTTTAAATGAACCTTATCTCCAAGAAAGGAAGAAAAAATAAGAACATATACAGTGGTTCAAGAAAATAAACAAAACTAACAATATATATATATATATATATATATATATATATTCTGTTTATATATATATATACATATATATATACAGATTAAGGAATGTAAATATACCTTATCCCTTTAATGCTTTTCTACAGCAGTCCCTATTACCAATACTCGCAACAATTCTTATCGCTCTTCTTTGTAATCTGAAAATCTCATTTTTTTAGAACAATTAAACTAAAATAGCGTAGCGTAACTGACTTTCAATCAAAGAAAAATATGCAGTCTTTATAAGACAAGGAGATAGCGACTGAGATAATGTTCTCAAAACAAAAATACCTCCACTCAAATTTGTCATACGTTTATCTGTATGAACATTCCAAGTAAGTCTATCATCCATATGTCCACCTGAAATTTTTGTATCAAAACTATTTGTTGCCTTCAGAGAAAAGAGTATTTTTACCGTTTTGTTCTCATTCATACAAAGACCATTCCACGGCTTTATTCATGCTTATTCTGTTCTGTTTCTCCACATGATCTAGATCGTTTCCAGAGTTTTATGCTGTTATATCATCAGCAAATAGTACAGTGTGCGTGACGCACAAGTATTCCGGCAAGTCATTACAAAAATTTAAAATAATAAAGGTCCTTATATGGGTCCTTGGGGTACACCAATCGTGAGTGATTTCTTTTCAGACCAGCTGTCATCCATACACACTGCTTGATGACGATCTGTTAAAAACGACTTAATAATATTGACGCTAACAATATCAAATTAATATTTCTCAAGTTTTTTGAAAAGTATAGCATGGACAACACATTCAAATGCCTTTGTTAGGTCTATAAATAGTGACAGCAACCTTGTTCAAAGCTATCAATAGTTTTATTAATGAATTCAGTAATTGGTCCTTTTGTATTATGATCCTTTCTGTACCAAATTGTTGTATCGCAAATAAATTGTTACATTCAAAGTGATCAACACTTTGTATGCTCAATGCATTTTCCAAAATTTTTGAAAATAACGGTACTAACGATATCGACCTGTAGTTTGTAATTCCATTTGTGTCACCAGATTCATGTAGAGGTATTACCTTTGATATTTTCAAACAGTTTGGGAAAATACCATCCTTAGTCCATTTATCGACCAACTTTGTGATCTATGATACAGTGTGGTCAATATTTCTTTTTAATAGTATGACTGAAATTCCAAAGAAATCTTTGGAGCTACTATTTTTAAATCTCCATTATCATTTCTCTGATCTGAATAAATGAAACTGGAAAATGAAAAAGAATTATATGTCAGAAAATTATCTTGTAAGAGGCTTATCGGGTCTAAATGACTTTTTTGGAATGGATTAAGATATTTTTTGTGCAATTGATAAAAAATAATTAATTAGACTATACATAGTTCTGTTTGGATTGTTTGATTTTCTTATTATTTAATCAGTTGCCTTTATTTTAGCTTCTTTTAGTTTTAACTTGTAATAAGTTTTGAGTTGATCTCGCAAAATTCTCGAAGATGGGGTATTTGTTAGTCTATACATATCATTTATGATCCGCAACTGATTTCGAAGTTCTCGTAGCTGAGGTGTGAACCATTTAACACCACAGTGCTTAACTTTTCCTGTTATCTGTTTCTCTGTAAATGATATTTGGAATGCATTAATAAAAATTTGTTGAAAATTTTGAAAGCCTTCATGTCCATCCAATTTTTCATCCAATAAGGAATTCCAATCTAGAGCCCCCAAGACATTGTACATATGAGAAAAACCTTTTTCTTTCAAGGTTCTACATACGAAGGTTGAACTGAGTCCCGACTTACATGAAATGTTCACGCGTACTTGTAGCGCCTCGTGGTTCGATAATTCCGTACTTGTGACTTTACCAATTCAATTATTTGAAGTAAGATTGAATAAAATATAACCCAGACAATTCTTCTCCTAGTGGCCTGTTGAATTGTCTGCTTGAAACCAAAAGTTTCCATGAAATCACGCAGAGTTTTAGTTTTTTTTATGTGATTAAAATCTAATTAAATTAAAATTTACATTGAAATATCCACAGATGATTACTTTATAAGACAATATAAGCTGTAGAATATATATATATATATATATATATATATATATATATATATATATATATATATATATATATATATATATATATATAAATCAAGTCAGTTAACCGAAGCTACTCCTCCCTTCCGGTCGATAAGTAAGTTCAGGTTCCTAAATCGTATGCCCTAAGTGGTCTCATTGAACATACAATAACGGTCGTTTGGTGGTCCGTCTCCACGCATTGGAAAGCGGCAGCAGTAAGAGGTTGAACAAGAGAAGACTCAAGGAGTGTCCTTGGAAAACTCCCTTCTTGAATATTACCAATTATGTGAAGCCGCGTCGTGTGCCTGATGTGATGGCAAAACGAATCTTCCAGAGTGACAACAGATGTTCTATGTATCTTACTAGTAGGGTTGGTACCGCGAGGCATTGGAGCAAGTATAATAATAGCTCATGTGATGTTGAATCAAATGCCTTGTTCTAGTCAATCCAGGCCTGGAAAAGGTTACGCTTGTAGAGTATGCAGTTTTGAGTGATAGATATATCTATCACCAGGTTCTGCTGGCAACCGTCCATGCCTTTCTTCATCCCTAGCTGATCGCTGATGTTATTAATTACCTGTCCGATCGATCTCAACAACCTAGCATACGAGATACGTTTAAATAACCGGTGTTGGAACGAGTGATCGGCCAGCAGTTCTTGGGATCACACAGGTCTGCATTCTCTGGAAGCAGCACAGATGGTAATTTGCGGTCCCCGTCTTCGAAACAAGAGTCAGACTCTTGTCAGACGGCGATGAGTGGAGGGAAATTTCTTTCGCCACCATAGGTTAATGTCGTCAGGGCCGTTACAAGCAACGTTTTTGGTTCTGAGTTTGTCCAACCTCATCCTCGCTGACTGCCTCGCACACTTCTGTTTGCGGAAGTTGATGTTCAGCGCAAAACATTTCATAGTGTGCTAGGTCTGGGGTGCTTAGGTGAATTTGACGCGGTGACTCGTACACTCTTTTCCAGTACTGCTCGACCTCTTCCACATTTGGGAGGGCAGCAGTTGTGGGCGAAGGAGATTCAAAAGCCAAGTCGGGCTATCACAAAACACAGATTCTCCCTGAAGCCTCTAAACCGTCTGGCCAGATTTCTTCTCGCCACGCTCAGGGCTCGAATCCTATCCGCACAATGTTACTTGATGATTTGCAACACTGTACGTTCTAGTGTATGATGGTGGTGGCGTAGTTTGGCGGCTAGATGAGGTGGCACTCAAATTATTTACTCAATTTCGGAACTAGGACAAAAACTGAAAACAAAAATTTCAATGTTTTGAAAATCCCACTCGTTCAGCGCTCTCGTTTCAGCGAACTTGGTTTTCTTATGGTGATCTTCGTCTCTACAAAATGACTTGGAATTGTTGATCATTTGGATAGAATTTGACGATTTTTGGGATGTAGCACCATCTAAATGTGAAGCTGAGAAGCGTTGGTGGTGTATACTGCGAGATGTCACCGTCGTAAGGTGTATACAAATTTTGAATTTTTTGTCATCATTATCGTTATTAATATTCATATCATTTAAAACTGCCAAACCATTTTTGATTTCATTTGAATTGTTTCTATTTAGTGGTGTCTTATTAGCATTTGCAAGAGAAATTTCACGACCAAATGAAGATGTTTCTACTAGCAAATTCGAATTAAATGTAAAAACATAAGTCATTGTTGGGCCAGGATTATTTATTAATCTAAAAAATAATGTCACTTTATCTGTTACAATTATCTTGAACCCGGTGTTTTTGGTTTTC
The DNA here is from genome assembly GCA_958510875.1 of Endomychus coccineus. NCBI lineage: Eukaryota > Metazoa > Arthropoda > Insecta > Coleoptera > Endomychidae > Endomychus > Endomychus coccineus. The sequence continues at coordinate 88,444,678 of OY294069.1, read as the reverse complement.
CGTAGATTCTTCCAAATTTGCGAAATGTTGTTGCGTACTTTGTTCAATCGCTACTGCCGAATTATATTGTTTCAAATCTAAATCTAAATTTGGATTCTTAAGTATACAGAGAGGTTGAAATATTTCAATGGGACAGTCGATATCCATTGTTTCCGTAGTTTATCGGCTTTAGGAAAACTGAACATTTGAACTTTTGGCCCATTGTTGTAATTTCCCTTGTAGCTAGAAGCATAACATCTATACGGCATAATTAGAAAGAATGTCAGTTAACTGTACGTAAGATACAACCCTTTTACTAGGAAGCTATTTTACAACAATTTCACTCATAACAATCTTATATAAGCTTATTTAGAAGTGAAAACACGTTACAATTGTACAAGGACGTCTTAGGAACAGGTGATTCGTATAATTTTACACAAAAAATAGGTAAATGTTTGTTAAATTGTTATATTCATGACCTGTCACACTCAGTACCGTGAACACGCGCCATTTAAAAGAACATAGATAACTTTACTTACGGTTATCTATGTAAAAGAACGACACTGCTGCCCCGTCCGTTAGATTCGTCTTTCGTCGATCGTCGACGGAGGCCTCCGGTTGATGAGGTCACACTGTGCATGTATAACGGCGCGATTAGGCAGAATCTGGATTTCTATTGTTTTTCTTAGGATGTCAGTAAAGATTTATTTTACTATACACATTCATGATACTGTCAAAACTACCTAATAGTCGCATCATATTTGAGACGTTGTTTTAGAGCTAGTATAGTTTGTTATAGTCTTTCAGTCTTTAAAATCAATGAAAAAATATTCATTATCTCTTTATTAGGTACCTAAATAGAAAGAAACTGTGAGAAGGTCCAAAGCTCCTCTTTATCGTGAAAAACTTTTGGCCACCACGGAATTCATCCCCAAAAGGCCCTGATATGCCTAACCCCGGGAGTATTTTATGTCTGTACTTACATGTATCACAGATCCATTAAGAAGAGTCATAGATTTATTTTCCGTCATAGCTACGATAGCTATACTCAAATTAACTCTTAATGCATAAACATTGAAAAATCCGAAGAATGCCATCACAGCAACAATATATCTCTGCTTTTTCCAAAATTTCCATCCTGTATCGTCTTCTGTTCTGTAAATAATAGATATCCTTCAAATATAATTTAACTGTAACTACTACAAATTGTAAGATATCATTATTTTTTAATTACTTTTTTTAGAAAGTCAATGTTAACTACTTTCTTCATATCGAGCAGGAAGTAGTAATAGCAAATAAATTCGAATACGAGATTCCGACGGTTTTATACTGAAATTGACTACCCGGTGTTTGATACTATATGTACAGGTGAGCAAATTTCGATGTTTGTATAGGGTAACTCGGTGACTATAGGAGATACAAAAAAAATAACGTCACATTCTCATTCTCTTTTGTTTAGAAAAATTCACTGGCGGAAACAAGAATTTGATATCGTCTTTTGTTTTTGAGTTATGAACAAACGTTTTTGACTTTCAGAGACATGTCAATATCGAGGTTGTTTGTGAACTTGAGAGAAAATAACTTTTACATTCAGGCACTTTCTTCTGTATAATCCACTGGCGTCGAGAAAATTTGAAGAAAAGGTGCCATTTCGAGTTATGGCCTAAAGTTGAATTTTTTCTCTATCTAACTATGCATCCTATGTCGGGTCACTTTTGATAGTCTTTCATAGGGAAGATAATATTTTCCGACGACCACATGCGAAAATGACAAATAGCACACTATTTAGTTACTTCGAAAATGACAAATATCACCCTAGAAATGGAAAGTTAAATATCACACTAGAGTGATATGTGTATCTATAGCTATATGTATTGCATAATGGGATTGAAGTGTGCTTTGAAATTAATATTGCGCAAACGTCAGTTTTGCATATGCATCATTCTTATCATATACAAAAAATGGAAAATAGTATCTAAAATTCCATAAAACATGGATGCAGAGATTAATAGTGATGATCAATGTACTCCACCTGAAATTGAAGAGGCTGCAAAATTAACGTCACTAAAATTACTGCCTGAAAAGTCCAAAAGAAGGTACGAATACGCTTACGATCAATTTCTTTCATGGCGAAGAAATAAGGAAATAAGAAGCTCCTTTTCTGAAAACGTTTTGCTCTCATACATGGGTGAACTTTCCAATAGAATCCAATGCTCAACATTATGGACTAATTATTCTATGTTGCGTACCACTTTCTCCATTCACCACAATGTAGATATCTCCAAATATAGTAAACTTAAGGCATTTTTAAAAAGGAAAAGTGACGGATATAATCCGAAAAAAGCTAAAGTTTTGACGCAACAAGAAATTTGTGGATTTGTAAATAAAGCTTCCGATGAGATTCATTTACTTACAAAGGTAAGTCATCGGTATTTAAGCAAAGTCTATACATTTATTTAATTATGTTTTTTTTAGGTTGTGTTGGTTATGGGTATATCTGGTGCATGTCGCAAGAAAGAACTTACCCAGTTATGTATAAATAACATTGAAGATTTGGAGACTGCGGCTGTCATTTAAATTAATAAAACAAAAAATAAATTCTGTCGCAAGTTCACTATTACTGGAAACTTTTATAGCATATATAAAAAATATGCCAATCTAAGACCGCCAACTACCGAAACACGTTTTTTTCTTAATTATAGAGACCAAAAATGCACAAAACAAGTAGTGGGCATTAGCAAAATTAGAGATATACCTAGAGTAGTGGCTAAATTTTTAAATCTAAAGGATCCTAAAAAATACACAGGGCACTAATTTCGCCGTTCTTCTGCTACTATATCAGTAGATGCAGGAGGAGATCTAACTTCTCGGAAAGGACATGAGGGTTGGAAATCGTCCAAAGTCGCAGAAGAATATATTGACGATTCTGTTACTAACAGGTTGAATATTTCCAATAAAATTATGGGTGCCATCAGCAGTACTCTGAAAGCCGTCACTCCGCCTCTTCGAGAAACTGACATCGAGTCTACTACTGTACATAGTGTAAAAATAACAGAGAGACATCTGTCTAACTCCTCATTGCAAAATTTTGTATAATGTTCAAGATCTCGAAGTAAGTATTTCGAAGAATAATTATGTAGGAAAAAGTATTGGTAATCTTTTTTTTTTGAATATTCATTTTGGATTGATTTCTTTGATAGTTTATGATTCATCCTGTGATTCAGGCTCAATTTGGAGTCACAATGAACGCTCGAAAGTTGAAACGAACCGAATGAAAATTAAAAATTAAAAGTTGCTGAAAAACCTCAATTTCAAATATAGGTGGTATATAATATAGACACATTTATAAAATTAATATGAATAGACCAAAATCGTTATATTTTGCTTACTTTGTACTGAGATCATCATTCCCTATTCTATTGAAAAGTTTATTTTGCCGGAGCTGCTCCACCATCGGTCAAACAGTGCAAATAGCTATACGCTTGAGATAAACATAGACGGGTATAAATTTGTTGGACATCATCATTTTATCGTGTTTCCGATATATATAGATGCAAGCCCTCACCCGATAGCAGCACATCCGAAAGTAGTTCGCACCCGGAAGAAAAACGCGTCAGCACAAGAGCCCAATGCAGCTCAACAAAACCAAAGTAGCACACCAAACGAAAATCAGGAACCAACAGCAGTATCTGACTAGACATCAGGGAAAATTGTATACCTATCTACTTAGTTTTCGTTTGACGTGACTATTTCACTATATTCCTCTCAAGATACTCAATTACATTTTTCTAAATTGAACTTTTCTTCCGTAATGGCTGTTCAAAAAAAGTGGAACATGCGGCAATATCTTTAAAATTACCTTCGTTTTGGCCAACAAGACTAAGAGAGTGGTTCATTCAAACTGAAACTCCATTTTCCTTTAAGAAAATCACTGATGAATATAGAAAATTTCAGTATGTCATTATGTCACTTCCACATGAGACAATACTACTTGCGGAAGTTGGTGTTCAACGCAAATCGCTTCGAACTGTGCTAGGGTTGGAGCGTCTAGGTGACTTAGACGGTGACTCGTACACTCCTTTCCAGAATTGCTCGACCTCCTCCACAGACGAGGAGCAGCAATTCTGGGAGATAGAGATTCAAAAAGCCGGCATGGGATATATAAAATTGTTTATTTTCTTTTTAAATGTCTGGCTCAAATAACTCTTTTGGCTTATTAATACACTACAAGAGTACACATTTCTTGATATATTATAACATGAATAAGTACGAAATAATCACCCTTATCCAGTTAAAATATTATCAAACTACTAAGGAACATTCGGCTACCAAGTAGCCATCATCGTAGCTTAATTATAAATCAACAGGCATATTTTGATTTATAATATAGTTTACTCTGATGATGGCTACTTGGTAGTCGAAATATCCTCAGTAACAGAATAAGAGGGTAGCTAGAAAGAAAGTTTTCACCGAAAAATTATATTATCCATTTTGATTAGTTACATATTGCATTCTTAAATTTAATTAATCCTTTGCCTTCCACAAATTATGCCTTACTATTTCCTGGATCTCACAGTATCTGAAGGAACTCTAGTCAAAACTGTCTATAAGTACCAGAGCCTCTATTAATTTCACGTGAAACCCTTCCTCTTATCTACTATCATTAGTACTGAATTTTGCGGAAATTCGGATACATTTCATATCTCAACAACACAAATGAATCAAAATAATCACTGAAAAAGGAATTTCATTAGCCGTTTCATTCATTATAAAGAAGGTTTAATAGCATAACCAAATGTGTCAGTTCTAAATAACTGATTAAAAAATGAATATTTTAACAACAGGTTCCGTCAGATTGATAGTAATTTGATACTTAATTTTCACAAAACTTCAAATGTAAAGTACGCTATTTATTATTGAAAAACCTCATTTTCGAACTATTTATATTTAACGAAACGCGTTCAATCGTAGAATGTTAGATTATACTACATATTCACATGTATCTTCATCACTTGATACTGATAAAAAGTTATCAAGGTTCTTCGAAATAATCAAATCTACAAAGGTATTACAGATTCAGCAAAAAATGCGACAATCTGTTACAAATTTATCTATGACTCATACCTTCTTGAAACTTTTGTCACATTAATTTTCGACGGAATATAAATATTACTTCCTACATAGCATTACAAGCTACTTATAATTATTAATATTTTTATCGAAGTAGTTTGCTTCTGTCATAACTTATTCATTCATTATTGTGTGTATTGTGTTATATTCACATATTTCAATGAGATTATCTTCTATTGTCACCACTTTTTATGGTGTAGAGTAAAAACTAATTGCGAATAAATTTAGTTGAAAACGGTATTTTAGTGTAGAGTGAAAATTTTTATGATTAAATATAAGTACCTAGTGTCTAGCTTCCTGGTACCGGTTTGCCGAATAAATCCCGATAGGCAGCGGTTCTAGTCGAAACTGTAACCCAGCTTACACTTTTGCTCTGGGTCTGCAGCCGACTTGTGTTTTGAAATCTAATTAAAACTGGAGAAAATATTGAATCGAATGTATGTGAAAGATTAATGTATTGCTAATTATGGAATTGATGTACTTGAAATTAATTGAATCTAGGTACTATTCCATGATTTTACAAATCTGAATAACTATGATTATTTTATGAATTAGCTATTCTATGATTTATATTTCATTCATATTACTATTAAACTCTATGGAATTTAATTTCAAAACTGTCACTGTCATAAATGTAACAATGTCAGATAATACATTATGTTTTTAGGTTGAATTAAATAGACAATAGAATGAGGTCGCTCAAAATAACTAAATTTGGTTAAGCTTGAATTAGATTATTATAAAGTTTTGAAAGATTACAATCAATTTTATCATAAATCATTCTTTTAATTTGGATACTTTGTAATATCAAATGTTTATCATTACTCTTTTCAATATTCAAAACTGTTGTATTCTTGTGTCTTTTAGATGTTTACTAAGTGTAGTGGATGAATTCTTTGTATATTTATGCCCATTCTATCTTGTATCATGTTATTGGGAAGATTTTCCGATGTATAATTTTCCGTAATCCTTACAAGGGATGGAATATACAGAATAGGTTATCTTTTTGAAAAGTCGCTTTTCAATTCAGTAAATAGATTTTTCTGTTTTAAGTAACTTTTATGACATACATGTAAATCGTAAGGGTTTACTATATTACTTAATTTTTCAGAAAGATCATTAATATATGATAGTGAGATGTAATGTTTTTCTTTTGATCTCTCATTACTGGTATTGGTTTCACAGCCGGAGCAGAGAATTCGATGACATACATAGTCTAATACTTAGTTTATCGAGGGCAACGTCAGACCTACTTGCTTGTAAGGACCTGACGGTCGGAAACGGGTAATTCCAGTAGATCTGGCTTTTTTCATTTCCGACAACGGACTCAATATCTCCTGGCATGTAAAGTAAAACCGGCTCTTGGTCTATTTCGTACGAGTGCCTCAGATGGTAATACAGCACCCATATGGTCGCATTATGGCGATGGGTGTACGCCGAGGCCACTTTTACCGGATATGCCAACAGCAGTTGGAAAAGCGTCTCAGAACGCCTTTCGACAGGCCCTGCAGCTGACATCTGGAAGCTGCACAACCATCACGTTGGAGCTATAGACCAAGGTGTTGATTATGCGTGTGTATGAACTTTACAAGCTGTACGGAGAACTACACTTCGATGCAGACCTTCCAGACTAAGGATCCCCTACGTCCTTGGTGACGGGGAACATAAATGCGGGAAACAGACGACCTAGGATGCAAACTTTGATGGATATGTATATGTTTATAAGAAGAGGCCTTTCACCTATATCCAACAATTGCAAGATACCATTCAAGAGTGCTGCTGTAGGGACATTAAACCTGATTTTTTTTAAAAACGCAAGTTGATACACAAATTATTATTTGTATTGAGCGTCCATACTGTAATGTAATTTGAAATGTGTAGTTTTTGTTCACTTATTATTTAATTGTTTATAATAAGTTTTAGTGTTTAGCTTAGAATTTAATTGAATTAAATGATTGACATCCCTACTCTTAAGGTGATTTTAGTAGTATAGTGATTAACAATGTGATAGCTAACTTGCAATTTATTTACCATGGCCAACTTGTTGTTTCAACAATTTACTAATTATAAGATATTATGCTTTCAAAAAAGGTGCGAAAACTAAAGTTTAATTAAAACAACAGTTCCCTATATCTCAAATGCATCTAATATTTTATAAGATTATACTTGTGGGAACTGACATGTGACGGTAATTATTACACAAATAAATTAATTTTTACCAGTTAGGTAGACTTTGGACTATTATAAAATATTTTATTTGATAAAAATATTAAAAATCGCAACTTCATCTTAGACTGTTTTAAATTCGCACACATACATAAAATTACAGTAGAAACATTTTCTTCATATAATTTCTTTTTTCAAATTCGATTTAGAAATGCCACTTTCTGCAACAAATGTCAAATTTGACAGCTAACGAAGATCGCTTGGTCACAACTGTTAATGTATTTTTGGTCTAATTTCAACCTTAAACTGTTCTGGACAGCAATTTTTTTTAATTCTCATAGGGAATGCTGACTTTATATATACAGTGTCACCATTAAAGTTCGCACCATATGAGAATTTAAAAAATTGTTGTCAAGAACAGTTTAAGGTACTGTACTCGTATTTTCATCATATCCATCACTGGGTATTTCTGATGTAAAGTTTAAATCAGTGTCACTGTCGTCAAACACGTCACCGTTATTTATAATAAGAAATTAGCTTTACACACAGAACGTCTTTCAATGCAATTCGGTATAAAGACCAACTAATGTGAATCCGTAATAGGCCAGTCAATGTAGGGTCAAAAATCTACCAAAATATAGTTTTTGGGGTTTACGCGATTTTATGGTCGTTTTTTGTGTAAAAAGTGGCGCCGACCACGATACCGTAATAAAAAAAATGTTATTAGCTAGAGGCTTCCGGTTGCAATAAAAAATGATTTCGTTGGGCTCAAATTGTTGTTATTGAATTCAGCTATTGCGTTTCTACAAAATCTTTATTCTCTCATTTTTGTTCTCACTTTGAATATTCCGCAAATATACACTAAAGAATGAGACTATAAGGTTCTTTTTCTACATAATCAATTGTGAAAAATAACTTCACTTGAACAAATCCGAGCTCTTAATATAATCTACAATTCTAATGTACACTCAACTGAGCTTCTTTACGAGAAATAACACGTGGACTTCATTCATCATCTTCAGTTGTTCGCCAAGACTGGAAAAAACTTAGCTCACTGAAAAAAACACAAGGTTATATGATATCCACAGTAGACGAATTCCTCTACCCGAAAGTAAGAAAAAAACGGAAGAGAAGCATGCACATTGCATATATCACATGTTTTATACTCTGGTTATTGCGTACCGTGCGTTAGCAGTATGAAACTTATGTAATTTTTGAACGCGTCACCGTTTTTTACTATTGTTAAGTTGTCCATATCTATCGATATAATTACAAATCTAGTGACATATTTAGAACGTACTAGTACAGCTTAACTCTTTACATTGAAATAAGTTTTGTTGCAAAAAAAATCAAAGTGGGGGATTCATGGCTACAAACACATCCGGTACGATATATCGGGTTCTACTTATCGGATCGCGATAAATGATAGATCTGAAATCAAATTATGCATTCCTGAAGAACCTCCCAAATACCTCAAGTCCCGTTCAAAATATGTTATTTGTCTACTAAGGAGTTTTGAATAAATTGTAACAAGTAAACGGAAATTGAAGGATACCTACACTATAAATGTGCGATAGCTCAACAATACTAACAAGTTGAGCTCAATTAGATCAATTTTCATCAAAACTGAAATACTATATTCTAATGAATAAACACTTGACCTAATTTGCTTATTTAGTGGAAAATATAAACATGGATGTTGTTAACAATGTATTGAACTCTATCTTAAGCGATGTGTTTTGTTTATAAATTTGGGGAAACTTCTGGAGAAGCTCAAGTATCCATAATTAATTTTTTTTTTCAAATAGAATGCCAATTTTTCTTCACAATAATTGTGGAGAGCTAAATTCCACATCGATCAATAATAATCAATATTTCCTATACCTATGTTTGATAGTTTTCAAGTTTTAATGAGTTTTTGTTGACATTGAGGAAATTTCATTATAATTAGATTTGAATACTTTTGATTGTTCATATTCTGTAACTTCTTGTCTAACTACTCAACAATAACCGAATCAAGAGAAGTTCATGACATTTCTCATTTCCGTGGCAAACAATGGCCTAAATGACAACAAAAAGTCATCATAACATGGAAACTATCAACCATAGGTATAGGGAACATTGATATAAATGAATGAGGAATTCAATACTTCTTCATTCAGTAAGAAAAGAAATTGGCATTCCATTCAATAATAAAAATCTGTGACTCCCGTCACTCGTAGAAAGCGAAAATATTCTGGAAATGATTAGAATTCGATAAAGATTATGCTCTGTGAAAAAATCGTTGGAATCGGCAATATAATTTATTTTACAAGGGTGAGTACCTTTACTGTATTACTAATATCTGAAACCTACGCATACGCACACGTACACGCACAAGCAGACGCATACGCACACCCACACACACAGACACACACGTTCACACACACGAACACGCACACGCACAGCTTAATACTTCCCTTTCACTGCATACTACGTTTAGTGGGGCAAATAAAAATCAGTTATGGATGCCTAAGCTTTCCCAAACGATTCCCCAAATTTGGGATGTGTTTAATTGTTTTTTCCAATAATAAATGAGCCAAAAGAAAGATTCATGTTTTTCTTCCTTGTGTTCGAAATATTTCAGAATAATAAAGTTGATTTTCAAGGAAGAAGGTGGAAAGTTAAAAAATTACAAAAAAAATCCTGAATACTTTGAAAAGGGCTAGGCATAGGTATAAGAAAGACTGATGGAGGTCATCTCAGGATGCAAAAGACAATTAACGAAGTGGATTCAACTTCATATGTGACTGTGTGACTATTTGCATTGAGTCACAAATACTTGGTTAAGGCTGTGTGCAACACCTCAAAGTACTTCTAATGTGCATTTTAGAAGGACATTTGGTATATGTCTAAATCTACTGTTTGCACGCACTATCGCACATACAGAAATCTGAGATCTGAAGGAAACTGTATCATTTATAGGTTTATTAGTTTCACAACTTCGTCGCTAATTGGGATATCTACTAACGTTTTTCCTTTAGAAAATAGCTACGGACAATTTAAAATTATTTTCATCATTTACAGAAAGAAGTGTATCTGTTCAGGCACCAAACTTGTGTTTATGAGTGCAAACCTCTCTATACTACAGCATCATTGGAAACCCCTTTTGATTCTGTTCAAAATGGTTTTAATGTTTATATCCGAATTATGAACCGTTTAAATTTTATGGGCGGAATAAAACGTTTTTTTAATTTTATTTCTCATGGGGATACGATAAGAAAGGAGCTTACAAAGTTCGTCCAACGACTATTGACGCATTGAAAAATAGAGACACTCAAGGATTTCGTTCACTCAACCCAGGAATGTTAGCTGGAGTAAAGTTCTCATACGTTAGGCATTTGGCAGTTTGTAGGAACATAATGGCGGCTCATTCCAACATTATTTATAGAAAATTGGCTAGTTCATATCGTTCTCAAAACGAATGTTCTTTCTTTTTTTCGATACTGATCAATTAAAATGTTATGGTAGGTACTCTTTTCTAATTATTATGTTAGATTCAGAATACCTAAATTATTGTATGAATAAATAACATGTAAAAACGAACGTTCTTCCAATAAAATCTCATCTTTTTCCAAAATACACTACACAAACTATATATAATTCGGTAAGCTGGCGCTTTCTCACTTTGTTCGGCCATAAAATCTAAACGGTTCATAATTCCAATGATGACGAAAAATAGGGTTTGTATTGAAAAAACAGTGGATACTTTTATCCCTGATTTATTTCCAACAGTAAAGTCGAGATATCCAAATATTGCGTATTTTGTGGATCTGCGTAGGTCATGTAAGTTTGGCAGCAGACAATATTGATCGTTATGGCGTCTGATCGGGCATAATAGCCAATTTTTAATTCTTCTAGTTTTATGTTGTGAAGTATTCCATTATTATACTCTTGGCTTCAATTAATGAAACGTAGGTATGTATTGTATTTGCCAGGAATCCAAAAAATCGCAAAAATACAAGTGGGGTGTCATATTAATAGAAATTTCCGTGTAAATAATTCAATGTCTCACGAAATGATATCTTTTCCTCGAATTTCAATATTTCATTTGATAAATATGTATCTTTAAACATTTTAGAATTGTTTGCTACATAAACTATCCATGTGGGTGAATTAGTCAGTCCCTAAATACTTTGTCCTACCTGTGCAGGCGAAATTCCCATTTTACAGACTCGAGGTTGAACTCTTACCTTACAAAACAATCATTTTACAGAAATAATATGGGGTTCTAGATTTTTTCATAATTTTTCTCATCAAGACGGTCTAGTAAAAATTATTTTCCCTTAAAGCTGCACTTTGCCGCGCCTTCCCGAATAATGGTATGATAGATACATCCGTTTTGAGCATTTCTGAATAGATTCAGACTATTTTTGAGATGATGTGACGTCACAGTCTATTTTATATCTTAACTCTTCAACAAATTTATATAGTTTATAAGACAAAGGTGTCAGTAGAATACAAGGTTACATTAGAGTGTGAATATTTTCGAGTGAACCTAACAGCTCAGGTATATCAAACATATAGTTGTAAAATACATTATGTAGACCGTTTGGATGAAATGTTCATGTCACATAGGTAGATTATATTTAACTTCTTCCATTAGCTGTTTCTGAATCATTTCCAATATATTTTCTGCTCGTGCAATCATACATTTGAGCAGCAGAAATGTCGGAAAGATATTTTGCTAACAAAAGTTAGGAAATATAGTGATCGATTGATCACAGTTCATCATTAGTTCACATTATGTGTTCGAATTGAGTTCAATGCAGATTAGTAACTCATACATTTATCGAAATAAAACCAGTAATTTACACTAAATAAACAATGAATGTTTTTACTATCCACTATTGCTACATATGTTTCAACACACAATATCATCATCTGAGCTAAGTTGTAAACTTATATATAATATATAACTTTATAAGTTGAAAATGATTTTTGACATTCTTAATGCCGAAACTATTCAATAGCCAATTGGTAACATTAATATTGAAAGATGAAAGTTGAAGGTCATTGAATGTAGGAAATTCAAATTTCCTGGGAGTATTAAAATCATATGAAACTATAATTTTCAATAAATATAATTCTCAAATCTCTCTTTTAGCTTTTAGAGCTAACTACAGTTAATGAAACATTCACTATGAAGCTCAAGAGAATAGCGAAAGAGCTGTCTGGAACTAATGGACGTGTTGTCATTGCTCAATTTGGAGAACCAAAACTTTATAATCTTAAAAGTATATTTCAGGTAGAATGTCAAAAGAATATTTCCAATAACTGACAAACTTTTTTCTAATAGCTCGTAAATCTTAGCGTCTGGTTTGAAAGTGAATTCTTGAACCTAATATTTCGGCGACGTAGACATTTTAATTGAAATTGGTGCGATAAGGACGGTTTGTGTTAATACAATTAGTTTTAAGCAATCCAGTTTTAGACATAATAAGTCTTCTGATGATCGTCGTTGGACCGAAACGTACGTAAAGACGAGAAAATATAAAGCATAAGTTAATGTGACCTATTTCCGGAGAACTTATATATAATTAAAAATGAACTCATTTATAGATTGTCAGGTTTTGAAAATCTACTGCAACATGAGATTCCCACATTATTAAATTGTGCATTGAAGGCAAAACAAACCATGAAGTGAAAATCAGGAATTGACTTAATATACGAGGTAGGATCACAAAATAATATATAAATAGGTGTCAGAAAATACATAGTATAGAAATTCTCCTCACGTCTCCAAAAATCAAAAATTTCTCACCATCATATTATATATTCTTTCCAAAAATACGCAAATACATCCTCTCACTGTGTACAGCTTTAAACGCTTCCCATTCATGGCATACGATGGTATACCCAGACTTACTTTAAATAATAATACAGAATTGAAAAATAATATAATTGAAGAATTTCTCTTATCACATAAAATTTACCTGCATTATAAAATACCTTTAAACCAAAAATCAAAAAACGCAGTTGAGAATTTTCTTTTATTTCTTCTCAAACATTGAGAGATTATTCATCAAATGAAAAAAAATTGAACATCCTAGATTAAATGTTCTATAGGAATCTAGGCTGCAATCATTCAATAAATTCATTCATAAACCAACTTTCTATATATGTTATTAATGGTCGTAAGGTTCAAAAAATCCTTTCTATATAAATTTCAACGAAAAATTGTGCACCAATTACATGAACCAGCACAAGGAATGTACTACCGTAAAATATCGAGCCAATATGTCATCATAAATCGAAATTTCGTTATTTATTTTATTAGCTTATGAAAGAAATTCCACACACTCGTAAAAGTTTACATATGAAACCTCCAATATCTTGTTAATTATTGAACATTTGCGAGGAAAAAATAACAAAAGGTGTTTGTTGACAAATCTAATTTTTTGAAAACACATTTTCGAGAATTCATCACAATCAAAAATGTTTAATAGCAAAAAAAAAATTTTACTGTTGAACAGCCTATCATTCGGATAGGTATATTTTAGCCTCAAAATTCATTTTAAGTCTTTTGTTATATTTTCTAATATTCAAACCGCTCAATATATTCAAATTCATTCATAAACCAAATGTTACACACTAAATCAAGTATTGAGATTGAAAACTTGAAGTATATATATTTAATGATGATTGGAAAAATATAAATATACACTTTATGACCCGAATTTTTCCGGAAATTAATCTTCCTTTGATACTGGTAAGAAAAATTTTACACATGATAAAATAGTGTATGTAATCATAGCAAAAAATAAAGCAGAACTGCTGCAAACACTTTCTTTAATTCGATATAAAACTTTTACTTGAAGATATTGTATATCTGTCTTACAAGACCTACTTATTACTTACGTTTTATTCACATGTATACATTTTTCGCGAAAATGCACAAACACAAGACTGATAATAATTGAAACACCTACCCTTTGTTCTTCACAGCTTCAACATCAACAGATTCATTACTGAATTGGTTCCTGGCATGTTTCTCTGCCATGCTCAATCGAAGCAATGACACTAGTGATATAAACACGTGCAATAGGGAAGTCTTGAACACAATGTCCAGCTGGAAGGAACAGTTTTATGTTGCGGCCTCACTTTCCACCTGTACGACATTCATTTCGGTACGGTAAGCGTATTTGAAATAAAGAATAAGATTGCGATAGACTAAATGTAGTCAGAGCCGGATTAGGACTGAAAACATCGATAACTATTCATTCATAGTTTTATTATATTCACACGAACCGTAAGTTTCAAGTTGAAATATTGAAGGTGTCCCTTACAAATGTTGGAATAAAAGACACATTCTGAAATGGGACTATATGAAACTGATCATTTCTGACTTTACGTTCTTTTGTTTTTGTGGTGACCACTTTTAATTTGGCTGCAGGTCCAAATTTTAAAGATATCCTGAAGGAATGTCCCAGTATATCTATTGCATATGTAAACTTTCGAACTATTGGAAATAGCTTTTTAACAAATAATTTTATTGTCTATAAGAGGTTTACAATATGAAAGTTGAATTAAGACTAAACTAATATCTAACAGAATTAAGTACTTCTCAACACATGTCCTGGAATCGCTGCCGTCCGCATGAATCCAATAACGCTGATTCAGATTACAACGTTTGCTATTTATTCGAAGAATTAGTTATATAACTCCTCCCTTGTTAGAATGGAGCTTCCGCTGGAAGGTGAACTTTTCTTTCATGTAATTCGACGTCACTTCGTGGATTATCAATAAGTTGTCTTCTTTTCTGGATCCAATTCTTGGAAAAGTAAATTATTGCCAAAATAATGCCCAAGTATAAAAGTACAGTCCAGATACTCGGAATATGATAATTACCAATTGGTTCTTCTATAATAGGAATCGCCGGATTTAACGGAATTTCTCCAAGTTTTGAATTTTTGAAGTTTATGCTAAAATTAGCAATTTTCGTATGTTCTATTTCCCTTCGAAGATTATTGATAACAACAGGTTTCCCATAGGTTTTGTCCAAAAAACTCAGTTCTTGATTATCAAAGACTGTTTTACATCCATTTTCTTTGATGAGAAAGATTCCACTTAGGGTCCTCGAATCGGTTTGTTCTTGACATTTACTATTAATCACTGCTTGAGTCGGAAATACGCCCAATAATTGATTTATTTCGGGAATTATTTCTATGTGGTTGTTTTGAATGTTCAATTTAATAAATTGGCATTGGCTTGAGTTTCCGAAATTCAGGATGTTTTCTTCACATGATGTACGCTGATTGAGTTGCAAGTAGCTAGGGCATTGGAAGATTTTGTTTTTGGTACAAATATCGCTTAGAGGTTTAATTATATTGTTAAATTTCAATAAGTATCTGACATCTGATATTAAGGTAACGAATTCTGACTTGTATTTCGTCGGAACAGAATGTAAATAATAAAGTTCGAACTCTTGCTCGTAGTCAATTGGTATTGGTAAGAAATTGATTCAAAGTCTAAAATATTTTCATATTCCAATTCAAACGGGAAGTTTTCCTTATAATAATTTGATATCCTCTGTAGTTCTAAAAATAACTCATTAGGTTTTAAAATAATAGGATGTAAAATCTTTAATTTACAAAATGTAACAGAATTTTCTATATCTTGCCAAATCTCAAATATAGCTTTATATAATGTAGTTAACTGATTATAAACTTCGTATACTGAAGAAATATCTACACCATCAGCATTTTGTTTCATGATTTCATTTATTTCATAAATTTTTGATTTAATAATGTTCTCATTATGTTGAATGTCTTCTATTGTGTTATTGAATTGTTTAATAATTTGATTATTCACGGAGTATTGCATTTTTAGCTGGGAATGTAATTGTTGTTGATTAGATTGAATATGTTTTAATATTTTGTCAATTCTCTCTCCATCTTGTTCATCTAAATTTCCCGTTAATGTCTTTATAATGGCTCCTAAGCCATTTATTAAACCTCTTTCATTTCTAATAGCAATGTGTGCATTAAAATTATTCACTTCATCTCTAATAAGCGATTGACTAAATCTAATTATTTGATCATAACTATCTACTGCCTTGGTGATAAGTGTATTATTCATTAAACCTAGCTTAAGATTATCATAACGTAAATTTAAGTAGTTAAATTCTTCATAAAGGGGTTCTACGTCCAAATAATGAACAAAGGTATGTTCAGTGCGCTGAAGTTTTGCAGGACCTAGATTGATTGGGAGTATCCCTATATTTTGGGTGATGTTTCTTATTTCTGTTCCTTGTCCGATTGAGAGGAACCTGAAATAATTTTAAACATATAAGTTTTCTTGGTAGGTCTTTTAATATTAGACAAGTGGATATTTTCTAGTGTGTTATGATGTGTTGGTATTAGCTTTGCTGTCTTTAAATCAGCATTCACATTTTTGAGATTTTCAGTTTTATATTTATTTTTTGTTTTACATTGCTTTTGTCTATTTTTAACGTATTCCCTTATCTTGTTCATTTTATTAATGACGTGTGTTTCTTTCCTATAAGCGTGGAATGAAAGCGTTCTATCAAACCATTTGATTCGGGATGTTGCGAGCTAATAAAGTGTAATTTTATTTTGTGAATTTCTAATAATTCCTTCACTAATGAACTTTTAAATTCTAATTCATTGTTCGAAATGATTTGTTCTGCAATGCCATGGTGTGTAAAGTATTTAATAAGTTTGTTAACAACTTCTATACCTTGTGATGAACTCAACTTATAAGCTTGTGCATACTTTGAAAATGAGTCAACAATAGTGAGAAATTCTGCATTTTCTAAGGTTATGCTATCCACATGTAAAATTTGGAAAGGTCTTATTGCCGTGGGTGTGATATTAAATTTTAGTTTCAGAGGTTTCCTATCATATTTTGTGATTCGACAGTTATGATTAATATAACTCTGAATAGATCTACGTTAATTCGGCCAATAATATCGACTTTTTATTTAATTTTCAGTTTCATCCACACCTGTATGATTTGTTTTACCTTCGTGGTAGTTTTGAATAATCCATTAATTTTTTATCGCATTTTATCATTTGTATTTCCGAATTTTTTAAATGAGTTTGAAGTACTCTGCTAAATTTTTCATAAATCAAATCTTCAAAATAGATATAATATTTAACTTTAGGTACGATGAATTCTTTAATAAAATCGATCATTTCTTGTTCGAAATTATTCTTTGAAAATTGTTTTAGAATTCGTTGTTTAGTTTTATACAATTTTATAACCGTTGGGCATGAAGGGGTAAAGTTAACTTCTGAAAATATTATTTGGTTTTTCCCATAATTAACTGAGCAATCTATTATTTTTATTCCCACAATAGGGTCTTCGTGATTGGAATGAATGGTGTCACTATCATCCTCAATTATGTCATCAACTTCTACTATCAAAGATTCTGTTTCATCATGATTTTTTTTCATATTAGATTTTTCTAATTGTCTGTTAAATTCTTCCATGTATCTAAGAATAACACTAGGCTTATCTTTAGTATCGTGAACCATGTCAAGTTCAATTCGCGATAATGCATCTGCATTGTTATTCAAAGATCCCTTTTTATAAATAATTTCATAACCATATTCTTCTAAACGTAACCTCCACCTAACTAATTTTGAATTCTGCTCTTTCAGTGAGAACAGCCACTGTATTGGCTTATGGTCTGTTACAATTACAAAATTTTCTCCCAAATAAATATGGTTAAAATATTTGACTGCATTTTTCATGACATAGTTTCAAAATTATCATCTGATAATATATTTCGTCTAGGTGTTAGAAGTTTCTCCCGGACTAAAAAGTATTTCAACTGGTAGATGGTAAAATTGTACAGTAAATTTTGAAAATCTCTAGAGCAATTTTACACTTTTAGAGTACCTTTAGTTCCTTTATTTTGTTATGTACGACTCACCGCGTTGAATTCACCTAGATACTCCAACCCTAGCACACTTCGATGCGTCTTGCGGTGAATCTCAACTTCGGCAAGTAGAAGTGTGCGAGGCAGTCAGCGAGGATGAGGTCCGACAATATCCTGGCGGTACCAAAAACTTTGCAGATCCCGGCCCTAACGGCATTAACATATGATGGTGAAAGAAATTTTCTTCCACTTACCGCCGTCTGAGTTCTGGTTTGCAGAGGAGCGCCAAATTCCAAGCTGGGTTGTCGAGGGTACACTGCGCTGCTTCCAAAGAAGGGGGACTTGTCTGATCCCAAAAATTTCCGGCCGATCACTTGTTTCAACACCTGCTCCAAGTTATTTACACTATCATGTATGTTAGGTTGTTGAGATCGATCGATCCGGTAATTAATAACAGCAGATAGATAGATAGATAAATAGATCTACCACTCAGGAGTCCATACTCTACAAGCGTTTTGCATGTCTTGGATTGACTACCACATGGCTTTAGATTCAACAGCACATGAGCTGTTATTATACTTGCTCCAATGCCTTGCCACCAATCCCACTAATGAGATGCATAGCATAGAATATCTGTTTCCACTCTGGAAGACTCGTTTTGTCATCACATCAGGCACACGACTAATCACCCCAAAATTGGTAACATTCAAGAAGGGCCTCCTTGAGTAGAAAGCAGTTCCCATATCCACATCCGATCTTTGAATCTTCATGGATTCAATTTTGGGAGTATGATAAGTCTCTGATGCCAGTGAGTCCATATAATTCAAGAAGGTGATTTCATTTGAGCCATCAATTTTAGTTTTAACTTCTGTGAGTACCATCTATTTACTCTTCAAATTCGATATTATGATTTCACAAAGAAATTTAGGGATTTAGAGTAGAAATCAATATTCAAATATCTATAAAACTGAAATATATAACATATTTTGATTTTCGAGTAAGCCTTATTCAATTACTAGGTGATTTGTGTAAATAACAATGATCAATCTTCCTATATTTATAATACTAGGTAACACGTATTTCAATTATCTTAATTGTTTTTACGTATTTACGAATCTTAAATGAAAAATAAGTTATATTAGATCTTTTAATTGACCAATGAATCCGGAAATCCAATATTTTCGATCTGATTGCAAGTATAAACATTTTCCAAAACCGAAATCTAAGAGATACATTTCTATCTTTGATTTATCTCATATTCAACATCTCATTCAACTACAATCTGTTCCGATTTATGATTTATAAACTATATATCTCTATATTACAAATTTACCTTACAACTCCATCATTTGCAGTAGGACTTATTTATTTAATTAACATTCATACATTCTATATTACAAATTAACCTTACAGCTTCATTTCCAAATGTGCCAATTTATTTAATCAATTAACATTGTCTAATTTATCACATGTGCAAATCACCACTAGAATATTTCATTATACTATTAATTCATATTGATCTGATTGGATATCCTTTTTTTC
This sequence comes from Endomychus coccineus, assembly GCA_958510875.1. Taxonomy (NCBI): domain Eukaryota; kingdom Metazoa; phylum Arthropoda; class Insecta; order Coleoptera; family Endomychidae; genus Endomychus; species Endomychus coccineus. The sequence goes on along the minus strand of OY294069.1, from coordinate 88,424,973 downwards.
TTCTAAAGTTTATTCTTAAATCATAAAATATCTTGAAAATAGTTGGTATCAATTAAAAGTAGCAGTGCATTCTGCATTGGTCCCATGAGTGAATAATATGAATTTCCGTTATTTTCTTCACAAATTCCTACAATATTTTTTACAGAAACTACGTTGAACCAAATTTTAATTTCGCAACTACTTATAAGTTAAAAAGTGTTTTTACTTCAATATTTTTGAACTTGCACATTTGTTCCGTCAAACTTAACATAATTCGAAAGACAAATCAAATTTAACATATATTTGTTCAACAGATAAATCAAATTTAACATGTTTTTGTTGATCTGTGATTCCATAATGTTGTTTTTGGAAGGGGAAGTATATGTGGTGGAACTTCATCTTTTTAACAAATATCAAACTATTTAGGTATTACACCAAAACTTCCACAATTGGGATGTCTATCGCTCTTCCATCCGAATAATTCATTCTGTAGGAAGGTATAGAACATCACCCACATAGTCTAATTGATATATGGAAACACTCCTTATAAAGATAATATTGTCAAAATACGGAACCTACGTAAAATTATCATTTGACAAACTGTCGTTGAGAAACATTACTAGTACAATATGTATACCTATAATTTTAGCCGTTCAAAATTTATCTCAAGCCGAAATAACTACAGTAGAAATGTATCTAAATAGTAAATAGGGTCGACGGCACCAGAAATGTCAATGGAAGTGATAATTCCTATTCAAAACATATAATACTAATAATTTTTGTTTCTTTCACGTCTACATGTTGACAATATACGTATTTAGATGTAAATCAAGCCAAATGACGGTCTATTTGGACGAAGAATTGGATGATGATTTTGATGAATCACTTAGTGGGATTGAAACATAGCCCATTATTACAACAAAATTGGTATTTTTAATCAATATATCTATATTACATATTTTTTTATTTATTTATTCAACGACGGCCTAACTCTACTACCGGGGTTAACCACTGACGCGGGTGAGCACATTTCCCCCAACCGGAAACTTTGACGAACCCTTTGGTATTCCAACCAGAGCTAGAGATCATTAACGAGCACAACATCCATGGACTCGGGATTGCTGGTGGTGTATCTTCAATATATCTAGTGTTCATTTATATATTTGCCCTGATGTTGTCTTTCAACACGTGTTTCTCTGCATGAGGTCTCCCATTTAAGTACTAACCACGGCCGGCAATGCTTAACATCAGATATGACAATAGTTAAATCTGTTTTGCCGTAACTTTTCCTATGGTAGAATGGGAGGAAAATACTGAGTTAAACAACCCATTCATTGAATTTTTTGTATATAATAGGAAACCATTATTAAAAACAGGAGTGATTGTTCTAATAACTGTAATAACTGGAATAAACAAGAAAGATAAAAATTAAAACATAATTGCACATGGTGGTCTATAAAGTTCAGCATATTCGCTGAATTGTGTGTGATGAGCAATGGTTCATCAGTAGTCATCTGGCGTTTTAGAACCTTGAAGTCTTCACAAATTTTAACGAATCCCAAGGTTTTAAGACATTATGGATATTTCGACCGTAGATTGTACAGTGATTAAGATCATATTCAATCCACAGAAACGTCTTATATTGTAATTTGGAGGTGCTTCTGCTTTTCCATATGTGTTCTCCAATAGTGATAAGGTGCTCAAAGTCGCTTCGGCACATTCCAAAAGCTTAAAAGGGTATAATTATATTTTCTCAGACGGCAACTGACACCATTAATTTCTTCCAATAATAAATAATTGGAATTATTCCTAGTGAATCTGGTAATAAGTCCATAATGTTTCCTAGACACAAATGACAAACGTGCGTTTATTTAATCTAGTTGCAACTTCATTAAAACTCATAATTTGGCTTTTACCTTTGGTACCAAATCGCTCTAGACCAACGCTGACTGTAGATAACAGTAATAAACAATATAATCTCACAATTACAACTTTTATCAACATCTAGGTAGTCAAAATTTATAAATCGTGTAACAGCCCATTGTGCTTCATATTCCCTCTACAAACTCAATCACGTCAAAAATATTCGATTGAATCAATAAACGTGAAATTACTAGGTCATTAAATAAGTACAATAGCTGCGATAAACAGCATATGCTTAATGAATCATACTTGAAGCATTGATATAAAGTGCTTTTGAATCCAGAGAGAATAAAATGTTTGAAATTATTTTGGTATATTTCTGTAATAACTAGAATTTCACTTCATTAAAATAAGAGGAATCTCGTTCAAGTATGATCATTGCTAAATTTTATCTTCTGTGGTACCAATAGGTTTCAAATCAAAAAAATGTCTTAACAAGGCTGATTAATTTTCAACATACCCCTATTTTAGTCATCTGTTCCTGTGGAACAGGCGCAATATCTAAACTTCAAGGTTTAAAAAATTACAGCGTCACTTAAAATACGTTTCTAATACATTATAAAAGAGTTCAAACTGTGAATACACTATAACATTATGAATGAGAAGCAATCACCCTTTTCTATTGAAAATACTGTATATTAGTACAGTCGCTAGAGGAACGAAATCCAGCGCATATCGCTTGAAAAATGAAGGTGTAAATTTTGTATGCTTTAATATGTATTTTGATGCGCTGAAAACGAGAAAAATGGTGAAAAAATTCTTACAAGTTAGCTTCAAAAGTTACGGCCATTTTTTGGCGTGAAAAAATACGATTTTCATATTTTTTGCGTTTAAAAAGAAAACGGTGGCCCAAATGGAAGAACATATCTGGAGACAAATTGTACAAAAAGGGATAACGCATCGTTTGAGCAGAAATATGAGTCATTTCGATGTTTCAGCTATGAGCAAAATAATGTTTTTTTAGGAGAATACAGATGTTTTTTTTCTCATTCGAATATTGACCAAAAAAATATTCTACTCAAATTGAAATATATTTTTTTATATGCTTTCTACGGTGTTTTGTTTTTTTTTTATCTTTCATTTTGGCTCCACAATCGGCCATTTCCAAAAATCCCTAAAACTGAGATTGCCAGCCGGAAAATGGACTTATCGACAAGAAAAAAAATTCTCTTGTAGATCTCAACAAATGTGATACAAAAGATCCTTCAATACTGCTTTTGGGCTTAAAAAAAATGTAGGACAACTTTGAAAATTTCGGACCTCGGAAAATGTGCAAATTTTTTAGGTTAGAAATTTTTTAGGATTATCAAATCTCAGTTTCTGTTATAGTATTTCACGATGCGTATTTTACGCTAAAAAAAACTTTTCTAGGTTGAGTAGAAGTTGAAATATTGATATAAATGTGTTTGGGCCTCCCCAGAACCCAATTTTGGGCCTATAGAAAAAAATTGGAGATCGTTGGAAAGTAGACAAATTTTCTGATCTAAATCCGAAAATAAGACCTCGTAGCTATCACCATCTCGAATTTAGGCGTTGACATAAAAAAATCACGTGTAAAATAATGCAGGGACTTTAATTTCTATACCGCTTGTCTGCCGTAATAGTAGATTTCAACTAGTAAATTGAAATTTAAAATTTTTTTTGAATTTCCACAACTTGATTAGAATCAAAATAACTAAGAAATGATCAAATCAATCTAAAATATTATTATAGCACATTGAACAATGAATAATTTGTTTCAACCTTTCCTTTCAACGCTTTAAAACATTATACTTTAAGTCATTATAAGTTTATACAAATATACAATAACCATTACAGGTTCAGAAAAAATAAGAAATTTCGAACCAATAAATTGATATACGTAAATATGATGAGTCATCGATTAGTTTTCCGATTCTTTTGAATATACTATTAATTTGAAGTTTATGGCGGTCACATGAAAATGCGTTTATATTTGTTAAATATGATTCTTGACAAGAAAAATAATTTAAATTGAATATAACAATGTGCAATAATAATATTTTAGATTGATGTGATCATTTATTAGTTATTTTGATTCTAATCAAGTTGTGAAATATCCAAAAAAATTTTAAATTTCAATTTACTATTTGAAATCTACTATTACGGCAGATAAGCGGTATAGAAATTTAAGCCGCTGCATTATTTTACACGTGATTTTTTTTATGTCAACGCACTCTAAATTCGAGATGGTGATAGCTACGAGGTCTCATTTTTGAATTTGGATCAGAAAATTTGTCTTCTTTCCAACGATCTCCAATTTTTTTCTATAGGCCCAAAATTGGGTTCTATGGAGGCCCAAACACATTTATATCAATATCTCAACTTCTACTCAGTCTAGAACAGTTTCTTTTAGCGTAAAATACGGGTCGTAAGATACTATAACAGAACGTGAGATTAGATCATCCTCTAAAAAAATTGCACATTTTCCGAGGTCCGAAATTTTCAAAGGTATCCTACATTTTTTTAAGCCCCAAAAACAGTATTGGAGAATGTTTTGTATCACATTTGTTGGGATCTACAGGAGAATTTTTTTTTCTTGTCGATAAGTCCATTTTTCGGCTGGCAATCTCAGTTTTATAGATTTTTGGAAATGGCCGATTGTGGAGCCAAAATGAAAGATAAAAAAAAACCGTAGAAAGTTTATAATAAAATATATTTTAGTTTGAATAGAATATTTTTTGGTCAATATTAGGATGGGAAAAAAAACCATTTGTATTCCCCTAAAAAAACACTATTTTGCTCATATCTCAAGACTATAACATCGAAATGACTCATATTTCTGGTCAAATGATGCGTTTTCACTTTTTGTACAATTTGTCTCTGAACATGTTTTTCCATTTGGGCCACCGTTTTCTTATTGAACGCAAAAAATATGAAAATCGTATTTTTTCGCGCCAAAAAATGGCCGTAACTTTTGAAGCTAACTTGTAAGAATTCTTTCACTATTTTTCCCGTTTTCAGCGCATCAAAATACATAAAAACATACCGAATGTACACCTTCATTTTTTAAGCGATATGCGCTGATATCTCAAGACCATAACCTCAAAATATATTTTACTTCATTTCAAAGATGCGTTTCTACTTCTTCTACGACTTGTCTCCTGACATGTTATTCCATTTGGGCTACCGTTTTATTTTAAAACGCAAAAAAACATGAAAATCGTCTTTTTTCGCGCCAAAACATGCCCGTAACTTTTGAAGCTAACTTGTAGGAATTTTTTTATTATTTTTCTCGGTTTCAGCACACTGATATACGTAGAGAAACACTGCAAATTCACACCTTCAATTTTTTTCCCTTCATTTTTCCTCTGGTGACTTGCCTATATGAACCGAAACTAAATATATATGAACTAATTGATCTCTTTGATGGAACTTGTCATCACTTGAAATAGGTGAAGATAGGTTAGTTATAGTACAAATTATAGTAAAAATGTCTTTTGCATATTTAACAAACATCCACAACATGTTACCGTTCAATAATTTGGAAATTTTAATCCCTTGACTTAGTGAATTGTTTTCCGATCTCTAAAACATGTTTCTGTATATTTTAATATCACTTAAAAGAATTAAAAATAATGAATACGTCTTATTTGTATAAATCAATATTATGTGATATGAATTTGTAAAAGTATTAATGTGTGAATATGCCTGTCTTAAATAAAATGTAAACTTATGAACTCATGAAAAATGATAATTGTAAAAGAAACGGATAAAAATAAGCTAATATTTTACATATGATTTAGAAACAGCTAATGGAAGATGTTACTCTATGTTGTATTCATATTTTATTCGAAATAATCATAACGTATTTTTTCTACAGGAACGACATTAAAATGAAAATCGATTAAACGAACGTAAATTGAATCATGAATATTATCACAATTACATTTCTTGTCCAGCAACTTAGCCAGCAATCAATCCAATATCAACCATTATGTGTTAGGGGGAGTTCACTGTGACCAGTTGAAACGGATGTGAAACGGCAGCCCATGTAAGCTGGGCGCCAGTGAAACGGACCCGCTTTGGGTCGGTTTTAATTGGCCCAGCTAGCTCAATTTAAATTAATTAATCTCAGGGCTCGTAGTGAAACGTGCCTTGTGATTCAAGACTGGTGAATTGCCCGAGCGCCAACTGCTTGAAAAAAACTATAAAACTAAATGAATTCACAGTCAAGAATACAAGCACTACGAGATGGTTTAACAGTCGATGGAAATTCAGAAAAACAATACAAGTTCAACTTAACAATTCGTATATTCCAACAGAATTTGGATTATAAATAAAATTTAAATTACAAATTTTTAGAATACCAATTGGAAATATAAATAATATTGAATTCGTAGAAAAACAATTATTAAATTAAATCAAATTGTAACATAAATGAAATTTTAAGAAAACAATTATAAACTTAAATTGGTTTGTAACATAAATTGAATTTTAAGAAAACAATTGATAAATTAAATCAATTATTAAATTGAAAAGAACGAAATATCCAATAAGAGGACTTACAGTAGATCTCGAATGATTCTATAAAAATTAGTGGAATACAACTTCGAATAAACAACAAAATCAGAGAATGAAATTATGGTCATTCAACAAGAAAATGTTACCCTCCTTGGAACTCGTAGGAACTGGAAGTCGGTCCTGTCAGGAAAGTCACTAAACCGCCTTGGAGTGAAGGGGTGAGGAACCTCAGACGTTCAAACCCTGTAATTTCAAAGAACGAACAGTACCTGACTTGAGATCAAAAGGACAAGCAACACCGTCGGTTGGGATAACCAGGTGATTCCACAACCGATAATGTTATCTTTCCCAAATTGCGAAAACACTAATACAAAATGGATATCTTGACGAGATATCAATTTAGGCAAAAATTTAATTTAATCTGAAAGAAATAAACGATTACAATTGATTTTTAAATTTAGCAAAAAGTTAACATGTGACCGAATGAATAATAATTAAAATTATATCTGAAAGAATATTATTTGAAAGGTTGAAATTTGCTAGTTAGCATAAAATTCTGGTTTGCTTGAAATGAATTGTACACGTGGATTGATAATGTAAACTGTATTAACTCCCTAACGGCGTGACAGTGTCATAAATATATGTATACCTAGTAAGCAGTAATTATGTTATTTGTTTCGTATTCACCCTTATCAACCTTTACTGCACGTTGGTCTAATAAGACCACCCTATGTATCTTGTACTAGGATAACAAAATGGCGATCTACAGAATCGCGCAACTACCATGTGCACAAATTGCAGGGTCAAGTAAAAAGGTGGAAATTAAATATTGTCTGCATCAACTGCCCACGTCTCGTTAGAGTAATTTCATACAATGACTACAACAATCCCGGTAATGATGGAAATGATATACCTGGGATCATGCTAAATGCAAATCTGATTGTGCGTGTCTTGAGATAAGTCGAGTAAACTTCCTCCGAAATATAATTACATTCAGGTACTGTACATCCAGACGTTTAATAACAAATCTAAATCAAATTATATGTAGCCTGATGTGCATCATATTTCGGAAGCAAAAATTAAGAAAATATATGTAAAGAATATGAAATATAAATCTCGACTTACCCTATTAAATGTTAACACCACAATGAATAATTTCCGATTTCCGCTATCCTACATTTCCACTCCGCGATATTTAGTGACATCTCACATCAGGAATGGTAGTCTCAATAATCTAAGTTATTGACCGGCAGATATCTTTAAATATCATATGACAAGTTTCCTAGCCGAAAAGAAATCTAATCTGTTTATTATCAAGTTCTATACAATCCCGTAACACAAACCCGTTACATTCCCCCTCTACCACGAGAAAAATTTTTGAAGTTAAGCTTCAAAAAATTTTTAAGAGAATAACAAAAAACGGTCTTGACGTAGAGACTGGTTGACCAACTCCAGAATCACGATACTCAAAAGGAGTTTTGTGGTCCTTACATAAATATTGGTTGACCAGTTCCAATATTACGATACCCAAAAGGTAATTTAAAAAATTAAAATGAAAATTAAAATGTTTTACACATTTTATTCTAATGTAACATTCACAGTCTTTAGTGAACAGCCCTAAATGAAATACTAAAAGGAATCAACAACCAAATGTAATGTAATGTAATGGCTAACAGCCCTAATACTGATTCCTAATATCCTTTGCAGGAAAAAAAATTTACAAAAATAAAACAGTAAACTATCCCTAATGGATTAATCAACAAATTCTAGATATACTATGAAGATTTAATCCAAAGGAACAAAAATTAACAAAACCAAAAAGAAATATAATGTACCAGCTCAAAAAAAATCTCAGTAAGAAGGTAATTAATGGTTATAACTATAACTTCTCAAAAATTACAAAGACATATATTCCAAAACAATCAAACAACTGAATCGAGTACTAAAGGATCAATACAACTTTATACCCAATCACCAACTGAACCGATTATTAAACACATCAATAATCCGGCAACTGTGTTGTTTAGTTTGGAAATAATCAAACCCAATCCCAACATTCGGGATACAAAAAACATTAGCCTTCTACCGATACCAAAAAGCAAAAAAAATAAAGTAGCTGGCACAAAAGTGAACTTAGTTCACGATAGGGAATGGTGTTTTCACAAAGCTATCCCAAGCATAAGTGTAGGTCCAATTTAAAGTCCCCTACACTCCGGACCAAAAGTGAATGGAAGTTTTCACAAAGCTATCCCAAGCATAAGTGTAGGTCCAATTTAAAGTCCCCTACACTCCGGACCAAAAGTGAATAGATATAATACAACACTAACAAGAGGTAATTAAAAATTTGAAGTGAAGCTTCATAATTTTCCAAAGGAGCAAAAAAAATTCAAAGAAAACTGGTTTAACCAGAAATCTTACAAATCCTATCATTTCAAATGTAGGAACTGACACAAAAGATAACAAAGAAAAATGCTCATATGTGCTAAGCTATAAAAATATATCAATAAGAATCGTCACAATCATTTGGTCTATGAAAAAGGTAAGATAATAATCAAGAAAAACTAAGAAATTGAATCAACTATAGTAGATGTACCCCCAAGATATGCTATTACCTATAACCTATAAAAAATAACCGAGTTTTTTGACTTTTTACAACCAATGAGCCTGTAGACTCCAAATTATTGTTGTAACATTGGAAAAATTCAACTCGTTATTATAATGAGTTTAATTCATGAAGACTCTAGGGAAGGGGACTTTAAATCTAATTTATATTCCCTACTTTCACAAAAAACTCATAGTCACCCTCAATTTCAACAACAAATGGACCCTATGATCCCAAATTAAAAATTGCCTAATCTAGGATTGACTCAAAAATTGGAGCTTATTTCTGAAAATATACGTTTTCCAGACAATAATTCCCTATAAATCAGTCTACTCTTGAGTGTTGCAACACTAAGAGAATAGACCTACCAAAAATAGCATACCAGGGTCAATTTATAAACCTGTCATAACATGGACCAGCAAATCCCAAATTAACTTATGCAATTATTGAAAATTCAAACCCAAATCAGAAGTAAACACTTCCAAATTTCAAATCTATAAATGGGTAACAAAAACTATAGCTTTAACTATACAAAAGGTAAACTATAAAGTTTTGAAGAGTGAACACGTCAAACTTCCAAATTCAACTACATTTTAAGGGTGATCAACCCTAAAATGAGTGTTACGAAAAACCAAAATATAATGAATCTAAAATAACAGTAACTGAAATTGGAAAATTTTGATACTTAAACGATGAATATTCAAAAGTAATATAGCACTAAAAATCAAAAGGTAAATTTAAAAATATAAAAAATGATACTTAACATCATCCGAACAGAAGAGAGACCGATGCAGATCAGAGCAACAGAGGATCCCCCGCAGATCACCAATAATTTGCAGCATCCATAACAGGATTCATCTACTGTGGCAATTAAGGGTCATGACTCCCAATACTGACAGTCATAAATGCAACCTGAATGTCCACCGCAACATTAGCAACCTGCTAGGACCTTATTCCTCTTCACTGTAACTGCCATCCCTTTGCACAGTCGTCATTTCCAATATAAAGTTCTTAATGAACAATTTCCAAATTTTGATTTTCGTTGTAAGCTATAAAAGGGAGAAGAATGTATCAAAATTGAGTTTCAGAAACTATTTAATCAAAAATTTAGGGAAGTATCCCTCTGAAAAACAAAAAATTGACCCAAATGATTTGACTAAAAATTCACCATAGTGAAAAAAAATTAATAGCACATATGAAACACAACTCTACACTGTATAAAACAATGAACTATAGAAACAAATAGAAAGAACAGATAAAACAGGAATACCTATAACATAGGATTTAATTCTGAAGCTGAAAACAGCTGATCGCATGATTCAAGATAATCTTAACATCACTCAGATAAAAAGAATATGAGTGACGAATACCTTAACTATAGGTAAAAATATGACAATTCCAAAATATAAAATATGCAATTTCAAGCAAATTATCAGTCACACAAAAAAATAATAAAATGACCAATTTTTCACTTCTAATATATAATTCTCTCAATAACCATCAACTGTGTTCTAGACCACGTTAAAGAAAAGGGCCTCATTGAAACGTATGTGAAACGGCAGCCCATCTATGTTGGGCGCCAGTGAAACGGATGTGAAACGGCCACCCATCTATGCTGGGCGCCAGTGAAACGGACCCGCTTTGGTTCGGTTTTGATTGGCCCAGCTAGCTCAATTTAAATTAATTAATCTCAGGGCTCGTAGTAAAACGTGCCTTGTGATTCAAAACTGGTAAATTGCCCGAGCGCCAACTGCATGAAAAAAAACTATAAAACTAAATGAATTCACAGTCAAGAATACAAGCACTACGAGATGGTTTAACAGTCGATGGAAATTCAGAAAAACAATACAAGTTCAACTTAACAATTCGTATATTCCATCAGAATTTGGATTATAAATAAAATTTAAATTACAAATTTTTAGAATACCAATTGGAAATATAAATAATATTGAATTCGTAGAAAAACAATTATTAAATTAAATCCAATTGTAACATAAATGAAATTTTAAGAAAACAGTCATAAATTTAAATTGGTTTGTAACATAAATTGAATTTTAAGAAAAACAATTAATAAATTAAATCAATTATTAAATTGAAAAGAACGAAATATCCAATAAGAGGACTTACAGTAGACCTCGAATGATTCTATAAAAATTAGTGGAATACAACTTCGGATAAACAACAAAATCAGAGAATGAAATTATGGTCATTCAACAAGAAAATGTTACCCTCCTTGGAACTCGTAGGAACTGGAAGTCGGTCCTGTCAGGAAAGTCACCCTTATCAACCTTTACTGCACGTTGGTCTAATAAGACCATCCTATGTATCTTGTACTAGGATAACAAAATGGCGATCAACAGAATCGCGCAACTACCATGTGCACAAATTGCAGGGTCTAGTAAAAAGGTGGAAATTAAATATTGTCTGCATCAACTGCCCACGTCTCGTTAGAGTAATTTCATACAATGACTACAACAATCCCGGTAATGTTGGAAATGATATACCTGGGATCATGCTGAATGCAAATCTAATTGTGGTGTTAACCTTTAATAGGGTAAGTCGAGTTTTATACTTCATATTCTTTACATACATTTTCTTAATTTTTGCTTCCGAAATATGATGCACATCAGGCTACATATAATTTTGATTTAGATTTGTTATTAAACGTCTGGATGTACAGTACCTGAATGTAATTATATTTCGGAGGAAATTTACTCGACTTATCCTAAGACACGCACAATCAGATTTGCATTTAGCATGATCCCAGGTATATCATTTCCATCATTACCGGGATTGTTGTAGTCATTGTATGAAATTACTCTAACGAGACGTGGGCAGTTGATGCAGACAATATTCAATTTCCACCTTTTTACTTGACCCTGCAATTTGTGCACATGGTAGTTGCGCGATTCTGTAGATCGCCATTTTGTTATCCTAGTACAAGATACATAGGGTGGTCTTATTAGACCAACGTGCAGTAAAGGTTGATGAGGGTGAATACGAAACAAATAACCTAATTACTGCTTATTAGGTATACATGTATTTATGACACTGTCACGCCGTTAGGGAGTTAATACAGTTTACATTATCAATCCACGTGTACAATTCATTTCAAGCAAACCAGAATTTTATGCTAACTAGCAAATTTCAACCTTTCAAATAATATTCTTTCAGATATAATTTTAATTATTATTCTTTCTGTCACATGTTAACTTTTTGCTAAATTTAAAAATCAATTGCAATCGTTTATTTCTTTCAGATTAAATTAAATTTTTGCCTAAATTGATATCTCGTCAAGATATCCATTTTGTATTAGTGTTTTCGCAATTTGGGAAAGATAACATTATCGGTTGTGGAATCACCTGGTTATTCCAACCGACGGTGTTGCTTGTCCTTTTGATCTCAAGTCAGGTACTGTTCGTTCTTTGAAATTACAGGGTTTGAACGTCTGAGGTTCCTCACCCCTTCACTCCAAGGCGGTTTAGTGACTTTCCTGACAGGACCGACTTCCAGTTCCTACGAGTTCCAAGGAGGGTAACATTTTCTTGTTGAATGACCATAATTTCATTCTCTGATTTTGTTGTTTATCCGAAGTTGTATTCCACTAATTTTTATAGAATCATTCGAGGTCTACTGTAAGTCCTCTTATTGGATATTTCGTTCTTTTCAATTTAATAATTGATTTAATTTATTAATTGTTTTCTTAAAATTCAATTTATGTTACAAACCAATTTAAATTTATAATTGTTTTCTTAAAATTTCATTTATGTTACAATTTGATTTAATTTAATAATTGTTTTTCTACGAATTCAATATTATTTATATTTCCAATTGGTATTCTAAAAATTTGTAATTTAAATTTTATTTATAATCCAAATTCTGATGAAAAATACGAATTGTTAAGTTGAACTTGTATTGTTTTTTTGAATTTCCATCGACTGTTAAACCATCTCGTAGTGCTTGTATTCTTGACTGTGAATTCATTTAGTTTTATAGTTGTTTTTCAAGCAGTTGGCGCTCGGGCAATTCACCAGTCTTGAATCACAAGGCACGTTTCACTACGAGCCCTGAGATTAATTAATTTAAATTGAGCTAGCTGGGCCAATTAAAACCGACCCAAAGCGGGTCCGTTTCACTGGCGCCCAGCATAGATGGGTGGTCGTTTCACTTCCGTTTCACAGTGCGACGGCGGCTCTTATAATATGACATTAGAGACGGAACATTTGCATATGTCAAGAATATTTCGGTCAACATTTGTATACTTCATTAGAATATTAAAATTGAGTAGTAAGTTCTTGTAGAAAAAGTACGCAACTCGCACAAAATGACAATTTTGTGCTTATTCCATAATGAACTATTTTCCGCGACGCTCATGCCTTCTATAACGATACGCAAATTAGTATCGTTATAGCGCTATAATAATATGCGAATTATTAGTTTTCTGAATTTCGTATTGACAAATATATGCTTTGTCATTAGTATCATTATAAGCTTATGCAAATTAATAAAAGTATGAGGTATGGAATTTTGGGGGTAACAGGTTACCGACAGAAGTTTCAACTATTTTCCCAATTTGGGAGGAGTAGATAACCATCGAAACATCTTTGTTCATTTTATTCATACCTTTGATTTGTTGGAAATGCAATCTGAAAACGTGGAATTTAAAAAATAGTATACAAAAATCGTTTTAGCACACTCGCTGAGCTAGCAGCATGCACATTCCTTCAATATACTATTGACACTCTATGTTTTATACTGACAAGTTGTAGGTTTTCTTAGGTTTTCAGCAATTTAAACAATATATCTTAATGAAACAATCTTCTCATTTTGTTTTTGTTCCATTAAGATACATCGCTTAAATTGCTATAAACCTAAGAAAACCCACAACTTACTTTAGATAAACCATGAAAAGAAAACCGCGACAAATTTATTATATATATATATATATATATATATATATATATATATATATATATATATATATATATATATATTTGTATGTTTTCTTGGTATATTGGTTCGTATATATATCCTACACTTTGGGGACCTAAAACTGCAAGGATCCTACACTTCGGGGACGACCCCAAAGTGCAAGCCATAGTTTAGGTCAACATATACTACACTTTGGGTACGAGGTCCTCAAACTGTAGGATTCTTAAATATCGTACACTTTGAGGACATCTTACTAATTTGTTCATGTTACAGTTTGAGGACTTGAACATTTTCCGGAATTTTGAGATGTTAGACTGTATGGCCTAATTTAATTTGTATATCTGTAAAGTTATTACTCAATTTTAATTCCCTCACAATACGTAGTATATAGTGTAAGGGAAGTATTGTTTTCTGCACAAAAACAAATAACGGACTTTTCCTGATATATCAGATTTGAGCATTTTTGAATCGATCAAGACTATTTTGAAATGATGTATGTATGTACGAACGTACGTATGTGCCTGCGTGCGTACGTACTCACTGTGGAGACGACTGCGCCCTTCCAATTGGTCGTATTGATTAGATTAGGTTTTTCGAATGGAATGATACTATCTTATCGAACCATAAATATAACCATGATTTTCTGGTTTTAAATATATATCACACCCAAATATTCAACTCGCAGAACTTTCTGAAATTATATTCTGTGGCAAATTTTAATAGTTCATATGACAGCAAGTATCAATATAAAACATAGTGTTGTGAAATACATCATAATTCCAATGTGACAGAGTATAATACAAAATGATTTCATTAGCGGTTTCTAAATCATTACAAGCTTTGACTTGCCTTGCTTTTTAACTTGCCTTGTTTATCTATCGATCTATCTATTTGTACGTTCTGGTGAAATTTGACAGGTGTTATTTATTCGGGTGTCGTGTTATGACATATGTATAAAAGAAAAAAACAAGATGGCGTCTCCAAGATGACGGGCGGGTCTTGTGATTATAGAACGATTCTATTTAAAATTTGTATAAGGGGGTTTTGTAGTCAGCAGCAGCATGGATTTTCAATAAAAATTTGAAAATTTTAGGTGGCGGACGAATTGTGTGATCATGTGAGGTTTTTGGGGTCGTAGGTTATACTATGTAAGTCAAAATTCTAAGATTCAATATGGTGGCTAAAATGGCGGACGTTTTGTGAATACAGTCCGATTCTACTCAGAACTTGTATATGAGATTTTTAGGGTCGGAAATCATGATTTATTATTTCCTTCTGTTACACTTCAATATGAAAGCTTGTCCCGATGAAATTTATCACTTCTGATTTCATCTTCCGATATATTATATTTATATATGAACCTTCCTATCTATACTAAAATTGGGGGATTTCATAGTGATTAGTGATTAGTATATTTATCTTTCAGTTTGAGATTTATTCACTTGGAGAATCTCTGTTACTAGGTTACTATAAGAAAATTGTAGATATTAGAAACACATCTAAGTCTTGTACTAAAACCTTCAGAGTTAATCCCTATAATTCATCAAACAAGATCAACCATAGCAGGTTCGCAAAAAGATCCACCGCAAAAAAAATAGATACGGTTCTCCTTATAATCACTATTTTTGATACAGAAGGATTCTGATGACATATTTTGACATATGTCGAACGTGCGATCTGCAAATCTCTAATTTTGTGTATATTCAACCTTAAATAATAAAATGATGTGAATGGAAAATTTTCTGTGATGTTATTAAATACTAAAAATGTGAGATTGACCTTAAAATGATCATGAAGAAAATGAATCATGTATATGTTTCAATTCATAATAGGGTTTTGAGCTTGTCTAGTCTATTAACGTTAACCCGACTTATTAGATACCCCCACAAATAAAATCGAGTGGCGCCAAGTCTAGTTACTTTGTCATTCTATAATTCCTGGTCGACCTCTCCATCTAATTGGGGGAGGAGTGTTAAGAAAATTTGTAGTTAACAACATTGTGCTAGTTTTGATTTATTAAATTTGGGAACAGAAGCCTAAGTTGAGGAATGTCATCTGTCTAGTTGCCATTTATGAAACAAAATAAAACTAGTTAACTGAAATTGAGAACTTTGGTATTCATCATCAACTTCCTGACAGTAATGCGCATGAGTGCTGCCTTGAATTAAGTTTTTCTACCAAATAAGAGGTATATTATTATCTATTAATGTACATCCGACTTTCTTGATACCTCCAAAAACGAGTGATGCCATGTTTGGTTACCTCGCCGGCTATCCTATACTTCCTCGTCGACTGATCCATTGGTTTCAGAGAGTTCCTAGTGTTAGAAAAAATGTCTAAAGTTAAAGGCATATATAGTGTGCTGGTGCATCATTTTCATGTAACTTTATTTCCTGGTCTTGATCTAATGAATTTGGAAACAGACGCCTATGTTGAGAGATGATATTTTCCCTCAATAGATCTAAATCTCTATCAATGAAAAAAGGTCCCACAATATTGTTGGCGCCAAATCGCAGCCAAATATTTATTTTTTGGGAATACTGTATATGAACCTGATCCATTTAGTTCAGACTATTATCAGCCCAATACCTACAATTGTATCTTTCAACATAACCGTTTAAACAAAATATTGCTTCATCCGTGTAAAAAATTTTTGAAACAGAATATGGATTAATATTTTTTTCATCATAACTTCGTAAATTTCTATTCTACGATCTCTCAATTCTTGCAGTAATTATATTTTGTGAAGATGAAAGTCTTTTTGATTATTTTTCAGACTGAGCGTCGTCGACATATGTTATGGCTTAGAGCTAATTGTTGCACGGACCATTGTCTACTGCATCAATTGAAACATTCAACAAATTTTCGTCATTGGTTTTTGTCTTCCTAATTTTGAACGATTCTTAACACTGCCTATCTCTCTGAATATTTTACCGTTTTTGAAACAATTGCCTAGTGATGTTTTTATTCAGATGTATTTTATTGAATACATATTATTCTTGTTTCAGTTACATACAGATGTTCCATCTCAGACGAGCCACCCCGTATATTTCTTATCCAATAGTGGGTGGAAAAATCTCTCGAAACACGTCGAATTATTTTGTTTGGGGGACATCTTTTGACGTATATTTGAGGCTTGAACGAGCAACCCCCTACTAGGGGGCGCTCAACCCCTCAAAATTGAATAGGGGAGAGGGGTTGAGTGATCCGTCATTTGAAAGGTCTTGGAAGCCTCTTTACAACGGTGTATGAAAAACGTAAATTTGATGAACCGTTTTCGTCAAAAATTAAATTTGTTGCTAGAATGCGCCACCTTGAATATTTTGGTTATTTGTACAATGTACAAGCTCATTTTTATTAAGCCTCTTTTACAAACTTGAAAATCACATTCGTAAAAAAATTGAATTGTGTTGTCATGCTTACAATGAAAAAAATTAAGTCTGCGTGTTTAAATCAAATGTTTAGATTACCGACGTTGCTATGAAAATATAGAATGATACATAATTCTCATAATATATTATGGAGTAATGACTTATATAAAGAAAAAATATTTAGAACTACCGTCAGAAATATTCTGTTAAACTTCCGCTAGTGTATCTAGTTTCATGGTCAGATTTTTTGATATCTGTATACCAAGAGAATAAGTATGCACATATTCTATCTGACCAATGAAATTACGCTAGTTATCACATATGAACAGGCTCGCTAAATTTCGATGTTTTAATAGGAAATCTCCTTAAGTATAAGAAAGAGATATAAAAAATTAACCGCCCATACCCGATCTCTTTTTTTTAAAAAATGTCCATGGTGAAATAAAACTTGGCTATCGTCTTTTGTTTTATTTGAGAAATCTCAATTTTCGAGTTTTTGTTTTTCTGGTATATCTCAGTTACTTATAGAATTGGGGAGGAGTATTTCTTCAATAAAGCATCTAAATGACGTAAGCCTACTATTTGGAGTGAAGAAGTTTTAAGAATTATTATATAAATACCAGATCTAGTAGAAATGATGAAATCGACTCAACATTATACATATATTTGAAATGGGAAAAAATTATTATGATTTTTTTTTGGAAAAAGTGACTACGCAACTGCATTCCACTTGTGAAAAAAACTCGATAATGTAGAAACTATTTCAATCCAATTTCATTAATAACTGAAAAACAAAAACTCGGAAAATCTAGTTTTCTCAAATAACTCGAAAACAAAAGACGACAGTCATTTTTCGAAGGGAGAGATAGAGGATGATGGATTCGTTTCTTTCTACCTCGTATACTTATTGAGAATCCCTTAAAACATCGACATTTAGCTACATGTACCTACATAAATACGGAATGTATAAATGCTGATTGATGAAGTTTGTAGCTGAACAGTGTTCAATCTGTCATTGTTGAAAACAACTTTTCTTCAGAATCACTATTAGGTAACACAATGGAGTGTTTCCAAATGAGAACTCCACATGAATGTTCTCATTTTCATCCCAAAATAGTTTCAACCAGAGTAATATGCTATTCTACCTACTTTTTGCTTGTTGCCAATTATTACGTTGAGAAGTGAAGAGTCATTGATATATTCATGCTGGAAATTTCAGCTACCTAGATATGTAGGCATTATCGTGTTATAAACCTTTTGTGAAATTTATGAATGGATATTATATCTATGACAAGTCCAGTGACATTATGTTTTTAATCTCATTGTTACCGGCTCAATCTTATGCTAACATGGATAGTTTCCTGGATATTTCAAAAAACCTTGCATAAATATGTGTTTGATTATGACAAAACAAATAGTAAAATGCATCTATCTATAAATGAGTTGTAGATTATACCGGGTGCGTAACTGATTCTACGTATTATACCGATTATATTTTATGACTTGGGAAGTGCACTGTAAAGCTAGCCTGTTCATCGAATTACAATTCCAAAACGAAACCTAATAATCATAATAGAAGAATTCAAAATTTAAATAGATTTAATTTAAAAGATTCAGTTCCATCTTCTTCCTAGTTTTTGATTTTACCAAATTCATGATAGAAAACAAACGCTCAACGCAAAATTTTTCAATTGTGATTTTGGACAAAAATCAAGCACAAATTATCTTCAAAGAAACCTGCGTAATTTGCGGAACTGAGAGTTAATCCGGATATCACTGTTATTACATGATTGCTATGAATATTTGGAATTCCCTAATGGCGAACTTAGCTGAGTAGTTCCGTGACAGCTGGGTGTATAACCCTGTCTTATCCTCAATTTCATTCCAGAACTACGTTTTCGATCTTCATATACCTAATTATATGCTTTCGTTCGTCCCTCTGTAAACTCCCGGAATTTGTAAGTGATTGCTTGTGCTTCACTTCGGTACCTATTTATTCCAACATGTGAGGAAAATGGAAAGGACATTTTTTTGAAATCTCACGTAGACTGTGACTTCCTTTAGATTTGAAGCTCAAGTATGCAAAATTTCATCAAGATCGGTAGTGACCTCAAGGGGTGAGCAATGGAGATGAGATAGTTTTTTCGAAATATAATTTGGACAGCGACTTTTCTTTTGCTTTGGAGTCCAAATTCCATCACGATCGATACTTATCTAATTCAACTGATGAGAGAGGGTGATGGGGAAGTTTCTTCGTGATCTTATATAGAAAGTTAGTTTCTTTCTGCTTTGAAGGTCAATTATTCAAAATTTCATCAAGGTCGGAAATGGTTTGCTCTGAGGAGTGGAGAAGGGAGTTGGGGGCTATTTTTTCTAAATCTCATCTAGAAAGTGACAAGTAAGCAGAATTTCATCCGGATTGGTACTTATCTGCTTTAAGAAGTGGGAAATGAGAATGCACTAGTTTTTCTCGAAATCTCATGTACTCAGTGACTTTCTTTTTGTTGAGGTCAAGTTTGCAAAATTTTATACCGATACGGTACTTGTCTGCTTCAAGAGATGGCAAAGGATATTGGGTTATTTTTTTTCGAAATCTCATGCAGACTGTGACTCGTCGTGTTTTGAAGGTCAAGTGTAAAATATCATCAAGATCTCAATTAAATATATACAGATATAGATATAGATTTATATAGAATATAAACA
Organism: Endomychus coccineus; assembly: GCA_958510875.1. NCBI lineage: Eukaryota > Metazoa > Arthropoda > Insecta > Coleoptera > Endomychidae > Endomychus > Endomychus coccineus. The sequence continues at coordinate 88,404,981 of OY294069.1, read as the reverse complement.
GACATTCTTCTTTGTATATAAACCAGCTCAAATTCTCGGCGTTGGCTGTCTACAGAATTTAACACTGACAATTTTTTTCAGTCATTATACGTAGTAAGCCAACAGCTAGCGAGGACGGAGCCATATTTCTCTTGGTTTTGCTGCGCTTCATTTCAATTTGTTTCGCCATAGTTCTTCCGTTATTTCATAAGACATTGACTTTCCTCTTGTATAAAAGGTAAAGTGAGAAAAATTTGATCAAGTTCAGTACCTACGTATCTGATTTGGGGTTAGACGAGAAATAAAAATATTACTGGAACGGCTGATTCTAACCAAATCAGATTTTATGATAATCTTAGAAAGTACTCGAGACTACAGCTCACTTTGTTCTCGAAGATTTTATTCACACCCACATGAAGAATGAACTTAGACCTCTTAAATAAAGATTATTCTCTGTGAAAGTTCCTAATGTGACATTCCCTGAAGGTTTTTTTTATAATTGTTGAACAAAATAAAGTAAAGTCTTCGATTTGCATAGGTTCCCACCACACTATAAATAAAACGTATAACCGTATAAAGTTTCTACAGTCAATACACTTTGGGGACGTCTTCTACCGTATAAGCTGTATAAGTTGTATAAAGTGTATATATTATACGAGTCCCCCAACTGTAGGATTGATATACATATATATATATATATATATATATATATATATTTGTATGTTTTCTTGGTATATTGGTTCGTATATATACTGATAATGAAATAAAAATTCTGTTTTAAAAAACAGAATTTTTATTTCATTATCAGTATATATACGAACCAATATACCAAGAAAACATACAAATATTACAAATGGTTCAAGAATATCAACAAAAGAATATATATATATATATATATATATATATATATATAAACAAGTTTAAAGTTTCTTTGCCTAATTGGCCACTATCGTGTATGTAACTTAAGAGATATAGAATTAAATTTTCTGAATTATGAAGATAACTTAGATAATTTAACATAGGATTATAAAGATGAATAAACGTAAAAGACTGAACCATAGGCGGGATTCGAACCCACATTTCTGGATTTCTAGTCCAGGGTGTTTACCAATTACACCACTTCGGTCCTGTTAGATTTTTATATTTTTGTAAATATAAACCTCTGAAAGGATAGTAGATCATTGATGAACACAATGCGATTCGATGCCCTACCATAGATCAACTATTCACGCACATTCATCTGAAGTTCAGTCGTTTTTTGAAGTAAGGATTGTAGGTTAGTACTGCTATGGTTGGCAGTTACTTGACAGTTCTTATTCAAATGACAGCATCCCGGTTCTTATATATTTCAATAGAACTGACTGAGAATTGTTCTGGTTAATTATAAACAAGTTTAAAGTTTCTTTGCCTAATTGGCCACTATCGTGTATGTAACTTAAGAGATATAGAATTAAATTTTCTGAATTATGAAGATAACTTAGATAATTTAACATAGGATTATAAAGATGAATAAACGTAAAAGACTGAACCATAGGCGGGATTCGAACCCACATTTCTGGATTTCTAGTCCAGGGTGTTTACCAATTACACCACTTCGGTCCTGTTAGATTTTTATATTTTTGTAAATATAAACCTCTGAAAGGATAGTAGATCATTGATGAATCCCGCCTATGGTTCAGTCTTTTACGTTTATTCATCTTTATAATCCTATGTTAAATTATCTAAGTTATCTTCATAATTCAGAAAATTTAATTCTATATCTCTTAAGTTACATACACGATAGTGGCCAATTAGGCAAAGAAACTTTAAACTTGTTTATAATTAACCAGAACAATTCTCAGTCAGTTCTATTGAAATATATAAGAACCGGGATGCTGTCATTTGAATAAGAACTGTCAAGTAACTGCCAACCATAGCAGTACTAACCTACAATCCTTACTTCAAAAAACGACTGAACTTCAGATGAATGTGCGTGAATAGTTGATCTATGGTAGGGCATCGAATCGCATTGTGTTCATCAATGATCTACTATCCTTTCAGAGGTTTATATTTACAAAAATATAAAAATCTAACAGGACCGAAGTGGTGTAATTGGTAAACACCCTGGACTAGAAATCCAGAAATGTGGGTTCGAATCCCGCCTATGGTTCAGTCTTTTACGTTTATTCATCTTTATAATCCTATGTTAAATTATCTAAGTTATCTTCATAATTCAGAAAATTTAATTCTATATCTCTTAAGTTACATACACGATAGTGGCCAATTAGGCAAAGAAACTTTAAACTTGTTTATAATTAACCAGAACAATTCTCAGTCAGTTCTATTGAAATATATAAGAACCGGGATGCTGTCATTTGAATAAGAACTGTCAAGTAACTGCCAACCATAGCAGTACTAACCTACAATCCTTACTTCAAAAAACGACTGAACTTCAGATGAATGTGCGTGAATAGTTGATCTATGGTAGGGCATCGAATCGCATTGTGTTCATCAATGATCTACTATCCTTTCAGAGGTTTATATTTACAAAAATATAAAAATCTAACAGGACCGAAGTGGTGTAATTGGTAAACACCCTGGACTAGAAATCCAGAAATGTGGGTTCGAATCCCGCCTATGGTTCAGTCTTTTACGTTTATTCATCTTTATAATCCTATGTTAAATTATCTAAGTTATCTTCATAATTCAGAAAATTTAATTCTATATCTCTTAAGTTATATATATATATATATATATATATATATATATATATATATATATATATATATATATATATATATTCTTTTATTGATATTCTTGAACCATTTGTAATATTTGTATGCTTTCTTGGTATATTGGTTCGTATATATACTGAAAATAAAATGAAATAAAAATTCTTTTTGACGTTTCGACAATGTTTATTGTCTATCAAAATGTGAATTAGTGTTTCCATGTAATTTAGAAAAGAATAGATGATTTCGATTAATGAAATGCGTCTGCAGCCGACTTGTGTTTTAAGATCCAATTAAAACTGCAGAAAACATTGGATCGGTTGTGTGTGAAAGAGTAATGCATGGCCAATCACAATTTGAAATGGATTGAATTTGAAGTGCCACTTTCCACTTGTCTGTTTGAAATTCAACCTGGGAAAGATGAAGTATTGTTTGATTGAGACACTATGAGTGACAATTTTGAGGTTGAGTTCCATAGAGTTGTCTTGGACTTGAATGGTTGATTGTGATAGATCGGAGGTGTTTGTCATGGATTAGCTAATTCATGCAATGGTCATGGATGTTTGTAGTTGTACAGTCTTGAAGTGTCTTGTATTTGATCAAATTCAATCCATTTCAAATTGTGATTGGCCATGCATTACTCTTTTACACACAACCGATCCAATGTTTTCTGCAGTTTTAATTGGATCTCAAAACACAAGTCGGCTGCAGACGCATTTCATTAATCGAAATCATCTATTCTTTTCTAAATTACATGGAAACACTAATTCACATTTTGATAAAGACAATAAACATTGTCGAAACGTCAAAAAAAATTTTATTTCATTTTATTTTCAGTATATATACGAACCAATATACCAAGAAAGCATACAAATATATATATATAAATATATATATATATATACATATATATATATATAACTTAAGAGATATAGAATTAAATTTTCTGAATTATGAAGATAACTTAGATAATTTAACATAGGATTATAAAGATGAATAAACGTAAAAGACTGAACCATAGGCGGGATTCGAACCCACATTTCTAGATTTCTAGTCCAGGGTGTTAACCAATTACACCACTTCGGTCCTGTTAGATTTTTATATTTTTGTAAATATAAACCTCTGAAAAGGATAGTAGATCATTGATGAACACAATGCTATTCGATGCCCTACCATAGATCAACTATTCACGCACATTCATCTGAAGTTCAGTCGTTTTTTGAAGTAAGGATTGTAGGTTAGTACTGCTATGGTTGGCAGTTACTTGACAGTTCTTATTCAAATGACAGCATCCCGGTTCTTATATATTTCAATAGAACTGACTGAGAATTGTTCCAGAGGTTTATATTTACAAAAATATAAAAATCTAACAGGACCGAAGTGGTGTAATTGGTTAACACCCTGGACTAGAAATCCAGAAATGTGGGTTCGAATCCCGCCTATGGTTCAGTCTTTTACGTTTATTCATCTTTATAATCCTATGTTAAATTATCTAAGTTATCTTCATAATTCAGAAAATTTAATTCTATATCTCTTAAGTTACATACACGATAGTGGCCAATTAGGCAAAGAAACTTTAAACTTGTTTATATATATATATATATATATATATATATATATATATATATATATATATATATATATATATATATATATATATATATATATATATATATATATATATATATATATATATATATATATATATATATATATATATATATATATATATATATATATATATATATGTAGAACTGGGTTCTCGGGTATTGATCCGCGTTGTGTGGTTTTGGTCCTCGAAAGAACCAATTTCACGACGTTTCGGCAAAGTCGCATGATGCGACCGTAGAGTTTGGAAAATCTAGGCGAACTGACGCTTACTTGGAGGGACAGGTATTTATATCCCCCGTTATGCTTGACCTTTGGACTTTCGAACTATTTCACGCTTGGTTGATTTCTACGTGTTTGGCTCCGAGTGACACGTTTGGATGACGTCATTGCGACGCTGGAATCAGCCGGAAAGTTTCCGTGACCTGTTGCACGTGCACTGGATACCACGTTCTCTCTTGTTTTTGGTTGTATCTTCCGACTTTCTAAAGCGGGTTTCCATGTTGCTGGTAATCTTAGTCCGTCATCTCGTTTGTTAAGACTATGTGGACATTTCTCGATCTCTATTGCCTCCCTGGTTATTCTGGTGTAGAAGTGTTCAATGTTGGCTAGAGTCTTTGTGCCGCTAAAGTTGATCATATGGCCCGTACTTCTTACATGTTCAGCTAGTGAAGACGTGGTTTCGTTTTTCGACACAGCGTTTGCATGTTCAGTCTTTCGCACATCAATGCGTCTGTTGGTCTGTCCGATGTATGTCTTTTCACAATTACCACATGGCACCTCGTACACTCCTTGGCATTCTAGAGGAATTCTGTCTTTTGGATTCCGAAGAACATTTTTGATTTTCCTATCTGTTGTGAAGGTTGTTTTGATATCATGACGGCTCAGTATTTTGCAAATTTTGTCAGTTGTGCCTTTTATGTAAGGTAGAAAAGCGTTTCCCACTGGTTGATCTTCATTGTTGACATCCTTCTCATTTTTGCGTCGAGAGTTATGAATCTGTTTTCTTGAATAGCCATTCATCCTAAGGGCTGCTCGGATGGTTTCCATTTCTCCATCGAAGTTCTCCGCATCAGCGAGACGTTTTGACCTTGTCATGAGGGTATTTACGACTGATTGTAGCTGGGATGGATGGTGATGCGAGTTACTATTCAAATATCGGTTCGTGTGGGTCTTTTTTCTGAATACTGTATGTCCCAAACTGCCGTCAGTTTTCTTTGTTACCAAAACATCTAGAAATGGTAATTGGTTGTTCTCTTCGGCTTCTATTGTGAATTTTATTCGATCATGGATTCCATTCAGGTGATCGAGAAACCCTCTTAGTTGTCCTTCTCCATGTGGCCAAATAACGAAAATATCATCTACATATCTGAGCCAAAGTTTGGGTTTTAGTTGCGCTGTGTTAAGAGCTTTAATTTCAAAATCCTCCATGAAAAGATTTGCGATCACTGGTGAGATTGGTGATCCCATCGATGCTCCTTCGATTTGTCTATATTGCTGTCCCTCGTACATAAAGTAAGTATTGGCTACACAGTGTTTGGCCAAGTCAATAATGTATCCTTCCGGTTTGTATTTATGTTGGATGATCTCTAGGGCTTCGTTTATGGGTACTTGTGTGAACAAGGATGCTACGTCGAAGCTTACTAATATGTCGTCAGGTCCTACTATTTGCATATCTAGAAGTTCGATAAAGTGTTCCGCGTTCCTCACATACGATGATGCTGTCTCAACGTGCGGTTGTAACTTCTTGGCTAGGAATCTTGCTAATGCATGTGATAGAGCTTACTATTGGTCTCAGAGGTACTGCTGGCTTGTGTATTTTTGGGAGACCATACAGTTTCGGATGGCTATTCAAGAAAACAGATTCATAACTCTCAACGCAATAATGAGAAGGATGTCAATAATGAAGATCAACCAGTGGGAAACGCTTTTCTACCTTACATAAAAGGCACAACTGACAAAATCTGCAAAATACTGAGCCGTCATGATATCAAAACAACCTTCACAACAGATAGAAAATCAAAAATGTTCTTCGGAATCCAAAAGACAGAATTCCTCTAGAATGCCAAGGAGTGTACGAGGTGCCATGTGGTAATTGTGAAAAGACATACATCGGACAGACCAACAGACGCATTGATGTGCGAAAGACTGAACATGCAAACGCTGTGTCGAAAAACGAAACCACGTCTTCACTAGCTGAACATGTAAGAAGTACGGGCCGTATGATCAACTTTAGCGGCACAAAGACTCTAGCCAACATTGAACACTTCTACACCAGAATAACCAGGGAGGCAATAGAGATCGAGAAACGTCCACATAGTCTTAACAAACGAGATGACGGACTAAGATTACCAGCAACATGGAAACCCGCTTTAGAAACTCGGAAGATACAACCAAAAACAAGAGAGAACGTGGTATCCAGTGCACGTGCAACAGGTCACGGAAACTTTCCGGCTGATTCCAGCGTCGCAATGACGTCATCCAAACGTGTCACTCGGAGTCAAACACGTAGAAATCAACCAAGCGTGAAATAGTTCGAAAGTCCAAAGGTCAAGCATAACGGGGGATATAAATACCTGTCCCTCCAAGTAAGCGTCAGTTCGCCTAGATTTTCCAAACTCTACGGTCGAATCACCTGAAGATGGCAAATGCGACTTTGCCGAAACGTCGTGAAATTGGTCCTTTTGAGGACCGAAACCACACAACGCGGATCAATACCCGAGAATCCAGTTCTACACATTACGTCCGCGAGAACCTAAGAAGAAACATATATATATATATATATATATATATATATAATACAAAATTCTCGGGAAATAGGTCACATTAACACATATATTTTTATTTTTACCCTCGTCTTTACGTACGTTTCGGTCTCACGACCATCATCAGAAGACTTATTAATACAATAACCTGATTACTTAGAAATACTGTAATAACACAAAGCGTCCTTATCGCACAAATTTCGTTTAAATGCCAACGTCGCGAAACGAACGGAAACATGAAAACGGAACTATAACACACGTTTTCATGTTTCCGTTCGTTTCGCGACGTTGGCATTTAAACGAAATTTGTGCGATAAGGACGCTTTGTGTTATTACAGTATTTCTAAGTAATCAGGTTATTGTATTAATAAGTCTTCTGATGATGGTCGTGAGACCGAAACGTACGTAAAGACGAGGGTAAAAATAAAAATATATGTGTTAATGTGACCTATTTCCCGAGAATTTTGTATTAATTCATACGTGGGTCAAGAATCTTTATTATATATATATATATATATATATATATATATATATATATATATATATTGCAGCCATCTACAACCAAAAATAAGAGGTAGTAAGAGGTTCTTGTATGTCTATCCAACCATATGTATTTTCCAATAATTCAGATTCAGATTATGGCGAATATGACCTTCAAGATGAATCGATAAATCAATTATTTTGTGAATATAGTAGTAAAATCATAAGCATCCTTGTCCACTACGGATTTTTTGAACTTCATACGCATTTCACCAGCTAGGCTACCCTCATCAGAGAAATGAGAATGTCCAAAAGTCTGGAATTGGCTGAACATCTCGTAAAATACGCTTTGGACCGAAAAACAAACACACATTTTGATATTTTTGGAAAGCTATCAATTCGAACCAAAATTGATCTCACACCTGACCCCACTTTTGATTTGCAGATTAGCAATTTTCCCAATAAACTAGGCAATTTTGCCTGAATTTTTTTTTAACTTTCCATAGATGGCGCTGTAATACCAAAAACTTACATTTTTCTCAATTTCCAAGAATCGTGCATCGGATTAAAACATTAACGAGGGTATCTTATAACACCTTGAGTGATTTCGGACGTGGACAATGATTCCCAGAGTTGTTTCGAACTTGCCAGATAATTTTTTGAGGGGTTATGAATATATCCGACGATTCCTTTAGTGATTCCGGATGTATACTCAAGATGGGTTTCGTGAAATCCGATGAAATCCGGGTAAACCGGAAGTGGATTTTTGTGATCAAATAACATTCTGATGAAACTACATTTGGCGTAGCCCAGGAATAACGACTTGGACGTAGAGATTTTCTGTTCCCTTCGAGGGACTAGGTTTAGTTTCGCCTCTCACCATCGGAATTTTAGAAATAGTTGATTTGGCGATCGGTTGACTATCTGGATGGGTATCATTGGATAAGTGGTCAACTTCTTCGTATGACCTTGTTTTATCGTCATACTCTCGTAGTATGAAGATACTTTTTCTTTGTTTTTCCAACAAAGATTTATGTCAACTAACACATTTATTACACGGAGAGGCTAACAAAAATATCTAATGTGCTTGAAAAATGTAAATGAAGTTCTGTGTGTGTTTCTTTGATGAAATTTGGAAAGTTATCAAGTTGTACTAAGGACGATGAAACGAGACATTGTGTTTCTCCAGCGAATTTTACCGTTCAGTAGACAGCGAGGCTTGTAATCGCCATAGGAGCAGATTTTCCTTTATCACCCGTGGTGCAAACGATACTTATCTTTTAGTAAACATCCACTTCGGGTTTCTTCGTAACCACTTCGGATACGATCACGTACCTAACGAGTCGCTTCAGTTACCATTTCGATGCATGTTTCTCGGAAATAGCGAAAAATTCAAGTCTTTGCAATTTCAGCGCCACCTATCAAGAATTGCAAAAAAATTCAAACAAACCTTTCATAGTTTCCAACGAAGAATGCGAATCAGCAAAGTCCTATTTAAGATTTTGAAATAGGCAGCCGCATCACCCACGGGGTTGGGAGGGTTGGTCAATTTTGGTATTATTTGATAGCTTTTTCTAATATAGCAACTGCTTGTTCTTTCGCTTGCCGTTTCAAAGCGTATTTTCCAAAATATCTAGCCGTTCAAGAATTTTTGGACACCCAGTGTACTGAGACTAATGAACTAAATTCAAAACTGTTACTAGTATTTATATTTACAGAGGTATAGGGGAGAAGAGGAGGAAACTGTATTTGCTTTAATAATCTTTGAACGTATTATCTTTAGGTAAAGACAAATTTTACTTTGAACTGTTAACGGATTAATGTTAGTAGAGGCTTGGTGGTATATAGTAAAGTCATTATTCATCAACTTATCTTCATTTCGGTACATATCGCACCCTTGCTTCAAAAGCGACACAACTCAAAAACATGAGTTCTTCACAAAATGGAGAAAACTGTATTTGAACATAATAACCCAGTATTTTTTCAATTATATCCATCAGGAAGAGGAATAATACTCAAACCAAGATGAAGTACCATTCTTATCATTTTCAGTTTATAACTCTGAAGAACCACCCTTATTTCGAGTTGACACTTTTATTGTACTTCTGACACTAGAAACTTGTTTATTTCAAGTTATGACACTTTTGTAGAATGAAATCAGAGTTGTGTCACTACTGAGGTTTAGTTTATACCTATTAAAACAGTATTATTTCAAATTATGACGCTATTATATGTTAGGTTTCCTCCATATTCTTTCACATTCAATTTGTTGAAATTAAAGATAGTCAGGTAATCAAAAACTTCACAAACTAAGAATTATATTTAAAAAGTGATTATTTATTTTTATAAAAGTACAAACAATTTTTAAAGGAGTAATAATGAACAGGCGAAATATTCAGCACAAATTCAGAACATCTTTATAGAAAGAATTATAATATTTCTTCGGAATAATATTTTTATCGATGAGGTCCTGAATGTCCCTCTTCTTATTTTCGGGTAATTCGAATCGCTTGGAATAAGCTTTGCTCAACCTGGAAACAAAGACAGTCAAACCTGAATATAGGAAACATTTGAAAAATTGAAGACACATCGACAACGAACCTGATAGACTCCCAGCTCTTTGAAGACCTGATCTTCAAATTCTGTACATTGACTTTCTTGAAATCGAAATCTTTATAAGAAGTTTTACAAAAGAAAGTTCCGGGATTGTCCTTTTCAACTTTCAACATCTTAATATCAGTCCACTTAAATTTCTTCTTATCTATATCCACGTTAAAATTAGTACCCCACTCTTCCTGTAGAGCTTTCAAGTCATAAAAATCTTCATAAGTTAATTCATGAACGCGGTATGGTGGACCAGTCTTCTTTGTCATACTTATCAATGTAATATACTGTTCTGGCACATATATGGGAGAAGATTTCAGGTGTCTCTTCACCTGCTTCTCAATTACGCTATGTATGTTGTCACCTCCATTCTGTGAATGCCCATGAATTAGAAATTTATGGGTGATACTTCGAAGATTGTATTTATATACTGCATACGAGTACGTTGCAAGTAGAAACTTATTATTTTGCTGGCCACAGCAGTTATCCGAATAGAATATGATATCTATACCTTCAGTATTATTATCCTTCTCAACCAGTAATTCAATGTAACGAAGTATACAACTTCCGATTTCGACAGCTCCGCGTCTTGCTTCTATTTCAGTCAAAAAAAAACATTCAGCATGTTTAGCGTGTAGATCACTCACTGTAAAATTGTAACAATTTATTTTACTCTTATAAAAGAATGATGAGACGAATCCTTTAGGTAGTGGCATAACTGCCTGTAAGTCATATACAGCAACATTAGGTTTGTCCTTGTCAGTATCCTTCTCTTTTCGTGAAAGATCTTTCTTTTCTTGATGCTGGTTATATGAATCAAGCGACGATTCTTTGCCATCTTCATCCGCATTCTTGAATGACTCTCATAAGTCACATTGGTCCTTCTTCGGTACATAGAAAGATATGTTGAATTCTCCATTGAATATCCGATTGAACATAACTGAATTGGCAAAGGGTAGATTGTCCTTCTCACGACTATATTTATAATCCCTATGGAGATCTGCTAAGCTCTTCCCACTCTCAATAAATTCACGTGTAGTCTGAGCCCGTAAATAGTGTGACTCAATTCTGGGTATGGCGTTAATAAAGTTCCTCACGCTGTTCTTTATCTCAGGATCTACTGTGGGACGTTTGTCATGTTTTCCTCTCATGTCACCTTCAACAAATCCAGTTTCAGTTCTCTTCGACAAGGCTGTTCGAATGGGTCGGTCATTTATATCAAGGGTGGCCTTGAAAAATTTCTTACAAACTCTCAATCTGGTCTCATTTACTTCAAAATAGAATGCCGAATTCAGGTTTCTAAATTCTTGTGTTGTTGAGTAGCGATACTTCGGTTTGATAGAGTCTGTGTGCGCAACTATGAATTCCCGTTGCCTCTGTAGAACCGAAATACTCCAATACCTATCAAAAATTCCCTGTCGGACATCCCCATTTATTTTCTCCCTACAGTTTAATCTACAACTCTCTCCACATGGTGGACGTACTTTCCTTGCTTGATATTCTTTCTTCGTTTTTGAAGACGACAAGTACGCTTTCCCAGAATTTCTAATGATTTTTGCTTTATTAATTACCCAACTTTCAGGCCTTTTCTTCCCTTTCTTTTCCCCAATTTCAACTAAAATTGGATCAATATTTTCATCTGCACTTTCAGAACTACTTCCATTTTAGGAACTGCTGGTATAATTTGGGTCTTCATCTGAATCATCGTCTAATTCATCAACTTCGTCACTTTGTATTGCTATAATATTATTGGCTTTCAATTTAGTCAAACGCATGCGGGTAGGACATTCAGAGCTACACGAAACAGCGTAAACATTACTACCAACTGATGCAGAACTGGTACCAGTGACAGTTGATTCTGAGAATGATTCCACTACAGGTGATGAATTCCCATGATCCGTTTGCTCATTATTTTTTTTATCATCTTCATCATTTGGGATCTTGTCATCAAGGTTACTCAAATGTGTTTCCTTTTCTTGGAAGTCATCTGTGTTTGTAGTACGTGAGAGTACTAGAACACAATCTGTGGTTGGACCAATTGTGACTTCTTCCTCTTGAACTGAATCTATTATTGCATGTACCGAATGTTCTTCTTGAATGGAACTTGTGGTTGGATTAGTAGAATGTTCATTCTCTGCAACATCTTGAGTTTTTGAATTATTTGAATCTATTTTCTTTCTGCCTTTTACGATTGTCATTCTCAGAATATTAGCTGCACGGCTTGATGGATCCATAATTCTGCTGCATGAAACAATAAATGAAAATCTGTGTATACTAATATTAAAATTAATATTCTTCAAAAGTGATATAACTCGAAATATCATATATCAAAACTGACATCACTAAATAGTATCAAATTATTCATCTAAAGTGACATAACTCAAAATATCAAGAATATGTCATATAAGCTTGAAGTTAGAGCCAATATTGCTGACTCTAATCAGCAATATTGTTCACTTTGAACGATTGATAATGATTGCAAACAATCTCTTCATCACCGTTAGACAGAAATGAAACATTTAAGTTCATTCTTCAAAGGTGGCATAACTCGAAATACCCTTAAATAATTCTTCAAAAGTGGCTTAACTCGAAATATTTTGACAGAGCATGCTTACCTCGATCAGCTAAAATGACTTAAGTCGAAATACAACGCCTTCTTTCTCGTAACTTCAATCCAAAAAACTGACACAACTCAAAATATTACACTTTTAAATTCCACAACAACGACCTGCCCACCATGCGATCACGACACAACTGACAATACGACACTTTTGTAGATGTACAAGCAGTATAACCTCAAACAGCAAGGGCGACAAACCTGCTTCCTGGTGGCCAATTTATGGAGCTAAAAAGATACACTTTTGATGATTCGTCGAGTAGTGTATCTGCAACCCTTTCATAGAGATAACTCGAAAAACACTTTTTTTGAGTTGTGTCACGTTTGAAGCAAGGGTGCGATATGGAGGGCTCTTAAATTATTTGAGAATTTACTGGTTTTGAAGTGACAAAATGTTCTCTATATCTAGTGGAAACATTTCTTTTTGTTTGGCATACATAATTTTTTTACAACATGGACATTTAATTCTATATGTGTCTCTTTATTTTCAATTTTATTCATTCATTTTGTGTTTAGTATTACATTATATAAACAGGTATTATGTCAGCTTTATTAAGAATGAACAATTTTCTGCTATTCTCTGGCATCAAATTTACTAAGTAAAAGTTTTGCTAAAAACTGTTTCCCATGGTGGTTTTGTAAGTTTGTTTGCATGTTATTATTATTGAAGACACAGACCTTTTGTTGTATGCAAAGTGACGGTAACATCAAATATTGTATTTTTTAATCTGATCTGATTTGTTCATGATAACCAAATCTTCATTAACATAAGGTTGTTTGACATTTCTGTTATTACATTCTATATAAAAATAAACTTCACATAATCTACTAACCAAAGATTGACGCTTGGAGATGATAAATGTTTTGTTCTATGTATTCAGCCAAAGCTATTCTTCCGTTCACAGTTCTTGGAATATATGGGATGATCCAGATTAAATATACACCACCATTTTTGATTTCTTTACTGTCACAGCCACGACTTCGGTCAAATTAGCAGACATAGGTTTTTTTTTGCTTATTACAATGGTGAAATCAAACATACAATTGAACATCGCATTTTGTGTTCTCGAACATGATAACAATTTTCCAAATTGAACATCTAGTATAGTAGGCGCTAGAGGCTTGGGACTTGCCTGTCGTCTTGAGGAGATTTCATTTGTATTCAATAGATGGTCTAGCGTGACGGATGTGTTTCTGTCTAATGAGAATTCAGTTTGTATAATAGATAATATTCTATATTGATGTATAGTTTTAAATATAACTATTATTAATATGATTATATTTCTTAACCAAGAAGCTGTACCCGATTTTTATCTCTAGAAGACAATTCATTAAAAATATTCGTATTGCATTTTTTTGTGTTCTGTTATTGACGCATTTCGTTGCTAGGAAAAAGACATCGCCAGAAAGTATCAAAAAAGAATACTATACTGAAGAAAAATTCCAAAATAAACTTTTGTTGAAAAAATTTAAGAAAACAGGACATGTACTTACCATTGTTTACCAGAAGAAGGCACTGTGTGGAGAAAGATGTATTATCTCTTATTTTGAAATTTTCCTTCAGTATATCATTCAATGTAGTATTCATTTGTGATATAATAGATCATCAACAAATAAAAACACCAGTTTACCTAAATAGCTACATAAGTTCAGACCAGAAACCCCTTTCACACATTTACGTTTTGAACAAACCCAAATAATGTTTTCATTCCAGACGTTTTCTGATCAAATAGGTGGGATGTAAATCTTTTTTGTAGGTGTCGAATGGGGAACAGAATTTGCTTAGGTCATTAAACATCAAAATTCATAATATAATGCCTGCCGGCATTCGGTCTTTGAGTACCTTATATCGTGGTAAACGGCTACCGCCGGTTGAGAGCATTCGGAGACTTTACCTTAGATACATATCCACAAAAAATTAGTATCAACAAACGTTTGATTGCAAGTGTATATTTCGAACGAAGAGTATGTTTGCAAACATAATTGTCCTTGATCCGAGTTGAAAATAGTTTATATTCGAAATGACTCAATGTTTGTTCCGCATCTTATATGGCCTGTTTTGACTGTATATGAGAATATTAAAAAAAGGGAGAGAAAAAATAGATTTTGGATGTCACACATTATAACAACTAGAGATCCAATGCCACTGCTAGCTGGCTTCAGAAAAGATAGGTTTGTTGGAAAACTTGTCGTATGTCACCTTAAGAATTTGAATGTCTAAGATCGCTAATCAGTTCAGGGATACCTGCACGAGATGCAAATTACCGAAACTGTAGTCCTAGGGAAGTTAGATTGGCAATAGCTTGACCCACTGCGAATTATTATTCTATGATTTTCAAAGATGTATTCGAACGATTCTCGTATGCACAATCGCTTGTATAGTCTTGTACAGTCTTCACAGAAAATGCATAGAACATAGAACGAGCACAAACATTGTTTGATATACATTCCTTTGATGTACAAATGTACCGACATCGGTCAGAACGTTAGCAAACGTTTGCGAATGCGCGTGATCCACGTCTCCACCAACAAATAAGTAGTAAATAAATACGTTTTCAACTGTTCCCTAACGTTTGCGTTTTGCGTGCCTGGTTAATACGCACGCGTGCTGTATCATAGCTACGCCGGCGTACTCGTTGTTTCTCTTTGACTTGAGTATCCGCCGATGCCGCCGGCCGGTAGACCCACAACATAGATAACTCTACTACCGTAGAATGAAATGTTCCATGTTAGGTACCGAAACCGCGACAAGAGCGCTGCGTGAGGATTGGAAGCGTACTAAATGATGGTTTGGAGGGGAATTCGAAGTTACACAGCACACAAATGCAAATTTTGTTTGCTACAATTTCAGTAGGAAATGAAAGTCGATAGTTTTTACCAATAGTTTTTATTCAACAACAGAGTTAGAACAGAAATATATAAAATATACATATAAATATAATTAAATATCGAGACTAATTACAATGGGTTAAAGCAAAAATACAAAAAATATACATATAAATACAATTAAATACCGAGACTAATTAAATCAAAAACACATAGCGTATAATAAACGGTTTTTGTTAGGGGGTTGTTTCTCACACCTTTCAGTAAATGTGGTGGATCATACAATAGGATAATTTTTTGTCCATTAACTTCAAATATGAAGTCATATAATTCTTTCCCTCCTCTTGCATACTCCTTTTTCGTTTCCTTCACTAATTTGTTTATTGTGGTCACCGCATTGAATCCAATTTCCCTGCAAGATCGTACAATGTTTTGAATTGAACGTTTAATGGTTTCAGCCTTTGCTTCTCCTTTAATAAATTGATACATAATTGGTTGTTTCCATTTGCCCTCAATACCTTGCAGCATGAAAACCTGAAAGTGTCAATGAGAGAAATTCAATTATTTTCATTCACATATAGTTTACCTGTACATGATTAGCAATGTTAGAGGTTTCGTAACTTCCAAAATCTTCGAAACCATGACTTCGTCCGTATTTTCAATATACTGCAGGTATGGTGTAGGACTCATTTCATCAAAAATAAGAACACAATGTTTCTCACTAGGTTTCATATTCTTCGCAGTTTCTTTCAATCCATGAAATACAGCTGGGTTAAAGCCAGGGTATATAGCTGTATTTTCCCATGATAAATATTATGCAAAAATAATATTGTAGAAATAGCGTGTATGATATCAAGCAAAATCCACAAATGAATTAAACATGGCTACTATTGAACAACAATAACAAACGCATGCGCATTATAATTTCTATTAATTTTGGATGCTTGACGCGCCCTCCCGTGTTTTGGAAGCGTAAACACTTGACGGTTTTGGTCCCTTCCATAAGACATTTCATTCTACGGTAGTAGAGTTATCTATGACCCACAATCGCTACTTGGAATGTTAGGCAAACGTATTAGTTCATCAGCAATTGAATGAAATTTCGCAACAAACAATATTTCTATTGTCCATTTCTACAGAACACTAATTTATCGTACTCATTTGATCAAGCACACGAAATCGTATATCAGAATATTAAAGCATATAACTTTCATCCAGCTACCTTCTCAGACTGCGCTAATGGAGGTATGTAGGTATTATGATTGTAGGAACAGAAAATATATTGGAAATGATTCAGAAACCCATAATGGAAGACGTTTTATTATACTCTTTGTTACATTGAAGTTTATCCAAATAGTTCCATAGTTTATTAAACAAATCATGTAGGTATATGATTGTAGGAACTAATAATGTTTCTTGAACCAGGTATGAATTATACAATTTATCTCACTAAGTTGGAACCATATTGGAAAACTTTTATAATATTAATTTTAGGAAAAAAGTTATTCTTCGTAAAAAGTTCTGCATGTTCTAAAATCTAAAATACTGTCATCAGATATTACATTTTTTCAGTCGCCAAAAAATATGAATTTCAATCAAGAGTAAAATACCTTTATATTTGACAATATCGAAAATTGTTATGAACAAAAGTTGATCAGAACTAAAAGCTGCGTTCAAATATGCAAATACATCATTTACATTGAAAATTTGGGTTTTGTTATTTGTTACATATCTTTTCATTTTGAATGAATATTTATCTCTTGTGACTATGAAACACATGATATCTAATACTAGAAATAAATGGAAATTAATTTTTCACTCATTCCACTAATCCCTCGACATATCTATCCTCTCGTTCAATACATTCAATCATTCTGTTAGTAAATTCGCGTAATACATTCCTCATCATTTGTAGAGAAATTTCCTGGCATGTTTCTAAAATTAATCTTTCCAAATAATTAACATCTTGAAACGACTCTTTCCTGTAAACTTCTTTCATCAAGTAACTCTATGAGAAGTAATCAAGAAGAGTTAAGTCAGGGGATCCAGCAGTTCAAAAAGATCAGAATATCTGTGAATAACTTTTCCATGGAACATATATTCAAGATATTCCCTAACATTCAATGTACCGTGGTATGTCGCACCATCTTATTGAAACCAATTGACGTTCTTGTAAGGGTAGTTCGTCCATGAAGTCATGGATGTGAGTTCTTAAATAACGTTCGGCCTTCATAGCTTATTCCTATAAATGCCACACCACACGTTCGTCTTAAATGAATATTGGTCATGAGATTTTATTGTAAAATTTGGATTATTTTGAGACCACCAGGGATAATGTTATGACGACATAGTTTCATTTCATGAAAATTTTGCATCATCGGAAAAAAATATATGCCTTGTAAAGAAAGGGTCATCATCTAACTCTCCTCGGATGAGACAGCAAAAATCGAAGCGCCTACCATAATCCCTTTCTTTGAATGTGCGAATGATTTCTGGTTTGAATAGTTTATATTTATTCAGTTTTAAAATTCTTGCCACTGTATCTTCACTTACATTTTGTTCCATCAACGATTTCCTTTTGCGTAATGACAGTTCTCTACCACAGATAGCATTACTTCGAACTGCGTATTCTCATCGGCAACCAGCTTTTGGCATTTTCCATTGAAATTATTTTTAATACTTCCAGTATTCTTGAATTCATTTACTATTTGCGTAATAGTTGAATGATTAATATTTTTATTGTTCATCATTGAAAATAATGGCTGCTTCTCTATGTGTTTTATAATTTCTTCCCACAATCAAAACAATTTCTATTTTCTCTTCACAAGTTAATAACTCTACCATTTTTGTGTGTCCTAAATTCTCACGGGTTTTGAAACTCACTGTCGAACATTTCTTGATATCAACAAAACATTTGTATGTCAGTGCATCCTAGATTACATGTAACTACAGTTAAATTTGCATTGATATTGTAGACAAAAAAGAAAAAATATTTTTTTAATGTAAATGAATTTAATTGCATATTTGAAATTTTTTTCCTAAAATTAATAATCAAAAAGTTTTCCATTGGTTCCAACTTAGTTATATGCTTATTATTTTCGCCTTAACGTACGTTTCGGTGTCATGATGGTCGTGAGACCGAAACGTACGTAAAGACGAAAATAATAAGCAAATGTGTTAGTGTGACCTATTTCCCTAGAATTTTATATACAATATGTCTCACTAAGTTGGAACCATATGGTGCGAATAGTATAATTGAAATTGGATAATGAGGTAGACTTAATATTGTGACAAGGACATTCTGATGTGGAGGTGTACCAGGAGGGCACAAGAGGGTCTTGGGAAATTGTGCGTTTTCAAACCATCAAATAGAATGCTGTGTTACACGTCCAGTTGATCATTTAACATTTCATTCTCATTATTTTTAGCATATATTTCTATTGATTCTAGTGTGTTCAATTTAAAGCCTCCACTCTAGTTATGTAAAATTTGAAAGTCATCTAAATTTGAAAAAATGTGCCCTGTTCCTAAAATATTGTTAGAGAAAAATGAATAGGTGTTATTAACTCTTAAAGATCGAAAATGTTCCTTATATCTAATTTCTATATTACGACTGGGTCTATCGATGTAAAAGTTATCACACTCTGAACCGGTTAATTTATTTACTCCAGATTCACTAAACGTGTTTTGATGATTGAGTAAGTTAATTTCTGTTTTTTTCTGACAATTAATTTGGTTATAATTTGAGGTTGAAAACCATAACCTTGATTATATCCAATTCTTCATTGAGGTTTTCAGGAGACATCAATCTACAGAAAGAAGCATAAATTGACTTACTCAAATATCTATCCTTTTACAAAGAATACTGATTCTTCATCAAAACCAATTAACCTCACATATTTTGGTATCGTAAATGAAAGAATTGCAGACATGTTACCATTTTATCGAAATATAATCTAAAAGTTAGCTTCTAACCTCAAAATAAGTTGTCCAATTTTTTGTTTAATGCTGAAGATAAAACAAATAAGTTTAATAACCCTGGAGTATAAAAATTAACTAGTTCAGTATGTGATAACTTTTACATCGGTAGATCTAGTCGTAACATAGAAATTAGATATAATGAACATTTTCGATCTTTTGAACTTAATAAAACGGATTCATCTTTCTCTAAGCATATTTTAGAAACGGCACACTTTTTCAAATTTAGATGAAATTAAAATTTTACCTATTCAGAGTAGAAGTTTTAAATTGAACACACCAGTATCAATAGAAATTTCCAAAAAAGTTGAAAATAATGACAATAAAATTTTGAACGATCAACTAGACGTGTACTACTAAATCCTGTTTGAGGTCTTGATAACGTAAAATTTCACATAATCCTTTTGTGGCTTTCTAGTATACCTCCGCATTAAAATTTCCTTATCACTATATTAGCTGTACCTCATTGTCCAATTTCAATTACACTATTCTACATTGTAGCAATCTATTTCCCCAACCGGAACCCCACTTGTTACCTGTGTCTTATATTGTACCATAAATAGCCAAGATTTTTCATATTTTCATACATTAGTATCGTTTGATGATGACACGCTAGTGTCGGAACTATAGTCACGATTTGTTTCTATAATATATGTGATAAGGAACAAAGTAAAATGGTTTTATTTTATGATATCAATATGCTAGATTATCACAAAGTAATGGCTCCCTCCATTGAAATATTCATTATGTGATTATTAAAAAAATATTGTTATTTCGTTAGTTTATATAAGGAAGAAGTTGAGATAGTATAAGTGCGAAGAGTAGGTATATCTTTCATGCCACCGTTGCATAAAAGGAATATCAACTCTTGGCATTCATACTGTCTCAACTGACGTCGTAGGAACCTCATGATATTCGATTTACAACATTGCCAAATCTATAGACGCAGGATTCACTGTGATGTAAAAGATAAATATACGAACCGTATATTATTCAGCGCCTCTAATTCTATTTGTGCCGTACTAATAATATTCATTTCATAGATATATGTCGATAGTAATTTAATGACTATAGTGAGAGTAACAAATCAAAGGGTGTGGGTTGTTCATTATATAATTCAACAGAAAATGATAACCACATTGTTGGCATGATGATGGGGAACTAGTTATGATGGAATGCACTACTGCGTCCAGTATACGGATGCAATATTACGTTGGAAGCAGCCTTAGATGTAAATTGCTAATATAGAGACGCAGCATTTCTTCTTAGGTTCTCGCGGACGTAATGTGTAGAACTGGATTCTCGGGTATTGATCCGCGTTGTGTGGTTTCGGTCCTCAAAAGGATCAATTTCACGACGTTCCGGCAAAGTCGCATTTGTCATCTTCAGGTGATTCGACCATAGAGTCTGGAAGTTCGCCTAGATCTTCCAGACTCTACGGTCGAATCACCTGAAGATGCCACACACTGAAACCACACAACGCGGATCAATACCCGAGAATCCAGTTCTACATATATATATATATATATATATATGTGTTCTGCTTCAGGTTTCCGCGGGCGTTGTATGCTGTATTGGGTTGCCGGGATATACCCCGCGTTGTCGTAGATTGGTTTCGATAGAAACCGTTGATATGACGACGTTTCGGCACAATCTCATGTGCCATCTTCAGGTCTTCTCTTCAGGGCTGCTTTCAAGTTAACTCGAAGCAGAGCAGCAGCCTTGAAGAGAAGACCTGAAGATGGCACATGAGATTGTGCCGAAACGTCGTCATATCAACGGTTTCTATCGAAACCAATCTAAGACAACGCGGAGAATATCCCGGCAACCCAATACAGCATATATATATATATATATAATATATATATATATATATATATATATATATATATATATATATATATATATATATATATATATATATATATTGATGCACGGTATGTTGTCGCCTCCGGTACATGGAAGAGGCGACCTCGCCTCCGGGTCTTCTGATTGAGTTACATTGAAATAAAATTTATATATGGGGTGTTGAAATGATAACCAATTCGGATTCCATGAGAGGGGAAATGATTTCCAAATTTTTAAAGGGTCATATATGAGGAGCACAGAATGTATCATGTGGCCTCCGAAAATTGTATATATGCGTACACTTTGTGGTCGTTGCTGCCTCCGAAGGTGTTGCCACATCACCGGAGGTCACATAGACACATCCATACCTGCGTGCTGGGTCTTTAATATATTTACACACAGTTCACCTCATATTCTCCTCAACGACTGATGCGCTTTCGATTTCAGTAAAGTTAATTAATTCATATTGGTCGGTATCTATGAACATGTGATTTTCTTTACGACTTATGTACAGGAATTACTTTGAAACCTTATAAGGAATTCACCCTCACTCAGATACAAGAAGGAAGTATGAGCTAAACTGTAATTATAATGTCTTTCAAAATAGTCAGGTATTCCATCAGGAATAAAGCTTGAGATGAGAAATCGTATTAATAATATCAGTATAAGAAATGTGAACTGAGGATAAATTATTGAGGGGAATCAAAGCGGGTAACTTTTATAGGGAGATTGTTCAATTCCTTTTTACAGTATATATTCTGATAGGAGGAAGGGTTTCAGGATGTACTGTCGAAATACATACAACTCATATAGGCTTTGTTAGTTTTTACATAATTCCAAAATTCTCTTGATTCATTTATAAAACTATTTCCAGATTCGTGGATACATATTTTTTTATCGTTCATCAAATAGGTCTACACCGTTTTCCTTAACGCAAAAGACAAATTATAGTCTTCTATATATATTCTTTTGAATTGCTTATTAGCCTCCATTCCTCTCGAAAATCAGCTTTTGTATACTTTAAGTAATTCGTTTGCGAAATGAAGATGGCACAATGAGCATTCTAGGGACCAAATGTCAGTGATTCCATTGATTATATCATGAAACTGTGTCATCTACATTCATTCATTTCAAAATACTCCTATCTACTTAATAATAATACTGCTATACTGATAATTCGGGTATAAATGTTCTGAATAGGATTCGATTTCAGAATTAAGCGGAAAGTGAGTTACGGATAATATTAAGTGAGATTTCTCAAGTTGGATTTTAACACTTTGTTGTTTCCTGAGACAGTTAGTTCTTTAGATATTGATGATTTTTATAACTGGGATAGACACATCACCTCCACGTTGTTTAGCTCACTAGTTCTAGTGACACTGTGATACTGTTATGATCTTTACGGTATACAGTTGTACATATCATCAAAAAGTTCAAGTGTAGAAAATTATTTGTTCAAACTCGTTTCACATAGTATTATTATAGGATAAGTGAAACTAATTAACTAATCATAGAAGTCAGTTGGGTAAGGCTAGGGCTTTTTGATAGAGAAAAAGTTGATTATTTGATAAACTCACAACGCAAGGTTGCATCTTTGTTATTTGGAAAGTTGAAAATTCATCTCAATCGTGGACGTCATTTCCTGAAGCTTATAAACTCACGTACAACTACTCCTTGAGAACAGCCCTATGGTACCAGTAGAGATTGAAGAATTTCTTCACTTTCGCCCATTTCAAAGGAACATGTATCTTCGGTATCAGTCAGCTTGAAGAATGTGATATCGTTGATATCGAATCCCGTTTTTTACATAATTAGATTCACGATCAACAGTCTCAAAGTTCTGGGTTTAGTCTTCTGAAAAAACCTCACCAGGTAAAGTACATTATTGTAAAATTGAACTGAACAACATCAATACGAGTACCACATGTCAATGAAGTTTGATCGAGCTTCATAAAATAGGATCAAAGTTATTTAGATTATCAACTTTCTTTGCACTCTCTTTTGATGTTATAAAAGGAGAAGACTCTATCTCCTGGTTCATAAGCTGCACCCTCACGTTCTCCAAATTTCGACTACCAACCCTGGAATTTAATGTTTTTTTTCTGTTTGTCTTGATGACTTTGAATTTAATCAGACCCCGCACCAGCTTGTAGCCGTTGTTGAAGGTAATTCCTCCCTACAAATGAGTATAGGTCATTCAGGGTAACTTTTAAAATAGTTTTTGTAGGACAGCAACGAGTTTATGGTGGACTATAATATAGAAAAATGCGCTGATTATAAAACTCAATAATTTTTTCCAAATCTGCGAGCTTCAATTTTTAAACAGTAACTTATTGCAAAATGTTTCCAATACTTGCTATTATCAAGGAACGGTGAGTCGTAAATAAGAAATCTAGATCCAAATCAAAGGTATTTATAATACACATCTTTTAAGATCACTTACGACCTTTCATTTGTTATCAACAAATTATGGTTTTTATTCATTAATTTTCTAAGAAACTGATAGTTATACAGGTTGTCCCAGGTTTTAGTAGCAGAACTTCAACAGTCGATAGAAAATTTGATTTTGATTAAAATAGTTCCCATCAACTTATATGCACAGACGCTCAACTTTTGAGATAGGGTGTTGAATTTTATAAAATATGTCTTGATTTTGTTTGCATCTCCGAAGATAATCTCTCGATTATCATTTCATTGAGATATCTTTATCTCAATGAAATTCAGTACCATGAATGCGTAGACAGGTTAGCACTTTTGCACATAATTTTAGACCATTAATATTTCCAATGGCGTAGATATAGGTATTTAATAACAATAAATTGGCTCGAAAAGTGTTATCATCCTGTATAGGTTAATTTTCAGTAACAAATTGCAGAATTTAATTCTAAACAAATAAGGTCTGTTTATATTTCTTTGTACCTGGCACCGTTTCACGACAAATTTGATTTTTGTGATTAATACCATCACCAAGGAAATCTGATGAAAATTGGAAAAAAGGTTTTCATTGCAGTTAGAATATCTATTATACGACGTTGTGAACTATGTATACGAGAAAATGGGAATCATTTTGATCAATTTCTTCAAAATTAACACACAAAATTTAGACAATGGTGTCGTGTTAACTCTTGTAGGTGGACTTACTATTGATTAAAGTACATTGTAGTTACCTGGCTTGAACATTTTTGGAAATAAAAATTTGTTAATAGGCCTTTCTTTGTAATATATCGCTGTACAGATTGGAAAAGACAGCTTATTTAATAATTGTCACTCAACGACGCTCTTTGTCTTTAATTTGAGGTTCCTCTATTTCACCGATTTTCATGGTGGTGGTAGTTAATCACAAAAATTAAATCAGCCGTGAAATGGTGCCAGGTACAAAGGAATGTCAGAAGACTTCATTTGTCTTTACAGGGTGATAACACTTTTGGGGTCTATCTATTGTTATTAAATACTTATATCTACGCTACTGAGAGCAATACCGGTCTTAAATTATGTGCAAATAAGGTGACTTTTCTATGCATCCACGACACCAAATTTCATTCAGATATCTTAATTATCTTCGGAGATACTAGCAAAATTAAGAAATTTTCTATAAAGTTCAACAACCAACAACACCCACATATACTTATTATTTTCGTCTTAACGTAAGTTTCGGCCTCATGACCATCATCAGAAGACATTTTATTTGTATGCTATTTTCCAAATATCTCTAGACTTCTCTGATGACTGTTATTCAAATTACCGTAAATTTGGAGAATTTTTTTTTTAATGTTGAGATTGTACAAAAAATAACATAGCCGTCTTCTGATGATGGTCGTGAGACCCAAACGTACATGACGGCTAGAATAATGAGCATGTGTTAGTGTAACCTGTTACCCGCGAATTTATTGTAAATCATACCTGATATTGGCTGACACATGTTGGGATATATCAAAGCATTAGTAGGTAGTCTTCCCATTATTAGGATATATTACATATTAAGCTACAATTGGAAAAATAATTATCAAATAACTAGCCTTTGAAGGGGTTTTTTGACTCAAAACCTCATGCAGTGCCTAGATATGGATACTACCTAACAGTTCTATATGAGACTGTCCTAAAATTATTTATTTGGAGTGATTATTTCAACTGCTTAAAAAAAGGGCTTGAAAATAATCAGAATATGTCCATAGTGGAATGTCACATCAACATGCGGTCTTCGGCATTCGATATATTAACACGCTAAACCGGAATTAGTAGACCTAAATCCGATAACCGGAAGCTGAAATATGCTAATTTTATTTTATTGTTCCGGTTTTGTGTCTCAATTGTTGATTTAAAACTTTGTTAGGGCAATTGTTGACTTAAATTAAAGGTAATACGTTATTCTAACTACAATAAAAGTTCCATAAGATCCGTTGGATATCGTATATGTTTGCGTCACTTGAAAAAAGACCACATTATCACTGCCAGAAGAAAAATAGCGTAGACTCGTATATACGAGAACGCATACGCGGTGCGAATAATAGAACCAAAATTGGAACGGCAGTGCTAGACTTTTTCCTAAGCTCCATTGATCAAAATCATAATCGGTAAGTGGAGCTACATTCCTTTTGAGTATGTCGTAGTGAGAGAGGTGATAATATGAACAGATGTCGCTATTCATTACTTGGACCTTATAATCTCTAAACATTTCATTTGTAACAGGTCTATAATAACTAACCCACAGTGGTACCTTTTTGAATTGTATGTGCACTTTGCGTTCATATGCATCTCTCCGCCCGAAAGTTTCGTCAGATACACGAGAGATGTAGTAACCCTTGCTCAATAATTTCTAAAGAAGGGTTAAATTTGTTATCAGAACCGTAAATTTTGGGAAAACTGGACTTACGCTTCTTCTATTGATTTCTGAGAAATATAAAAAAAAATCGCGTGTCGAGCAATATTTTTAAGCGACGAAATTTCGGTCGAGGAGATTGCATATAAACGCAGAGTGGATAGTTCTAGGTTAAGTCATCTGTAAAGACCTCACTAGGCGAAGAGTTTCACAATTTGGCTGTTCTCAATAATTGCAAATTATGCGTTATAGTACAATTGCATTCCTGAACAACATTAATACTGGTATTATACGTTAATAAAGTTTGATCGAGCATTATAAAATAGAATCAAAGTTATTTATAAAATCAAAATTTTTTTCCATTGTCTTTTATTGTTACAGAAGGAGAATACTATATCTCCTGGTCCGTTACCTACACCCTCACATTCTTCGAATTCCGACAACCAGCCCTGGAATTTAGTTTTTCTTTTCTGATTGTCTGATTTCAATTAGATACCAGCTTTTAGTTGTTTTTCAAGGTAATTCTCAACAACTCGCCTTCTGAGATCGAGTTCAATGTCCCTCCTACAAATGAGTATAGGTTTCATTCGGGGTAACTTTCAAAATAGTTTTTGCAGGACCGCAGCGAGATTATGGTGGATTATAATATGGAGAAATACGCTGATCATAAAACTCAATATTTTTTGCGAATATGCGAACTTCAGTGTTCAAATAGTGATGTATTGCAAAATGTTTCCTATTGTGGTTATTATCTAGGAGCGTTGAGTATTAAATAAGAAATCTTGAATCAAATTAAGGGTGTTTATAATACACATCTTTCAAGATCACTTACTACCTTTAATTTCTTATTAACAAACTAATGTTTTAACTAACAATTTTTTTTCTAAGAAGCAAACAGTTACTTTCAGACGATAGTAGCTGAAACATGTTGGGATATATGAAATTGATTGTACTTTTTTATTGTTTGGCTATTTTGCACATTAAGCTATTATCTAACAATTGAAAAAAACATTAGTAGCAAATAACCAGCCTTTGAAGAGGTTTTTTGAATCAAAACCTCCTGCAGTACCTAGATAAGGATAATAACAATCAGTTCTATATGGTCCTGCACAAAAATTATGTATTTACTTAATTGCTTTAGGAGCAACCGTTGACTTGAATCAAAAGCAATACGTTGATCTAACTACAAGAAAAGTCCTATATAATACGTTGGATGTTTTATATGTTTGCATCACTTGAAAAGGACCAGATTATCGCCACCAGAAAAAAAAATATCCTACACTCGTATATACGGGAACGAATAACGCAGTGCGAGTGATAGATCCAAAATTCGAACGGCAGTGCTAGAGGGGGGATTGCATATGGACGCAACATACAATTTCTGTGAAAAATGTACCACTGTAAGCGCATGAAATGCGCGTACTGAATTAGTCAAGGAGCCAGAGAGATATTGATGGTCTGAACATTAACCCGATGGCACTATGGCTTATCGTTAGAGGACGGTTCAATGATCAATTCATCTCACAGACCGAATCTTCCCCGGCTGCTAGATCTCGAGATACAGCATCCGTATTTTTTTTCTTTGACTGAAGGTAAACCTTCCCAAGTTGCGGTTACTTGGAAAGCATGCCATTCTTATACACTTCCACCAGGTGCCATCATTTTTTATCGTGTCCGTATATCAGACAAGACAGTTAAAATTGAACCGAAAATGTACTGCAAGTTAACCCCCCCAAACCTGGTAGAAAATGTTCATTGGTGTGGGCAATTGTTAACATACCCTATGCCATCAAAAGTTATCGGTCCATTTTCGAGTAATTGGCCATTATTTGGACCAAAAGTTTTTTCTTTTTTTTTCATTTTGTGGATAAATCTTACGGATTACAAGGTAACATGATGGCATCATGTTAAATAACTTTATTGGATGTCGAATAAATATTTGAAATTATTGCCATCACTCCTTGCCTATTTCAACCCCCCGAAACCCTCTAGAACCATCCCCCGAAAAAGTATGAATCATATGATAATATGACCAATTTTATGATAAATAAGTCAATTATTGAGGACTCTGGCTGGGTTTAAAATCGAAACGGCTTTTTTCCATTTTTTTGGGCGGTTGAAATAGGCAAGGAGTGATGGCAATAATTTCAAATCTTCATTTGACCTCCAGTAAAGTTATTTAACATGGTGCCATCATGTTACCTTGTAACCCGCAAGTTTTATCCACAAAATGAAAAGAAGAAACATTTTTGGTCCAACTAATGGCCAATTATTCGGAAACGGACCGATAACTTTTGATGGCATACGGTATGTTAACAATTGCCAACACCGATGAAAATTTTCCACCAGGCTTGGGGGGTTAACTTGCAGTCCATTTTCGGTTCAATTTTAACTGGTTGGCCTGATAAACGGACACTATGAAAAATTATGGCACATGGTGGAAGTGTATAAGAATGGCATGCTTTTCAAGTAACCGCAACTTGGAAAGGGTTAACCTCCAGAAAAAAAAAGCGGATGCTGTATCTCGAGATCTAGCAGCCGAGGAAAATTTGGTCTGTGAGAAATGTACCTGCACATACCGTTCTTAATAAATGGCGTTTAGTAAAATAAACCTCCACTTCTGCTGCTAGAATTTTGAATATGTCGCTCACACCGCTCATGCGCTTCCATACGCTCCTGTTCGTCGGGCGATTATAAACTGACCTTTTTAAGAGTGATACAAACATATAAAATATCTAACGGATTTTGTAGAACTGTTATCGTAGTAAGTTTACCAACGTATTACCTTCAATTTGACTCAAGTTTTGCTCCACAAAATTTGAATAAACAATTGTGAGAAAACCGAAGCAACACAGGAAAAATAGATATTTCAGCTTCCGACTATAGCATTTAGGTCTCCTTAGACGTGAAATTTTCATTTCGCGCCAATATATTGATTCGAAGACCACTTGTTAATACAACATTCTACTACAGAGATATTCTTTTTGTTAATGTAGCATTTTTCAAACAATTGAACGAATGGTTTGAATTGATAATTTTTGTGCAGGACGATATATAATTGATAGGTATTATCCATATTTAGCCATTGCAGGGAGTTTTGAGTGAAAAAACCTTTCCAAACACTAGTTTTTTTGAATTGTTAATTACTAGCTTAATATGCAATATATCCGAGGAATAATAGAAATACAACTTCCGTGATGAAAATTCAATATTTTTCAGCTATTATCTGAAAATAGTTATTACTTTCTGAAAAAGAAATTGTTAATCGAAACATTGATTCGTTAATGACAAATTAACTGTTGAAGATAAAAGGTTGTAATTGATCTTAGAAGACCCGCTTTTTAAATACCTTCGAATCAAATCAGATTTTCCAATTTACAACACAGCGTTCCTTGATAATGACAGAAACAATTTTTTTTCTAATGTGTCATTTTTAAACAATGAAGTTCGCAGATTTGGGAAAAAATATTGAGAGCTTTATTGATTATATGAAATAATAACTACTTTGTTTTTATACCAATTTTATTAATAATAACGTGAAAACGTAACTATAGTTTCAACACCGAAGTGCCATTATCAAACAATTGAAAAATTATGAAGAAATAAATGAAACAGTTCAAGTATAAATAGAGTAGAGTAAAGTAGGGTTGAGATTAAGGGATCAACGGAAATTCCAAAAACAGGTAGATCCTAGGAAAGTACAGTATTACATAGTAAACAAGGTAACAATTTGTAAATTAGTGTTACTATAATTTAATATTCTAAGAATTATTTTAAGAATGGTTTGAAAGACATGAAAAGATCACTTTGATAAAGGTCTAACTGATCATTGCGGATATTTTTATTAGAGTTTTTGCCACCTTTATAAATTTCTATCGATTCTAATGTATTCAATTTGAAACCTCTGGTTCGGTTTGGTTATGTAAAATGCTTAGGCTATCTCAATTAGGGAAATTATGACCATTCTGTAAAAAATGATTAGCAAAGGTTGAGTCAATTTTTGTTGAGTCTTAACGAGCGAAAATGTTTTTCGTATCTTAATTTGAAATTACGACAAGTTCTACCTATATGGAAGTCATCACAGTATGGGCAAATCATCTTATAAACTCCAGGTTTTCTATATTTATTGGTTTTGTCTTTGACGTTGTATAAAAGATGGCAAAGTTTATTTTGGTTTGGAACTGATTTTAAAATTATGGCGTGATAAAATGTTAGCAATATGTTCGCTTACTGTACCAAAATATGTCAAAGAGATGGATTTAGTGGTTACATCTACGTGTTTTATACGCGGATGAATTTTATAGAAAGTTAATTGTTGTTGTTTGCGATTTAATAGTTTAATTATTTGATCTACCGGGAAACCATTATTGATGGCTATTCGTTTCATCGTGTTCAACTCAATAGTGAGGTGTTGTATTGACAATGGTATCGAAAATGCTCTATGGATCATTGAGTGATATGCTGCTAATTTATGGCTACGAGGGCTAAACAATGAGTTCGGAATAGTAATGTCTGTAAAAGTGGGTATCCTGTAGATATTGAAGTTTATTTTATTATGGTCACGTATTAGTGTTAAATCCAAAAAGTTTAATGTTCTATCTTTTCCTGTTTCCAACGTGAATTCAATTTTTGGGTGAAGTTGGTTAAAAATGAAAGAAAGGAATTCAATTGTCTGGATTTGCCTTTGAAGAAGGCAAGTACATCATCTACGTATCTATAGCAAAATTGAATATGTTTTTTTGCTTATGTGCAGTTCATAAATTTGTCCTCCAGATCAGACATAAAAATGTCTGCTAATAGTGAGTAGATGTACTCCACTACTTCTGCCTCAGGATATCCGGTCTCCACTTCCGGTCTAGCTGTCGATGTGCATCCGGTGCATGAGCTCGTCCTTATCAGTTTGAAAGGATGTAGGTGATAAGGATTTTATTTTATTTGTAAAGAGTATACAGGGTGTGTTCAAAAAGTGTGTCACATGTACAGAGTCACGTGACTAACACATGGCAGCATGGCGGCCCTAAGGTCCAACTGTCATGGCGACCATAAGAACCAGCTGTCATGGTGACCATAAGAACCAGCTGTCATGGCGAACATAAGAACCAGCTGTCATGGCGTCCATAAGGACCAGCTGTCATGGTGGGCATAAGGACCAGCTGTCATGGCGACCATAAGGACCAGCTGTCATGGCGACCATAAGGACCAGCTAGCATGGCGACCATAAGGACCAGCTGTCATGGCGATAATAAGAACCAGCTGTCATGGCGACCATAAGACCCAGCTGTCATGACGGCCATAAGGACCAGCTGTCATGGCAGCCATCAAGTGACAGCTGTCATGGTAGACCTAAGGTACAGATTGCTTCGTGGAGATGTCGCCACCACGTGACAGCTGTCATGGCGACCCTTGGGTACAGGCTGCTTCATGGAGATGTCGCCACCATATGACAGCTGTCATGATGAACCAAAGGTACAGGTTGCTTCGTGTAGGTGTCACCAACACGTGACAGCTGTCATGGTGAGCTAAAGGTACAGAATGCTTCGTGGAGATGTCGCCACCACGTGACAGCTGTCATGGCGACCCTTGGGTACAGGCTGCTTCATGGAGATGTCGCCACCATATGACAGCTGTCATGGTGAACCAAAGGTACAGGTTGCTTCGTGTAGGTGTCACCAACACGTGACAGCTGTCATGGTGAGCTAAAGGTACAGGCTGCTTCGTGTAGGTGTCACGTGACAGATGTCATGGTGGACCGAAGGTACAGGCTGCTCCGTGTAGGTGTCACCACCACGTGACAAAGACTGCTTTGTCATTGTTTCAATCCGGCGACCATAGTTTACGAACGATGATGACGTCACTGCTTCGAACCGATGACAGTAACTGATTCAATCCGGCGACCATAGTTCACGAACGATGATGACGTCATCATCGTTGACGAACTATGATGGGCTAATGAGGAATAAAATGTGAATAATCATAATGATTGTATTACATTCATACACATGTTTTTTCGCATGATTCAACACATGCTTTAACATTCAGACAAGTGTTTCAACATTCAGACACGTGTTTCAACATTCAGACACGTGTTTCAGCATTCAGACACGTGTTTCAGACACGTGTTTCAACATTCAGACACGTGTTTCAGCATTCAAACACGTGTTTCAGACACGTGTTTCAACATTCAGACACGTGTTTCAACATTCAGACACGTGTTCCAGCATTCATACCTATTTAACATGTATTTGATACCTGATTTTGACAGAACCGTAGAAGCACCTAACCGCGCGATCAGACATACACAATATAACATCATCATCTAGTATATAAACAAATGCTTATTAACATATGTTCCAGTATGATTTCGATTCGCCTTCAGGCATGATGAAGATTGTTAAGCAAAAAGACTCGTTGAGTATTATGAACTTAGGGTCAAGCAATGAGAATGTTGAACAACCACAACGTCACAGCTCTTTGCTGCCTAATACTCTACGAACAATAATCTGTGGTCCAAGTAATTGTGGGAAAACAAATGTGATGTTATCTCTATTGTTAGATGCAAACGGTCTGAAATTTGAAAACGTGTACATATATTCAAAGTCTTTACACCAACCAAAATACCAGTTACTAAAGGAGACATTGAAGAAAATTGAGGGGCTTGGATATTTTCCTTGTACCGAAAGTGATGAGGTCATAGACCCCACAGAAGCGAGGCCTAATTCAATCATAATATTCGATGACGTGATGTTTGAGAAACAGGAGAAAATTCGTGCTTATTTTTCAAGAGGGAGACACAACTCAATTGATAGTTTCTTTGCCAGTCTTTTGCTAAATGTCCAAAACATGGATTGTGCGACAATGCCAATTGCTTGATTATTTTCAAACAGGATGAGCTCAATTTGAAACATATATTCACCGATCATATAAGTACCGACATGTCACTCGAAAAATTCAAAGAGATATGTAGCGTATGTTGGAAAGATAAATATGGATTCCTTATGATAAACAAAGACTGTGATATGAACAAAGGACGTTATCGCAAAGGTTTTGATAGTTATATATACATCTAACATGTATATATACTTTCATTTGTAATAGACAACCCGCTCAGCATGGACGTGGGTGTGAGTAACACGCTTAAAGAAAAACAACAATTGAAGAAAAAAATTTGGGAGTTAGCAAACGTTGTGAGGAAAAAATATATGGCTGTGAAATTGGGTAAAGCTGAAAATGATGAGATTCTAGATAATATGTTCAGGAATGTATCTAAACCTCTGGAGGAAATTGCGAAAAATGCTGAAATAATCAAACAAAATTCGTTGGTTAAACCTAAAAGTATTGTTTCTACAGCAACACAAATGGAGAACATACCAATCCCAAATATTGTAACTGAAGGGGAAGAGTTCGTATATAACCCCCAAAATACTGAGGAGGATGTGTTTACCCTCGAACCTACTATCGATCAGATTCGTGAAGAATTCAGAAAACATAAGAAAGATAATGCAGAGGCTACAGAGGAGTTTCTGCAACAATACCCCACATTAGCACGTTATTACTTGGAAGGATTCCTATTGGATGATGATGTTAAGAAATACGATGATAGAATGGGATTGCAATATAATTCAACTTTAGACAAATGGTTCATGGGTAATCAACCTATAGAAATTGATAGTGAGAGTAATATAATTATCAAGGGTACTCCGTTCAAGGGTACCACAGGACTGTATAATTTGATATTTTACAGAGATGTTCTACCTGATACTTACACTGTGGAAGATGGGAAAAATTACAGTGAAATGATGGAAATGACTAGTGCCCATAGGCGTAATAACGATCCAGCTGATCGAATAAGAAACATTGTAAAATACAAAAATGTACTGAAACCTTTGATTAATTCCATGAAAAGACCCAGAGCCAAAACATACACTGGAAGTGCATATATCAAAAATGATATGCTTGAATATAACGAGAAACCTATCGAATATGTTTATTGGGATGACGTTAACGAAATTGTGGATAGACTGAGACTTCTTGTTGCATCCTCGCATGCAGGTAACCATAATCATCACAATGAGATAATCTCTATAATAGAAGAATTGATAGAGGCAGGGGTAATTGAACAAAAACCAGGTGTAAGACAAATTCATCTCAGTTATAAAGATGGTTTCAATGGATAAGTTTGGCAGAGCCTCCTCTTCCATGTGGATATATGATACAAATGTATTTAATAATAATTTCAAACAAGTTCACGGACAAGGATTATTCCTAACGAGCGATGGAAGTTATGATATGGAAAATCGTAGATTGTGCAACGTAAAATCACCGAATGATGATGGAGATGTTGCAAATAAAGTATATGTTGATAAATTAACACACAAACTGAATCTGAAAACGGAAACCAGTCTTAAAGATACCTTCAATGTTAGGGTTGATATTTTGATCAAAGATATCAACAAGGATCTGGATGAACATAACTTAACGAATGACAAGGTTATTCTCAACATTGATAAACATCTGATGGACATTCAGAATAAATATAATGGAATGGGGATCTATATAAAATCAGAGTATAAAACAATCAGTGATAGTGTGAGGGAAAACAGAAATGAATTGAAAGAGATCAATAACACATTTAACAGTGTGAACATGCGTCTAAATGACATTACTAGTAAAGTGGAGGCGTTAGAACGACGGATGACATCTGTGGAACCTTCTAAGAAGAGACCCTCATCATCCACAACAACAAAGCAGGGCTCTGTGAAACGTATATCTCCAAATCCTGTGAATATACCCAAAAAATTAATTCTACACTAGATTTCCACATTGATAAGATGAGTAGAGAACAAGTTGTGCATGAGCTTCATAAGCCGAGTAGGAAGAATTTCAAACGACGCAGAACGATCATAAAAGGTTTGGATGATTTGTGGCAAATGGATCTGGCAGAAATGGGTAATTACGCTCGTGAAAATAGAGGATTCAAATACATTTTGATTATGATCGATTGTTTCTCGAAATTTCTATGGACACGCCCGCTGAAAACGAAATCAGCCGAAGAAGTTCGGAAAGCGGTCAGTTCTATATTGCTAGGAGGACATCGTAAGCCTAGGAATCTGCAAAGCGATCAGGGAAAAGAATTCTTCAATAAACACTTTAACGATCTAATGAAGAAACATAATATCAATCATTATAATACGTATAGTGTGAAAAAAGCAGCCATTGCTGAACGTGTCATTCGAACGTTAAAGGAATCGCTCTACAAACATTTCAGTCTCAGCGGGAAATACAAATGGCTTGATATACTTGAAGAAACCACAGAAAAATATAATAAACGTAAACATAGTACTATAAATATGGCTCCAATAAAAGTGACGAAACAGATTGAGAGCGAGATATTGAAGCGATCCTACTCACACATCAAGTTAGCTCTGCCTCACAAATACAACGTAGGAGATGTGGTACGAATAAGTAAGGCTAAACATATTTTTGAGAAGGGATTTACGCCCAATTGGAGTACGGAATTATTTAAAATCATCAAAGTGAAAATTACCAACCCGGTCACATATCTACTAGAAGATATGACCAACGCACCAATCAGCGGCTGTTTCTACGAGGAAGAATTACAGAAAACAAAACAACCCGATGTGTATTTAGTCGAAAAAATATTACGAAAGAGGAGGGGTCAACAGTATGTGAAATGGTTGGGTCTAGATAATAATCACAACAGTTGGATCAATAATTCGGATCTCGTTCAATGAATCCATCATTGATCATTTGGAGATTATTAGGAACAAACAAATAGCTGGAATATTATTGACTAGAGGGTATGGTTATTATAATAGAACAAAAATTCCGTGAATATGAGGGTGAATCAAGAGTGAAGATTATAATATTTGAAACATATATTGTTAAGATTATACTTAAGTCTTTTGTATTGAGAAAATTTTGAAATCAATAAAAAATATTATTTTGAGATCTTTGATCTTTCTCCCTCCCCTCGTTAAATAACGGTGCAATCTTGAATTTTCATCAGTCTGTATGGAAGCGTACGTAGGAGAAGGTGTTCTCAATACGCTTATAAACAAGCTCCCGTTTGAACTTCATATTCCTGGTTATCAATTCTGTGGTCCCGGTACAAAATTAGAAGAACGGTTGAGAAGAGGAGATTCAGGTATCAATCCACTCGATAAAGCTTGCCGCCAACACGATATTTCATATCTGCGAAACGCTAGTTTGGAAGGACGTCACGAGGCGGATAAAATATTAGAGAACGCTGCTTGGCAACGTGTCAAATCTAAAGACACAAAATTTGGAGAAAGGATTGCCGCTTTCGGTGTAAATAAAATTATGAAGGCAAAGAGGAAATTGGGAATGGGTATGAGAAAGAAGGTTGGGTTCGGAAGTGCAATTGTCGATGGGGTGAGAAAAGTTATGAAGAATAAGTTTGACTCATCCAATCTGAAGAAAACATCCCAAACAGCGTTGAAAGTTGCACGAAAACAATTCAAAAAAGCGGGTGGTCGGAAAAATGTTCGGTTACCAAGAGTAATTCCTATTCCAAAGACTGGAGGATTTCTACCATTTTTAATACCTCTGTTTGCCGGCTTATCAGCTGCTGGAGCATTGGCGGGGGGTGGTGCAGGCATCGCTAAGGCCGTCAACGACAGCAAAGCAGCTCGTAAAACCTTGGAGGAAACGGAAAGACATAATAAAACAATGGAAGCTATAGCTTTGGGGAAACAAGGATCTGGTCTATATTTGAAAAAGTATCGCAAAGGTCTTGGTCTATATTTAAATAAACATCCAAAAAACTGTCAGTAAACCTACCCAGAAGACCTCTGACCGATCTCGATCTACGAAAACTAGCAAAATCTCTGAAAATTCCCCATTTTAGAGGAGTATTTATGCGTGATGAACTACCATCCAACGGACCATGGAAAAACGAGCGTGGAATAGTTAATTTAGATAGCTCGGACAATGGAGGCACTCACTGGGTTGGGTTTAATAAAGTCGGTGATACAGTTTTATATTATGATAGTTTTGGCAATTTACGCCCCCCTCGCGAACTAGTGGATTATTTCAAAAAGTGTAAGATATTATTCAATCACGATAATTTTCAACAATATAACACTTATAATTGTGGTCAGTTATGTTTAGATTTCCTCTCTAACTATTCAGTTGTGCTCGACTAACCCTGCATTTATTAGTATATAAATAGATTGTTGGTAAAGTTTGCATCAATCATGTCTCAGACGTTCACTATCACGGGTAAGAGCTCCCGCTTATCTGTAGATTTCCACCCACCTATAGAACTAGATCCTCATTCATATTATTCTATCGCACTTGTTGGCTTGCATACGTACAATAGCATTCCGAACATTGAAGAAGGTTTTAATAAATTTTATTATAAAAATGTGAAGGGTGAGGAAGAAGTAGTAACTATACCTACGGGGTCCTACGAGTTGACAGACATCGAGGATTTCATACAAAGTGCAGTTTGTGGGATAGGAGTGAAGCAAGAAGAACGTGACCGGAAATTATCAATAAAATCTAACAACAACACTCTACACACAGAGCTGAAGAGTGATTTTGAAGTGAATTTTATTCCTAAAGATAGTATAAGCGAACTGTTGGGATTCAGCAAAAAGAAATTGACATCTCGCGAACTACACGTATCTGATCGACCTATAAACATAATCAAAGTTCAAACAATACGTGTTGAGTGTAACTTAACCGCAGGAGCATATTATAACAAT
Organism: Endomychus coccineus; assembly: GCA_958510875.1. NCBI lineage: Eukaryota > Metazoa > Arthropoda > Insecta > Coleoptera > Endomychidae > Endomychus > Endomychus coccineus. The sequence continues at coordinate 88,366,999 of OY294069.1, read as the reverse complement.
AAGATAGCTCATACGATATTTGAGTTCTCACCTCTTGTGCCACCTGGGTTTTCCATTGATATAGAGCCGAAGAATCTTATTTATCTACCGGTCATCAGCAAGACGTCCTTCGATAACATCACGCTGAATATTTTAGATCCGAATTGGAAACCGGTAAATTTTCGTGGAGAAGAAATTATTATACGATTGGAATTGAAAAAGATCGTTAGGGATTATACCTCACAACAATAAATAATAATCCAATACTCACCACCACTCATTATATGAAAGGAATTCAACTGAGAAGGTTGCAGTAGCCATCACTTGAGAACATGGGTTTGGATTTCAGCAATAAAAGACATCTCCATAGTGGTCATCAGTCATTATCTACAACGAGCTCGAGGGAGAAGGTTGCTTCTGCATCACTATCATTGGAAAATATCAATTTTTTGAAGTCCCTTGGTTACAATGTCGGAAAAACTTCAAATATTCAACGAGCCAAACTTCAATGAAGACATCATCCGAGAAGAAACTCATACCTACTATCCCCACACAACATCTTTTGGCAACAGCGATGAAATTGAGATATTAATCAATCAACAAGATGTGTTGGTAGATTTGGCCTCGTCTGCTTTATTCATCGAGGCAGAATTCCAGCCAGAAGCAAGTGGTGATGGTGAATGTAAACTAACGAATAATTTCGGAGCGTTTCTCTTCGAATATATCAGTTATGAATTGAATGGAAAAGAGATAGACAAAGTACGTGATCCTGGTATTGTCAGCACCATCAGAGCTTACCTAACATATGCCAAACATGAATCTATACCTCTAGCTATTTCTGGATGGTCATTTAAGGATGTATTGAGTTCAGTCTACAATAATAAAATCAATTTATGGATACCGTTGAATTTTCTACTAGGCCTATTCATTGACTATAACAAAGTTTTGAGTGGAAAACATAAGCTGCGCTTGATAACGTCTCGAACCGATAACGATTGCTATACTAATAGCACAGGCACGAAAACGGCTAAAATAAATGTGAAGACGATAGCATTAAAAGTGCGACATGTGTTTCCAAGTGATCAAGTTAAATTTCAAATGTTGGGGAATTTGAGTGCTGAGAAGCCTATTTTGATTCCATTCCGTAGTTGGGATCTGCATGAAAATCCGTTGATGAAGGAGAGCACTCGCGACATTTGGGCTGTTAAAACTTCAATGAATTTGGAACGACCCAGATATGTGATTCTAGCTTTCCAAACTGATCGAAAAAATAATCCTGTTAAGCACAGTGCATATTTCGATAATATAAACTTGCTAAATGTTAAATTATACTTGAATTCAGAGTGTTATCCATATGAAGCAATGAAATTGAATTTCACCGACCAGCAATACGTGGAAGCATACCAGATGTACTATGATTTCCAGAAATCATTTCCAAATAAAATAATAAGCGAACCCATGTTGGATTATATAGCATTCAAGAATAGAGCAATTTTTGTGATTGACTGTTCAAAACAAAACGATGCTATAAAGTCATCAACAGTTGACGTCAAACTAGAGATGGAAAGTTTCCTGAATTTCCCCAAAAACACCAGGGCTTATTGCATCATCATTAACGATCGTATAATGGAGTATTCTCCGATTACAGGATCAGTTCGGAATTTGGTGTGAAGAACCAGGTGATGAATCATAATGTTATAATTTATGTTCTAAATGATGTACTATCAAAATGTATCTTTCCCAATAAATGTTATTATTATTATTATATTCGATATTTTATTTCTCAAACGGTAGGTGGTGATGTAAACATCCGACGATCATAGTTTGTAAACTATGGTAGTCGGTTGCTGGAAATGAAACAAATTGAAACAACTAGTGACGTTATCAGTCAGTTATCAACGTTTGCAATGATATCGAAACGGAGAGTTACCCCCCCACCCTCATTATTCACGTTCACGTTCTCACGTATGTAAGAGAGAATCATTTCAGAAAATGTTCAGTTATAAAAATGAACTTAGCAGCGTGCGTTCGTGATTCAAATGTGGCTACATGGTCCACCAACAATTTTATTAAGTTAACAGTTAATGAAGTGTGTCTAAAATTTGGGATCGATATAAGAAACGATAAAAGAAACTATTTATTTTGGAATATTCAACTAAACCAACGCGTTCTGATGAATGAAGATCTATTGGATTGGTTAGGTTATCGCGGCAAAAAATATCATGCTAAAAAGGGTGTTATAACAAGATTGTTGAGGAAAAACCCGCATATACACCATTTAGAAATTTGTGATAAGACTGATGCACGAAAGAAATATTATGTTCTAGATGCTATTGATTTCGAATCATTATTGATGCAAATGCGAACTCCTAAAGTCATCGAGTTACGTGAACTGTTTTCGTTAATGAAATTTATTATGATGAAATATTGTGAGTACGAGAAATTCTATGAACAACAAGAACGTCAAAGAGCTGAGGAACGTGAATGTCTTGCGAAAGAACGATCTCAACGCTTATCTCAACAAATTCAAATGAATGTTATCACCTTACGGAATAACATTGCACCAAATATTGTTCCACCTCCTATAAATTTTGGAAAGAGACGAAATTTAGGTAATTACTTTGTTTTTTATAATAAAATTTATATAATATATATTATTTAGGATTATATCGAACATCGAATGATATGAGACCAGAATGGTACCTAATGCGTCGACAGGAGGATGGTTGGCGTGATGCCGACAGAAAATTACAAAATCGGGGAATGCGATTAATACGTAAATGGTCTAACATATCTCATGCTATCGATATTGGTAACGAAGTGAAACAGAATTTCCGCCGCGATTTGAAATGGTATGCAAGAGGAAATATTATTCATGCCGCAGAAGAAGAGGGGGGTGAACAATTGATTAGTGATATCAACATCGAGTCATTGATAGAATGTGTTATCAATCACAAAAATGAAGCTTATGAACTAGCAAATGATAATGTCAATATATTATTATAATTATCATTCCTTTTGTTTTATTAAAACACTTATATCTTCATACAATCATTTATTTACATGGTAAATAGCCTTCTTTACATATTTAACAAACATTTTCAACATTAGTACTGATAAAGAAGATAAAATTGCATACAAAATTGCGAAAATTTTAGAAATTTCTTCGTCTAGTGAGGATGATGTACGTGTGGATGGTGTTGATATTGTCTTTTGTATGACATGTGGTAAACATGATGATTGTTGGAGCAATTGCCATTCAGCCATATCTCCCTCACTCCGATCAAAGAATAAAAGTTTAAGTTTATAATGTATGGTGGTACGATTATCTTGAGGAATGATGAATGCGAATACCTCTAATTGATTATCGTTGATTTTTCTAAAATTCATCGGAATCCATTCGGTACGGTTACACCCCCCACCACCATCGGTTGCAACATCCTTCAGACAAATATAAATGCGCTCAACGTGTTGGGGAACGTTCGCGTATAGAATACCATTCAGAATTGTGGTTAGAATCACGAAATTTGTTTTTAACATCCCCACTCCCATCATTATCTTCACTTTTTGCACTTGTAAATGTATTCAACAGTCTTATAACTTTTATTTTATGTTCGTAAAAATTCAAGTCTCTTCTTAGTTCATGAACTTTCTCCACAAATTTTCTAAGTATACGTGTGTATTCTTCAAAAGATATATGCATAATGACACATTTACAAACTTACTGGATATCTTTATCATAACCTCCAACTATTCACATTTACACATAGAGTATCATTATTATTACTCGCATTTCATTCCTCATCTGACCATCATAGTTCGTGAACGATGATGACGTCATCATCGTTCGTAAACTATGGTCGCCGGGTTGAATCAGTTACTGTCATTGGCTTGAAGCAGTGACGTCATCATCGTTCGTGAACTATGGTCGCCGGATTGAATCAGTTACTGTCATCGGTTCGAAGCAGTGACGTCATCATCGTTCGTAAACTATGGTCGCCGGATTGAAACAATGACAAAGCAGTCTTTGTCACGTGGTGGTGACACCTACACGAAGCAGCCTGTACCTTCGGTCCGCCATGACATCTGTCACGTGACACCTACACGAAGCAGCCTGTACCTTTAGCTCACCATGACAGCTGTCACGTGTTGGTGACACCTACACGAAGCAACCTGTACCTTTGGTTCACCATGACAGCTGTCATATGGTGGCGACATCTCCATGAAGCAGCCTGTACCCAAGGGTCGCCATGACAGCTGTCACGTGGTGGCGACATCTCCACGAAGCAATCTGTACCTTAGGTCTACCATGACAGCTGTCACTTGATGGCTGCCATGACAGCTGGTCCTTATGGTCGTCATGACAGCTGGTTCTTAAGGTCGCCATGACAGCTGGTTCTTATGATCGCCATGACAGCTGGTCCTTATGGTCGCCATGACAGCTGGTCCTTATGGTCGCCATGACAGCTGGTCCTTATGGTCGCCATGACAGCTGGTCCTTATGCCCACCATGACAGCTGGTCCTTATGGACGCCATGACAGCTGGTTTTTATGGTCGCCATGACAGCTGGTTCTTATGGTCGCCATGACAGCTGGTTCTTATGGTCGCCATGACAGTTGGACCTTAGGGCCGCCATGCTGCCATGTGTTAGTCACGTGACTCTGTACATGTGACACACTTTTTGAACACACCCTGTATACTCTTTACAAATAAAATAAAATCCTTATCACCTACATCCTTTCAAACTGATAAGGACGAGCTCATGCACCGGATGCACATCGACAGCTAGACCGGAAGTGGAGACCGGATATCCTGAGGCAGAAGTAGTGGAGTACATCTACTATAGTGGACTCAATGGGTTACCCATAGCGAGACCTGAATTCTGTACATAAAATTTATTATAAAATTGACAATAGTTTTGACTCAAGCATAGGTCAAACGCGAGTTCTATTTCATTTTGAATTAAAGGGCTAATATGTGATCTATCTAAAATGCTTCTGATCAGAGGCTTACATTCTGAAGTTGGAATATTCGAAAACATGTTTGAAACATCAAAGGAACCAAAAAAACATTGGTTGGTATATGGTGTGTTTTGACCAATTCCGACAATTCGAGAGAGTTTTTAACAGTAAATTTAGGTTTAAAAATAGTGAATTTCTTGAATTTCTGATTTAATTTTATTGCAAGGTCCCTTGTTGGACTATTGATGTAAGACACTTCAGGTCGTATGGGGGCATTTTCTTTATGATTTTTAATAAGTCCGTATAGTTCAGGAGAGAAAGGATTGCTTTTAATGAGTTTATATTTTTCGAAACCACTGTCAAATAAAATTTCACTATTTTGTAGGAATCATTTTGTTTTTAATTGAAAAAGGTTAGTTGGGTCTTTACGTATTTCGTTTAATTCCGCTTGGAAAATACTGACATTTTATCCTCATAATCTTGTTTAGGGATAATTATTATTGCATTCGATTTATCTGCCTTTGTGAGGGTTAAATCTTTTTCTTTCAGTTTTTGATTAATTGATTCGATTATAGATGTATCTGTATGATTGAATTGTTTTTTAGTTGATGAAAGTGATTTTCCTGTTTCTAATTTTGTTAATTTAGAATTATTCGCGTTAATATTTTTCAAGGCTAATTCTACCTCAGCAATACTAGTTTCTAGAAAAGTGTTACTTTGAATATGTGGAGAATAATTTGGTCCCTCATTGAGTGAACAAAGGTCTTCTTTTGTAAATATGATTTTGGAGTAATAATAACTCTCTCACTAAATTTCAAAATTTGTTATTTCTTGGAGGTGATTATTGACCGGTTTACATTTTAGAAGATTATTTAACTTCTTTGACTGTGTGAGATATTTAGTGGGAATGAATTTACTGACGCAGTCTTTAACATAATCGAAAAATGAATCGAATTCGACAGGATGGAGTTTATAAAATAATTCAGAGTGTAATGCCGTTAAGTAATGTGAAATCACTGAACGTTTTCTGTAGAGATTTTTGTTTTCTTCTTCAAGCCAGATGATCCACGCTTTTTTGAACTGATATACTTGGGTGTGATGTTCAAATGTAAGCACTGTTAATTAAACCAAATATTCTGACTCGTTGTTCGCTGTTTCTTCCATAACTTGTGAAATTCTTTGGCTTAGGATGCCGTACAGCCATTCTTCAAAAAATCGATGATGAAGCCGTTACTTTATGGTGATTTATCATTTTGATTATATGAAATAATAACAACTTTGTTTTTATACCACTTTTATTGATAATAACGTGAAAACGTAACTATAGTTTCAACACCGAAGTGCCATTATCAAACAATTAGAAAATTATGAAGAAATCAATGAAACAGTTCAAGTATAAATAGAGTAGGGTAAAGTAGGGTTGAGATTAAGGGATCAACGGAAATTCCAAAAACAGGTAGATCCTAGGAAAGTACAGTATTATATAGTAAACATAGCAACAAATCTCTATTTATACTTGAACTGTTTCATTGATTCCTTCATAATTTTCTAATTGTTTGATAGTGGCACTTCGGTGTTGAAACTATAGTTACGTTCTCACGTCATTATTAATAAAAGTGGTATAAAAACGAAGTAGTTATTATTTCATATAATCAAAATTATAAATTACCATAAAATAACGGCTTCCACCATCGATTTTTTGAGAGCTTTATTGTAAAAAACGCATTCTTTACATTATGAATCTCGCTGTGGTCCTTAAGAAACGAAAAAACTCAAATTTTGATTCTTCCCCTACTACTCCAAGTAGGTAAGTGCCGAGAAAGCACACCCAAACCATAACTTGTATTCGGGAGACCTATTCCTGTGAATTTTACTCCATTTTTGCAAAGAGCCGCATCACGTCTTCCCATGTTTAACATTATGATTCGGCTATGCACGAACATATTCACTTTTATGTTCGATTGTTACAATTAAAGTGCAACTAGCATAAGCCGAATGTCTACAGTGACGATACATACAGTTCTCACTAGGCCAACGAAGAGGTCGGCGAAATGTAAAGAGTCGCTCGGATGAGATAACATCACGTAATGCTATCTTTGAATAATATCAGCCTTCAATGCAAAGCACTACAAATTAAAATATCAAGGATATACCACATTAAGAATTGAGTTATTTCAAAATACTAGATATGTGTCGAATATTTAGGTGCATTCTAATTTATAAACGAATGAAAATTATGAAGAACATTCAGTGGTTGTGCTACCATAAATATTCCTTGAATAGAGTGATACTATATACAGTCATTAAATTTGTTGGCTTGTAAATGTTGAATGATTGTTGGTACCTATTGCATATTTTTAATAACATCTTAGTTCTTGATGACATCGTTATATGTGACTGCACTCATTTTATAATTCCGCGAGCTTCACATACTCATAGAAATAATACGAACATTACCTCTTTCCCGACGTTGCCATTTAGCGGAGGCAGCAGCGTAACGTATGTGATGCAAAAATAAGATTTATATAATCGGAGGCGACAACGTGCCCTCCCCATAAGTTTTGTTCAACACCAGCGCCAGCGGTATATACGGGAACTAAAAATTTCTTCTGTGAGTATAGAGACTACTTTGTGGCCTCCGACAAAAATTTCTGCCTAGGGCTCTGGGAAGCCTACTGAGGCCAGAGGCAATGAAAACATGCGAAAACGTTGTCGCCTCCGAAGTCGGAGGTGACAACGTCATATATGAGGTGTCAACGTATCTCCAGTATCTACTTTCGAGGCCACAACGTACCCTTTATGAATATACATATATATATATATATATATATATATATATATATATATATATATATATATATATATATATATATATATATATATATATATATATATATATATATATATATATATATATATATATATATATATACATATATGCTGTATTGGGTTGCCGGGATATACTCCGCGTTGTCGTAGATTGGTTTCTATAGAAACCGTTGATATGACGACGTTTCGGCACAATCTCATGTGCCGAGGTCTTCTCAGGTCTTCTCTTCAGGGCTGCTGCTCTGCTTCAAGTTAACTCGAAGCAGAGCAGTAGCCCTGAAGAGAAGACCTGAAGATGGCCGAAACGGCCACTATCGTGTATAATTTAATTCTAGATTCATATCCGAGCGTAGAGGGGACAACCTCGATAAAAAGTCGGGGTTAAATCGGCTCGGTAACCTCACTCAATACCGATGCCGTCCCGATGCTGGGCTAACAACCCAGCAGAGGGTACATCTTTTTTTACGGGCAGCAGAAGATTGGCCTCCCACATCAGCTCCTCGTCGGATGAGGAGCAGGGACAGGTGGGTGGGGCCCAAGAGGACGGTCCCGACGTTGACGACCACCGCAATGTACATGGACGCTCTGAGTGGACTAATGAACTTCGGGATGACTTGCTGGACTGGTTCGAGCGCAGCGAGCCGGCCCGTAGGGGATACATGTCACGGCTGCATGCACTTTGGTGCATCATGCATCCTCTATGCCGTGACTTTTCCGCACAAACCTTGCGGAATCAAGTATTCTACCTACGGAGAACCGGCTATATAAGAATGAATCTCCGGCAGGCTGCTGCACCAGAACCGAATCTAGCCGCACCAGCACCACCTGTGGTGCGCCGCAACAGATCTGGTAGAGCAAGCCTGCTCCAAAACACCGAAGTTGATCTTAGAACTAGGAGAACCCGAATCAACATCAGGGTCATGTATGGTGCCGCAAAGCGACTCGTTCCGGAAGTGCGGAGCGAGAGACCGCACGACCAGATCGAGAAAACCGAACGGCGCCTTTACAAAGTCGAGGCCAAAATTCAGTCGGCGAGGCAGCAAGCGTCTCGGATCCAGTGTGTGATGGATTTTATTTCTAGCGGCAGGGCTTTCACGCCAAAAATTAGGCGTATAGCCGCTCAACTGTGCCGCCACCATCACACACTAAAACGTACAGTGTTGCAGATCATCAAGCAACATTGTGCGGATAGGATTCGAGTCCTGGGCGTGGTAAGGAGAAATCTGGCCAGACGGGTTAGACGCATCAGGGAGAATTCCTTGTTTCGCGATAGCCCGTCTCGGCTTTTTGAATCTCCACCGCCCACAATTGTTGCTCCACCGACTGTGGAGGAGGTTGAGCAGTTCTGGAAAGGAGTGTATGAGTCACCGCGTCCAATTCACCTAGACACTCCAGCCCTAGCACACTTCCAAATGTTTTGCGCTGAACGTCAACTTCCGCAAACAGAAGTGTGCGAGGCAGTCAGCGAGGATGAGGTCCGACAAGCTCTTGTCGGTACCAAAAACTATGCTGCTCCCGGCCCTGACGGCATTAACATATGGTGGTGGAAGAAATTTGCTTCCACTCACCGCCGTCTGGCCAGAGTCTTTGACTCATGGGTCAAAGAGGAGCGGCATATTCCAAGCTGGGCTGTCGAGGGGTACACTGTCATACTTCCAAAGAGTGGAGACTTGTCTGATCCCAAGAACTACCGACCGATCACTTGTCTCAACACCTGCTACAAGTTATTTACACGTATCTTGTATGCTAGGTTGTTGAAATCGATCGGTCCGGTAGTTAATAACATCAGCGAGCAGCGTGGGGCAAAGAAAGGCATGGAGGGTTGCCGGGAGAACCTGGTGATAGATAGATCTATCACTCAAGACTCTATACTCTACAAGCGCAACCTTTCCATGGCCTGGATTGACTACCGCAAGGCATTTAATTCAACATCACATGAGCTATTATTATACTTGCTCCAATGCCTTGCGGTACCTACCCCACTAGTGAGATGCATAGAACATCTGTTGCCACTCTGGAGGACCCGTTTTGCCATCACATCAGGCACACAACGAGTCTTGACAGAGTTGGTAACATTCAAGAGGGGAGTTTTCCAAGGAGACTCCTTGAGTCCCCTCTTGTTCAATATCTCACTGCTGCCACTCTCCATTGCCTTAAGACGGACTCGTGGATATTACTCTGGACCACCGAACGACCGGAGGCATCAGATCACCCATTTGTTTTACGTGGATGATTTGAAACTGTATGCCTCTGGGGAGAAGAACCTCCATCAATCTCTCAATGTGGTTCAGGAATATACACGAGCCGTAGGCATGGAGTTGGGATTGGACAAATGCGCAATGTTTCATTTGAGGAGAGCACGATCTCCGGAAGTGTACGAGAATATGCAGCTTGCCGACGGAAGCATCTTTAAACACCTCGATGCTGGAGAGACCTATCGATACCTGGGAATTGAACAGCGTCCTAATTATGACGCTTCCCAGGTAAAGGTGGCTCTCCGCGGCAAATACAGAAACCTTGTTCGAAAGATTTGGTCTTCCGAACTTTCGAGTGGGAACAAGGTGTCTGCAACAAATATGCTTGCCGTCCCAGTCCTGCTCCACTCTTTTGGAGTGGTGAAATGGACGGTCGATGAGCTGCAGACTCGATAAAGACACCCGGAAAATGATGCATATCCATCACAGTTTGCATCCTAGATCGTCCGTTTCCCGCATTCATCTCCCACGTCATCGGGGAGGTAGGGGACTCCTCAGTCTGGAGGGTCTGCATCGAAGTGTGGTTCTGAGTATAGCTTGTAAAGTTCTTAGGAGCTCGGACCCCCTCCTGTGCCTTGTTAAAAGTCACGAATTGGCCGGAGTGGGGGCATTTATCGTTGAGGCTGCACAAAAAGCTGCGGAAAAACTTGATCTCGAATTTCAGATCAGTCGAGAAGGCCGACTAGAGGGCAACCCAGAGCTCCTACCTTCTCGCCTGAAAGCCCAGATAAATGCCGAGGAGCAAGATCTCACGCTCAGGCGGCATGTTGACAAGCCGATACACGGTGTTTTCTATCGAAACATCGAAACGCTCGGCTTGTCAACTAGGCTGACCTTCGGCTACCTAAGGTCAGCCGGGCTTACATCCGAGACTGAGGGATTTACCGCAGCTTGCCAAGATGGCGTAATTAACACCTTGGTCTATCGCCGCAATGTGATGGGTGTGCAGGTCCCTGATGTCAGCTGCAGGGCCTGTCGAAAGGCGCCTGAGACGCTTTTCCACCTTCTGTCGGCATGTACGGCAAAAGCGGCCTCGGCGTACACCCATCGCCATAATGCGGCCCTACGGGTGCTGTATTACCATCTGAGGCACTCGTACGGAATAGACCAAGAGCCGGTGCTGCCTTACATGCCAGGAGATTTTGAGTCCGTTGTCGGAAACGAAAAATGCCAGATCTTCTGGAATTATCCGTTTCCGACCGTCAGGTCCATACAAGCAAATAGGCCTGACGTTGTCCTCCTCGATAAACTAATCTATGTATGTCATTGAATTCTCCGCTCCGGCAGAGAAGAACATAGTCTTGAAAGAGGAGGAAAAATGGACAAAATATCAAGATCTCCTGTTCGAGCTCCGCACGCTATACCCAGGCCACAAGGTCGTATTAGTGGTTCTGATCATCGGTGTTTTGGGCGGAATTCGGTCTTCGCTGCGTTCAAACTTGAAGATCATTCCGGCCTGTAGGAACTCGGCGCAGATCTTGATAGACCGGATGCAAAAGGCAGTCATTCTGGGTTCAATTAGAATACTTAGGGCACACGATTTAGGAACCTGAAGCTACTTACCGACCGGTGGGGAGGAGTAGCTTCGGTTAACCGCCTTTTAGGTTTTTTCTGGCGCGACTGCTGCGATGTCGTCGGAGCTCGCAGCAGCCCCGACCAGGTTTGAATGTAAAAATATATATATATATATATATATATATATGTATATATATTTGTATGTTTTCTTGGTATATTGGTTCGCATATATACTGAAAATGAAATAAAAATTCTGTTTGACGTTTCGACAATGTTTATTGTCTTTATCAAAATGTGAATTAGTGTTTCCATGTAATTTAGAAAAGAATAGATGATTTCGATTGATGAAATGCGTCTGCAGCCGACTTGTGTTTTAAGATCCAATTAAAACTGCAGAAAACATTGGATCGGTTGTGTGTGATAGAGTAATGTATGGCTAATTACAAGTTGAAATGGATTGAATTTGATTAAATACAAGATATTTTAAGATTGTACAATTATAAATATCTATGATTATTGTATGAATTAGTTATTCTATGATAAACACTTCCGATCTATCATAATCAACTATTCAAGTTTAAGATGATTCTATGGAATTTAACCTCAAAATTGTTACTCATAATGTCATAATTAAATAATACTTTATCTTTTTTAGGTTGAATTTTAAATAGACACGTGGAAAGTGGCACTTCAAACTAATAAAATTTTGTTAAGTTTGAATTAGATTATTATAAAGTTTCGAAAGATTGGAATCTATTTTGTCATTTACACAATTGTTCTTTTTAATTTGAATAGATTCCAATATCAAACGTTTGTTGTCGTTTGTTTCAATATTTAAAATTTTTGTATTGTAGTAGTCGAATGTATGGTTAGTGTCTTTTACATGTTTATTGAGCGCAGTTGATGAATTTTTGATATATAAAAAAAGTATATATATATCTATATACTTTTTTTTTTCAATTCAAACCTGGTCGGGGCTGCTGCGAGCTCCGACGACATCGCAGCAGTCGCGATCGGCTGCTCGGGTATATTCTCGGGTATTGATCCGCGTTGTGTGGTTTCCGTCCTCAAAAGGACCAATTTCACGACGTTTCGGCAAAGTAGCATTTGCCATCTTCAGGTGATTCGACCGTAGAGTCTGGAAGATCTAGGCCAACTGACGCTCAGTTTGAAGGGACGGGTATTTATATCCTCCGTTATGCTTGACCTTTGGACTTCCGAACTATTTCACGCTTGGTTGATTTCTCCGTGTTTGGCTCCGAGTGACACGTCAGACCTTGTCATGAGGATATTTAAGACTGAATATAGCTGGGATGGATGGTGATGCGAGTTACTATTCAAATATCGGTTCGTGTGGGTCTTTTTCAGAATACTGTATGTCCCAAACTGCCGTCAGTTTTCTTTGTTACCGAAACATCTAGAAATGGTAATTGGTTGTTCTCTTCGGCTTCTATTGTAAATTTTAGACGATTATGGATTCCGTTCAGCTGATCGAGGAACCTTCTCAGTTGTTCTTCTCCATGTGGCCAAATAACGAAAATATCATCTACATATCTAAGCCAAATTTTGGATTTTAGTTGCGCTGTTTTAAGAGCTTCAATTCCAAAATTGTCCATGAAAAGATTTGCGATCACTGGTGAGATTGGAGATCCCATCGGTGCACCTTCGATTTGCCTATATCGCTGTCCCTCGTACATAAAGTAAGTATTGGCTACACAGTGTTTGGCTAAGTCAACAATGTATCCTTCCGGTTTGTATTTATGTTGGTTGATCTCTAGGGCTTTGTTCATGGGTACTTGTGTGAACAAGGATGCTACGTCGAAGCTTACTAATATGTCGTCAGGTCCTACTGTTTGCATATCTAGAAGTTCGATAAAGTGTTTCGCGTTCCTCACATACGATGATGCTGTCTCAACGTGCGGTTGTAACTTCTTGGTAAGAATCTTGCCAATGCATGTGATGGTGAGCTGATAGAGCTTACTATTGGTCTCAGTGGTACTGTAGGCTTGGGTATTTTTGGGAGACATCTGGATGATTTTTCTCTTGGAATGAGATGTAACTGTAACTCAGGGTCGATAGGAGATGCCTTGATTTTCGCTTTCGTTGTTTTCTCTAGATATGTAGTTGGATCAGACCTAGTCTTCTTGTAAGTCGGATCGTCCAATAGCGCAGCCATCTTGGTTCTGTAGTCATTTGTGGTCATGACAACGGTTGCATTTCCTTTATCTGCTGGCAGGATGATGATGCTTTCGTTCTCTCGAAGAGCTTTCAGTGCTAGGAGCTCGTCGTGTGAAATGTTCCTTTTAGGTGGCTTCGAGGTTCGTAGAATACGTGACACATCTTGGCGAATAATCTCTGCTTCACTTTTATCCTGCAGGTTAGTTCTAGCAGATTCCACGTTGCAAATAATGTCTACCAATGGAATGCGTGCCGTGCAATAGTGAAGTTAAAACCTTCAGCAAGGACACCCATGGACGCCTTATTCAAAGAATGGTTGGATAAGTTATGGACAAGTTTCACAGGATCTATGGTTGTGCTGTCTCCCTCAGGTTTCTGGGTGTCTTTCAGATGATTGAACTCCTTCTTCTGTTTCTCTATAGTGATTTCAGTGTTCTTTTCTGCTCTGAATCCGGCAAGCTGGTCAATTCTTTCCCAAAGTAAAGGATTGATTTCATTGCTGAGATAGAGGTGATCACATAGTAGCTTGCTGTCAGTATCATCCAGGATTCTTCTTGTTTAGTGAATGGCATCTCGAAGCAATGCAAAACTCGTTCTTCTCAAGATGTTCTTCCTACTAGTTGTCTTTGTGTGATACGGAAGCTTCATACAGGTTGGAATAATCTTCTGGTCCCGGCAGCGGCGAAGAAAGGTAAGGTCGCACAAAAGTTTCGATCTCTTTGTTTTCAACTTCTTGTTTGATGGAAAACCTTCTCCCCGTAGAGGATAATTATGTTTCTTCTTAGGTTCTCGCGGACGTAATGTTTAGAACTGGATTCTCGGGTATTGATCCGCGTTGTGTGGTTTCGGTCCTCAAAAGGACCAATTTGACCCAAAAATACACAAGCCTGCAGTACCACTGAGACCAATAGTAAGCTCTATCAGCTCACCATCACATGCATTAGCAAGATTCTTAGCCAAGAAGTAACAACAGCACGTTGAGACAGCATCATCGTATGTGAGGAACGCGGAACACTTTATCGAACTTCTAGATATGCAAACAGTAGGACCTGACGACATATTAGTAAGCTTCGACGTAGCATCCTTGTTCACACAAGTACCCATAAACGAAGCCCTAGAGATCATCCAACATAACTACAAACCGGAAGGATACATTATTGACCTAGCCAAACACTGTGTAGCCAATACTTACTTTATGTACGAGGGACAGCGATATAGGCAAATCGAAGGAGCACCGATGGGTTCTCCAATCTCACCAGTGATTGCAAATCTTTTCCTGGAGGATTTTGAAATTAAAGCTATTAACACAGTGCAACTAAAACCCAAACTTTGGCTTAGATATGTAGATGATATTTTCGTTATTTGGGCACATGGAGAAGAACAACTAAGAAGGTTCCTCGATCACCTGAACTGAATCCATAATCAGATAAAATTCACGATAGAAGCCGAAGAGAACAACCAATTATCATTTCCAGATCTTCTGGTAACAAAGAAAACTGACGGCAGTTTGGGACATACAGTATTCCGAAAAAAGACCCACACGAACCGATATTTGAATAGTAACTCGCATCATCATCCATCTCAGCTACAATCAGTCGTAAATACCCTCATGACAAGGTCAAAACGTCTCGCTGATGCGGAGAACTTCGATGGAGGAATGGAAACCATCCGAGCTGCCCTTAGGATGAATGGCTATTCAAGAAAGCAGATTCATAACTCTCATAACGCAAAAATGAGAATGATGTCAACAGTGAGAAACGCTTTTCTACCTTACATAAAAGGCACAACCGACAAAATCTGCAAGATACTGAGCCGTCATGATATCAAAACAACCTTCACAACAGATAGGAAAATCAAAAATGTCCTTCGGAATCCAAAAGACAGGATGCCAAGGAATGTAGGAGGTGCCATGTGGTAGTTGTGAAAACACATTCATCGGACCAACAGACGCATTGATGTGCGAAAGACTGAACATGAAAACGCTGTGTCGAGAAACGAAACCTCGTCTTCACTAGCTGAACATGTAAGAAATACTGGCCATATGATCAACTTTAGCGACACAAAGACTCTAGCCAACATTGAACACTTCTATACCAGAATAACCAGGGAAGCAATAGAGATCGAGAAACGTCCACATAGTCTTAACAAACGAGATGACTGACCAAGATTACCAGCAACATGGAAACCCGCTTTAGCAAATCGAAAGATCCAACCAAAAACAAGAGAGAACGTGGTATCCAGTGCACGTGCAACATGTCACGGAAACTTTCCGGCTGTTTCCAGCGTCGCAATGACGTCATCCAAACGTGTCACTCGGAGCCAAACACGGAGAAATCAAGCAAGCGTGAAATAGTTCGAAAGTTCAAAGGTCAAGCATTACGGGGGATATAAATACCTGTCCCTCCAAAGGAAGCGTCAGTACGCCTAGATCTTCCAGACTCTACGGTCAAATCACCTGAAGATGGAAAATGCGACTTTGCCGAAACGTCGTGAAATTGGTCCTTTTGAGGACCAAAACCACACAACGCGGATCAATACCCGAGAATCCAGTTCTACACATTACGTCCGCGAGAACCTAAGAAGAAACAGTTATTAAGATACATCGCTTAAATTGCTATAAACCTAAGAGAACCCACAACTTACTTTAGATAAACCATAGGAACATAGCTTACTATGAGTAAAAAATGCTTGCGAAAGCTGTTTTCGGTACGATAAACGGTTCCGGAGATATTTGCAAAAAACGAAATTCTTGTTTCAACTTCAACACCCTGTATCTCAAAAACTAAGCATCTGAGCATATATGTTAATAGGAACTTTTTTCTTATTTTAGTGTCATCTATCGCCTGACACTGCACGGTACTTATATTATACCGTATACAGGGTGAGTCAGTTTTTTGTAGCCAAACTGCAACAGGAGATAGAACAAGTGTTTTTAAAAAGAAAAACTCAATAAACATATGTCGTCGAAGACTTCGTTTTCGAGATACAGTGTGTTGAAATTGAAAAAAAAAATTCGTTTTTTGCAAATATCTCCGGAACCGTTTATCGTACAGAAAACAGCTTTTGTAAGCGTTTTCTACTCATAGTAAGCTATGTTCTGTACGGTAAATATTTTTTTTTAAGTCATAATTGGTGAAGATTTTGAAGGGGTAGTGGGTGATTTTGACACAACCATTAGAACCGCCAATGTTTTTTACTCGGGTATTGATCCGCGTTGTGTGGTTTCGGTCCTCTGAGTTCGCCCACATCTTCCCGACTCTACGGTCGAATCACCTGAAGATGGCAAATGTGACTTCGCCGAAACGTCGTGAAAATGGTCCTTTTGAGGACCGAAACCAGATAACGCGGATCAATACCCGAGAATCAAGTTCTACATATATATATATATATATATATATATATATACATATATATATATATATATATATATATATATATATATATATATATATATATATATATATATATATATATATATATATATATATATGTATTTCGAGAAAAATGAAAAGAATTTTTTGCTCAAAATCAAAATCAAATTTTCCATCGTCTATTAAATTTTTCCGGTTAAAATCTGAGACACCCTGTATATATATTTATCTATATATATATATATATATATATATATATATATATATATATATATATATATATATATATATATATATATATATATATGTGTTTCTTCTTAGGTTCTCGCGGACGTAATGTGTAGAACTGGATTCTCGGGTATTGATCCGCGTTGTGTGGTTTCGGTCCTCAAAAGGACCAATTTCACGACGTTTCGGCGAACTAGCTTTCCAGACTCTACGGTCTAGATTTTCCAGACTCTACGGTCGAATCACCTGAAGATGGCAAATGCGACTTTGCCGAAACGTCGTGAAATTGGTCCTTTTGAGGACCGAAACCACACAACGCGGATCAATACTCGAGAATCCAGTTTGAATAAACGTAAAAGATTGAACCATAGGCGGAATTCAAACCCACATTTCTGGATTTCTAGTCCAGGGTGTTTACCAATTACACCACTTCGGTCCTGTTAGATTTTTATATTTTTGTAAATATAAACCTCTGAAAGGATAGTAGATCATTGATGAACACAATGCGATTCGATGCCCTACCATAGATTAACTATTCACGCACATTCATCTGAAGTTCAGTCGTTTTTTGAAGTAAGGATTGTAGGTTAGTACTGCTATGGTTGGCAGTTACTTGACAGTTCTTATTCAAATGACAGCATCCCGGTTCTTATATATTTCAATAGAACTGACTGAGAATTGTTCTGGTTAATTATAAACAAGTTTGAAGTTTCTTTGCCTAATTGGCCACTATCGTGTATGTAACTTAAGAGATATAGAATTAAATTTTCTGAATTATGCAAATAACTTAGATAATTTAACATAGGATTATGAAGATGAATAAACGTAAAAGATTGAACCATAGGCGGGATTCGAACCCACATTTCTGGATTTCTAGTCCAGGGTGTTTACCAATTACACCACTTCGGTCCTGTTAGATTTTTATATTTTTGTAAATATAAACCTCTGAAAGGATAGTAGATCATTGATGAACACAATGCGATTCGATGCCCTACCATAGATTAACTATTCTCGCACATTCATCTGAAGTTCAGTCGTTTTTTGAAGTAAGGATTGTAGGTTAGTACTGCTATGGTTGGCAGTTACTTGACAGTTCTTATTCAAATGACAGCATTCCGGTTCTTATATATTTCAATAGAACTGACTGAGAATTGTTCTGGTTAATTATAAACAAGTTTAAAGTTTCTTTGCCTAATTGGCCACTATCGTGTATGTAACTTAAGAGATATAGGATTAAATTTTCTGAATTATGAAGATAACTTAGATAATTTAACATATATATATATATATATATATATATATATATATATATATATATATATATATATATATATATATATATATAAACAAGTTTAAAGTTTCTTTGCCTAATTGGCCACTATCGTGTATGTAACTTAAGAGATATAGAATTAAATTTTCTGAATTATGAAGATAACTTAGATAATTTAACATAGGATTATAAAGATGAATAAACGTAAAAGATTGAACCATAGGCGGGATTCGAACCCACATTTCTGGATTTCTAGTCCAGGGTGTTTACCAATTACACCACTTCGGTCCTGTTAGATTTTTATATTTTTGTAAATATAAACCTCTGAAAGGATAGTAGATCATTGATGAACACAATGCGATTCGATGCCCTACCATAGATCAACTATTCACGCACATTCATCTGAAGTTCAGTCGTTTTTTGAAGTAAGGATTGTAGGTTAGTACTGCTATGGTTGGCAGTTACTTGACAGTTCTTATTCAAATGACAGCATCCCGGTTCTTATATATTTCAATAGAACTGACTGAGAATTGTTCTGGTTAATTATAAACAAGTTTAAAGTTTCTTTGCCTAATTGGCCACTATCGTGTATGTAACTTAAGAGATATAGAATTTAATTTTCTGAATTATGAAGATAACTTAGATAATTTAACATAGGATTATAAAGATGAATAAACGTAAAAGATTGAACCATAGGCGAGATTCGAACCCACATTTCTGGATTTCTAGTCCAGGGTGTTTACCAATTACACCACTTCGGTCCTGTTAGATTTTTATATTTTTGTAAATATAAACCTCTGAAAGGATAGTAGATCATTGATGAACACAATGCGATTCGATGCCCTACCATAGATCAACTATTCACGCACATTCATCTGAAGTTCAGTCGTTTTTTGAAATATATAAGAACCGGGATGCTGTCATTTGAATAAGAACTGTCAAGTAACTGCCAACCATAGCAGTACTAACCTACAATCCTCACTTCAAGAAACGACTGAACTTCAGATGAATGTGCGTGAATAGTTGATCTATGGTAGGGCATCGAATCGCATTGTGTTCATCAATGATCTACTATCCTTTCAGAGGTTTATATTTACAAAAATATAAAAATCTAACAGGACGGAAGTGGTGTAATTGGTAAACACCCTGGACTAGAAATCCAGAAATGTGGGTTCGAATCCCGCCTATGGTTCAATCTTTTACGTTTATTCATCTTTATAATCCTATGTTAAATTATCTAAGTTATCTTCATAATTCAGAAAATTTCATTCTATATCTCTTAAGTTATATATATATATATATATATATATATATATATATATATATATATATATATATATATATATATATATATATATATATATAAACAAGTTTAAAGTTTCTTTGCCTAATTGGCCACTATCGTGTATGTAACTTAAGAGATATAGAATTAAATTTTCTGAATTATGAAGATAACTTAGATAATTTAACATAGGATTATAAAGATGAATAAACGTAAAAGACTGAACCATAGGCGGGATTCGAACCCACATTTCTGGATTTCTAGTCCAGGGTGTTTACCAATTACACCACTTCGGTCCTGTTAGATTTTTATATTTTTGTAAATATAAACCTCTGAAAGGATAGTAGATCATTGATGAACACAATGCGATTCGATGCCCTACCACAGATCAACTATTCACGCACATTCATCTGAAGTTCAGTCGTTTTTTGAAGTAAGGATTGTAGGTTAGTACTGCTATGGTTGGCAGTTACTTGACAGTTCTTATTCAAATGACAGCATCCCGGTTCTTATATATTTCAATAGAACTGACTGAGAATTGTTCTGGTTAATTATAAACAAGTTTAAAGTTTCTTTGCCTAATTGGTCACTATCGTGTATGTAACTTAAGAGATATAGAATTAAATTTTCTGAATTATGAAGATAACTTAGATAATTTAACATAGGATTATAAAGATGAATAAACGTAAAAGACTGAACCATAGGCGGGATTCGAACCCACATTTCTGGATTTCTAGTCCAGGGTGTTTACCAATTACACCACTTCGGTCCTGTTAGATTTTTATATTTTTGTAAATATAAACCTCTGAAAGGATAGTAGATCATTGATGAACACAATGCGATTCGATGCCCTACCACAGATCAACTATTCACGCACATTCATCTGAAGTTCAGTCGTTTTTTGAAGTAAGGATTGTAGGTTAGTACTGCTATGGTTGGCAGTTACTTGACAGTTCTTATTCAAATGACAGCATCCCGGTTCTTATATATTTCAATAGAACTGACTGAGAATTGTTCTGGTTAATTATAAACAAGTTTAAAGTTTCTTTGCCTAATTGGCCACTATCGTGTATGTAACTTAAGAGATATAGAATTAAATTTTCTGAATTATGAAGATAACTTAGATAATTTAACATATATATATATATATATATATTCTTTTGTTGATATTCTTGAACCATTTGTAATATTTGTATGTTTTCTTGGTATATTGGTTCGTATATATACTGATAATGAAATAAAAATTCTGTTTTGACGTTTCGACAACGTTTATTGCCTTTATCAAAATTGTTGATTGAAATTAGTGTTTCCATGTAATTTAGAAAAGAATAGATGATTTCGATTAATGAAATGCGTCTGCAGCCGACTTGTGTTTTAAGATCCAATTAAAACTGCAGAAAACATTGGATCGGTTGTGTGTGAAAGAGTAATGTATGGCTAACTACAATTTGAAATAGATTGAATTTGATTAAATACAAGACATTCCAATATTGTACAATTATAAATATCTATGAATTATTGTATGAATTAGTTACTCTATGATGAGTATTTCTATCATAACTATTCAAGTTTAAGATAATTCTATGGAATTTAACCTCAAAATTGTTATTCTATAGTGTCATAGTTAAATAATACTTCATCTTTTTTAGGTTGAATTTTAAATAGACAATGGAAAGTGGCACTTCAAATTAATAAAATTTTGTTAAGTTTGAATTAGATTATTGTACAGTTTCGAAAGATTGGAATCTATTTTGTCATTTACACAATTGTTCTATTTAATTTGAATAGATTCTAATATCAAACGTTTGTTGTCGTTTGTTTCAATATTTAAAATTTTTGTATTGTTGTAGTCGAAAGTATGGTTAGTGTCTTTCACATGTTTATTGAGCGCAGTTGATGAATTTTTGGTATATTTGTGGCCATTTAATCTTTTTTCGAGGTATTGTGAAGATTGGCCAATATATACCTTTTCGCAATCTTTGCAAGGGATGGAATAAACAGTATGGGTTATTTTTTTGAAAGGTACGCTGCTTTTTAATTTTGTAAAGAGACTTTTCTGATTTAAATAACTCTTATGACATATATGTAGGTCATAAGGTTTCACTATATTACAAATTTTCTCTGAAAGTCCACTGATATATGGTAGTGATATGTAATGCCTATCATTAGTTTTCTCATTATTGGTATTGATTCCACCAAATGAGTTATAAAATTTATGAATTTTGTCTTTAGTTATCGAATTTACTAAATCAATGGGATAACCATTTCTTATTAAAGTTTCTTTTGTTTTTGTAATAGATACAGTTCTCCTGAACTGAGAACTGTATCTATTACAAAAACAAAAGAAACTTTAATAAGAAATGGTTATCCCATTGATTTAGTAAATTCGATAACTAAAGACAAAATTCATAAATTTTATAACTCATTTGGTGGAATCAATACCAATAATGAGAAAACTAATGATAGGCATTACATATCACTACCATATATCAGTGGACTTTCAGAGAAAATTTGTAATATAGTGAAACCTTATGACCTACATATATGTCATAAGAGTTATTTAAATCAGAAAAGTCTCTTTACAAAATTAAAAAGCAGCGTACCTTTCAAAAAAATAACCCATACTGTTTATTCCATCCCTTGCAAAGATTGCGAAAAGGTATATATTGGCCAATCTTCACAATACCTCGAAAAAAGATTAAATGGCCACAAATATACCAAAAATTCATCAACTGCGCTCAATAAACATGTGAAAGACACTAACCATACTTTCGACTACAACAATACAAAA
This sequence comes from Endomychus coccineus, assembly GCA_958510875.1. Classification (NCBI taxonomy): domain Eukaryota; kingdom Metazoa; phylum Arthropoda; class Insecta; order Coleoptera; family Endomychidae; genus Endomychus; species Endomychus coccineus. The sequence goes on along the minus strand of OY294069.1, from coordinate 88,344,339 downwards.
ATTTTAAATATTGAAACAAACGACAACAAACGTTTGATATTAGAATCTATTCAAATTAAAAAGAACAATTGTGTAAATGACAAAATAGATTCCAATCTTTCGAAACTGTACAATAATCTAATTCAAACTTAACAAAATTTTATTAATTTGAAGTGCCACTTTCCATTGTCTATTTAAAATTCAACCTAAAAAAGATGAAGTATTATTTAACTATGACACTATAGAATAACAATTTTGAGGTTAAATTCCATAGAATTATCTTAAACTTGAATAGTTATGATAGAAATACTCATCATAGAGTAACTAATTCATACAATAATTCATAGATATTTATAATTGTACAATATTGGAATGTCTTGTATTTAATCAAATTCAATCTATTTCAAATTGTAGTTAGCCATACATTACTCTTTCACACACAACCGATCCAATGTTTTCTGCAGTTTTAATTGGATCTTAAAACACAAGTCGGCTGCAGACGCATTTCATTAATCGAAATCATCTATTCTTTTCTAAATTACATGGAAACACTAATTTCAATCAACAATTTTGATAAAGGCAATAAACGTTGTCGAAACGTCAAAACAGAATTTTTATTTCATTATCAGTATATATACGAACCAATATACCAAGAAAACATACAAATATATATATATATATATATAAACAAGTTTAAAGTTTCTTTGCCTAATTGGCCACTATCGTGTATGTAACTTAAGAGATATAGAATTAAATTTTCTGAATTATGAAGATAACTCAGATAATTTAACATAGGATTATAAAGATGAATAAACGTAAAAGATTGAACCATAGGCGGGATTCGAACCCACATTTCTGGATTTCTAGTCCAGGGTGTTTACCAATTACACCACTTCGGTCCTGTTAGATTTTTATATTTTTGTAAATATAAACCTCTGAAAGGATAGTAGATCATTGATGAACACAATGCGATTCGATGCCCTACCATAGATCAACTATTCACGCACATTCATCTGAAGTTCAGTCGTTTTTTGAAGTAAGGATTGTAGGTTAGTACTGCTATGGTTGGCAGTTACTTGACAGTTCTTATTCAAATGACAGCATCCCGGTTCTTATATATTTCAATAGAACTGACTGAGAATTGTTCTGGTTAACTATAAACAAGTTTAAAGTTTCTTTGCCTAATTGGCCACTATCGTGTAGTTAACTTAAGAGATATAGAATTAAATTTCCTGAATTATGAAGATAACTTAGATAATTTAACATAGGATTATAAAGATGAATAAACGTAAAAGACTGAACCATAGGCGGGATTCGAACCCACATTTCTGGATTTCTAGTCCAGGGTGTTTACCAATTACACCACTTCGGTCCTGTTAGATTTTTATATTTTTGTAAATATAAACCTCTGAAAGGATAGTAGATCATTGATGAACACAATGCGATTCGATGCCCTACCATAGATCAACTATTCACGCACATTCATCTGAAGTTCAGTCGTTTTTTGAAGTAGGGATTGTAGGTTAGTACTGCTATGGTTGGCAGTTACTTGACAGTTCTTATTCAAATGACAGCATCCCGGTTCTTATATATTTCAATAGAACTGACTGAGAATTGTTCTGGTTAATTATAAACAAGTTTAAAGTTTCTTTGCCTAATTGGCCACTATCGTGTATGTAACTTAAGAGATATAGAATTAAATTTTCTGAATTATGAAGATAACTTAGATAATTTAACATAGGATTATAAAGATGAATAAACGTAAAAGATTGAACCATAGGCGGGATTCGAACCCACATTTCTGGATTTCTAGTCCAGGGTGTTTACCAATTACACCACTTCGGTCCTGTTAGATTTTTATATTTTTGTAAATATAAACCTCTGAAAGGATAGTAGATCATTGATGAACACAATGCGATTCGATGCCCTACCATAGATCAACTATTCACGCACATTCATCTGAAGTTCAGTCGTTTTTTGAAATATATAAGAACCGGGATGCTGTCATTTGAATAAGAACTGTCAAGTAACTGCCAACCATAGCAGTACTAACCTACAATCCTTACTTCAAAAAACGACTGAACTTCAGATGAATGTGCGTGAATAGTTGATCTATGGTAGGGCATCGAATCGCATTGTGTTCATCAATGATCTACTATCCTTTCAGAGGTTTATATTTACAAAAATATAAAAATCTAACAGGACCGAAGTGGTGTAATTGGTAAACACCCTGGACTAGAAATCCAGAAATGTGGGTTCGAATCCCGCCTATGGTTCAATCTTTTACGTTTATTCATCTTTATAATCCTATGTTAAATTATCTAAGTTATCTTCATAATTCAGAAAATTTAATTCTATATCTCTTAAGTTATATATATATATATATATATATATATATATATATATATATATATATATATATATATATAAGTTTAAAGTTTCTTTGCCTAATTGGCCACTATCGTGTATGTAACTTAAGAGATATAGAATTAAATTTTCTGAATTATGAAGATAACTTAGATAATTTAACATAGGATTATAAAGATGAATAAACGTAAAATATATATATATATATATATATATATATATATATATATATATATATATATATATATATATATATATATATATATATAAACAAGTTTAAAGTTTCTTTGCCTAATTGGCCACTATCGTGTATGTAACTTAAGAGATATAGAATTAAATTTTCTGAATTATGAAGATAACTTAGATAATTTAACATAGGATTATAAAGATGAATAAACGTAAAAGACTGAACCATAGGCGGGATTCGAACCCACATTTCTGGATTTCTAGTCCAGGGTGTTTACCAATTACACCACTTCGGTCCTGTTAGATTTTTATATTTTTGTAAATATAAACCTCTGAAAGGATAGTAGATCATTGATGAACACAATGCGATTCGATGCCCTACCACAGATCAACTATTCACGCACATTCATCTGAAGTTCAGTCGTTTTTTGAAGTAAGGATTGTAGGTTAGTACTGCTATGGTTGGCAGTTACTTGACAGTTCTTATTCAAATGACAGCATCCCGGTTCTTATATAATTCAATAGAACTGACTGAGAATTGTTCTGGTTAATTATAAACAAGTTTAAAGTTTCTTTGCTTAATTGGCCACTATCGTGTATGTAACTTAAGAGATATAGAATTAAATTTTCTGAATTATGAAGATAACTTAGATAATTTAACATAGGATTATAAAGATGAATAAACGTAAAAGACTGAACCATAGGCGGGATTCGAACCCACATTTCTGGATTTCTAGTCCAGGGTGTTTACCAATTACACCACTTCGGTCCTGTTAGATTTTTATATTTTTGTAAATATAAACCTCTGAAAGGATAGTAGATCATTGATGAACACAATGCGATTCGATGCCCTACCACAGATCAACTATTCACGCACATTCATCTGAAGTTCAGTCGTTTTTTGAAGTAAGGATTGTAGGTTAGTACTGCTATGGTTGGCAGTTACTTGACAGTTCTTATTCAAATGACAGCATCCCGGTTCTTATATATTTCAATAGAACTGACTGAGAATTGTTCTGGTTAATTATAAACAAGTTTAAAGTTTCTTTGCCTAATTGGCCACTATCGTGTATGTAACTTAAGAGATATAGAATTAAATTTTCTGAATTATGAAGATAACTTAGATAATTTAACATAGGATTATAAGGATGAATAAACGTAAAAGACTGAACCATAGGCGGGATTCGAACCCACATTTCTGGATTTCTAGTCCAGGGTGTTTACCAATTACACCACTTCGGTCCTGTTAGATTTTTATATTTTTGTAAATATAAACCTCTGAAAGGATAGTAGATCATTGATGAACACAATGCGATTCGATGCCCTACCACAGATCAACTATTCACGCACATTCATCTGAAGTTCAGTCGTTTTTTGAAGTAAGGATTGTAGGTTAGTACTGCTATGGTTGGCAGTTACTTGACAGTTCTTATTCAAATGACAGCATCCCGGTTCTTATATATTTCAATAGAACTGACTGAGAATTGTTCTGGTTAATTATAAACAAGTTTAAAGTTTCTTTGCCTAATTGGCCACTATCGTGTATGTAACTTAAGAGATATAGAATTAAATTTTCTGAATTATGAAGATAACTTAGATAATTTAACATAGGATTATAAAGATGAATAAACGTAAAAGACTGAACCATAGGCGGGATTCGAACCCACATTTCTGGATTTCTAGTCCAGGGTGTTTACCAATTACACCACTTCGGTCCTGTTAGATTTTTATATTTTTGTAAATATAAACCTCTGAAAGGATAGTAGATCATTGATGAACACAATGCGATTCGATGCCCTACCACAGATCAACTATTCACGCACATTCATCTGAAGTTCAGTCGTTTTTTGAAGTAAGGATTGTAGGTTAGTACTGCTATGGTTGGCAGTTACTTGACAGTTCTTATTCAAATGACAGCATCCCGTTTATATTTATATTTACAAAAATATAAAAATCTAACAGGACCGAAGTGGTGTAATTGGTAAACACCCTGGACTAGAAATCCAGAAATGTGGGTTCGAATCCCGCCTATGGTTCAATCTTTTACGTTTATTCATCTTTATAATCCTATGTTAAATTATCTAAGTTATCTTCATAATTCAGAAAATTCAATTCTATATCTCTTAAGTTACATACACGATAGTGGCCAATTGGGCAAAGAAACTTTAAACTTGTTTTTAATTAACCAGAACAATTCTCAGTCAGTTCTATTGAAATATATAAGAACCGGGATGCTGTCATTTGAATAAGAACTGTCAAGTAACTGCCAACCATAGCAGTACTAACCTACAATCCTTACTTTAAAAAACGACTGAACTTCAGATGAATGTGCGTGAATAGTTGATCTATGGTAGGGCATCAAATCGCATTGTGTTTATCAATGATCTACTATCCTTTCAGAGGTTTATATTTACAAAAATATAAAAATCTAACAGGACCGAAGTGGTGTAATTGGTAAACACCCTGGACTAGAAATCCAGAAAAGTGGGTTCGAATCCCGCCTATGGTTCAATCTTTTACGTTTATTCATCTTTATAATCCTATGTTAAATTATCTAAGTTATCTTCATAATTCAGAAAATTCAATTCTATATCTCTTAAGTTACAAACACGATAGTGGCCAATTAGGCAAAGAAACTTTAAACTTGTTTATATATATGTATATATATATATGTATATATATATATATATATTCGAAAGGTAGTAACGACCGTCACTAGTTGAAATTTAGAAAGGTTTGTTAACGGGAATTTCGGTCTGTAGTTGGGCAATCAAAAGAAAAACTATATATATATATATATATATGTATCCAGCTATTTCCGCATAGATATATCTATATATATATACTCCGCGTTTTCGTGGATTGGTTTCGATAGAAACCGTTGATAAGACGACGTTTCGGCACAATCTCATGTGCCATCTTCAGGTCTTCTCTTCAGGGCTGCTGCTCTGCTTCGAGTTAACTTGAAACTGATCTCCGTTGATCCTGTTGGTGTTTTATGTATCCTTGTTACATCTGGATGATTTTGCCGGTTTGATGCGTCTAATTGAGTTTGTTGGTGTGTTGCGTTCGAGCGATTTTGTCGATTCGTTGCGTTCGAGCGAGTTTGTCGGTCCGTTGAATTAGTGTGGATGACTGTTGTTCCGGGTGGTTGAAGGGCTGGTCTGATCTTCTCTGTAGTACCTTTGACGTATGGGAGTTGGGCTTCGGCGACAGGTTTTTCTTTTTCTTCTTCTGTAGTTCGATCTGTCTGGCGTCGGGGCCCTAGTTATATTGTCTTCTGAAAACCCGTTTTGTTGTAGCGTAGTTTGTATCGTCTGCATTTCTTGTTTTTTGTGGTCACTGTCGGTTAGTCGGTCTGATCTGGTTATGAATGTTTCTATTACGGCTTGAAAATGTGATGGATGGTGATGTGACTGGGCGTTCAGGTAACCATTCGTGTGTTGGTTTCCTGTATATGGTGGGTCCTATTCTGCCGTTTCTCTTGCTCACAAGAACATCTAGGAAGGGTAGTTGGTTGTCCTTCTCGATCTCCATTGTGAACTTGATTTTTTCGTGAATTTTGTTTATGTGGCTCAGAAACTTCGTCAGTGCGGCTTCTCCGTGGGTCCAGATGACAAACGTATCATCTACGTATAGTAGTCATAGTTTTGGTTTTTGGCTGGCTGTCTGGATGGCTCGTTCTCCAAAGTCTGTCATAAACAGGTTGGCTGATACTGGGGATAAGGGTGATCCCAGCGGTGCTCCTTCAATTTGTCTGTATCTTTGGTCCTTGTAGATGAAGTACGTATTTTTGAGGCAGTGTTTGGTTAGTTCGATGATTTCCTTCCGTATCTGGTATTTCTTCTGAATAATTTCGACGGCCTCATCGATGGGGATATTATTGAAGAGTGATACGATGTCGAAGCTCACGAGCATGTGGCAAGGTTCCAGCTTTATGTTTTTTTGCGTTCGATGAAGTGGCTTTCATTCTTCACGTAAGATTCGGCTTCTTCGGCATAGGGTTTGTAGCTTCTTTGCTAGAAATTTTGCGAGCTCTTGTAAAGGGGAACCTATCGAACTGACGATAGGCCCTAGTGGAGCTCCTTCTTTATGGATCTTGGGAAGGCTGTACAGTTTCGGGCACTCCGACGATTTCTCTCTTAGTATCAATCTCTGTTGGTAAGTGTCATCTTGTAATGGTGTTTGGATTTCGTCGTCGTACTCTCTGATGTCCATTACTACAGTTGCGTTGCCCTTATCTGCTGGTAGTATGATGATGTCAGTATTCGCTCTTAGGTTCATCAGAGCATGGTGTTCATCTCGTGTCAGGTTCTTCTTTTGAGGTTTTGCTTTTTTCAGGATTCGTACTACATCCTGTCGTATGGCGTCATCTGAAGTGGATGGAAGACTCGTTATTGAGGCTTCTACACTGCAAATGATGTCTTCGGTAGGAATCTGGGTAGGTGCTATAGCGTAGTTGAATCCTTTGGCAAGGATACGTTGTGCGTTGTTGCCTAGAGGAAAACTTGACAGATTGTGCACCAGTTTATTTTATTTACACCTACTTCATCTTAACCTCGTTTGTAAAAATAGATTCCCCGCTTCTCTGAAAAATTCACAACACTGATGTGCTGGTCTACTTTGTTTGGCTGGCTACTTTCGATTGTCGCCCTTATCAACTCACGTGGCGGCTTCAATTGTTATTCCCATCAAATCCAGCTCGAAGGACCAAAAATATGTTTGAAAATTTGAAGATGCTGACTCTAATCAACTTGACACCTACCAAAGGGCAAATGAAAATGCAATAACGACGTAGTATAAATTCGAACGGTATTAATCGACTTAATTTTACACGAAATGTTTTACAGATATGTATGTCGGTTCTAGCGGTTATCGACAACAACTGACTAATACTATGCGTTGAAAAGAGGCGCAGATGTTTACAGCGTTGTTGCCATAGTGCACCGAAAGTCTGCATTAGAATAAATTCTAACAACAATGTAGTGACTATTTAATATACAACACATTTGTGTTTTTACGTTCTCGTACCCAGTTCCTTCAAGAGGTGATACCACTTTACCGTAACGATGTACAATACTACAACGAACCTCTATAACCAATGTAATAAGGGTTTAGTACAGGTTATTTCAAATATTTAAAAACAAAATCATTCTTAGAAAATCAAAATTTCATGTAACATTAAAATTTCTCAAAGCAAAGTAACGTTAATTCAAATTTAGAACCGATGTAGTCAAGATTTGTAGTTGAAAGTTCCAGTTGTAAAAATAAGTATATCAAATCAAGTATTTTAGAATCAACGAATCTAGTGATCCTAATTTTCTAATAAAGGAAGAGTAATTTTTTTTCAACATAGTTAATTATATAAACGGTAACTATAGCACTAGAAAAACCAATACAAATCATGTAGAATTCAATATATATCAAATTAATTCATCGGAAGTAATGACATATTGTAATAATCCGACGGATTATTACTTTTTGTTTTGGGGCCTTGAATAATATTGATTTAAATTAAAATTGAAAATTTTATAAATTATTATATCTTGAACACGATATACCAGACAGACCTAGCGACGGTAACCTGAGTCCACTTTCCTGTATTCATTGGCCGGTCAGCCATGAACCATGTTTTACAAACGTAAGCACGGCGCGAGGTCAATGGTACTTTTTTCCCTGAGTCAGGAAAAGTTTACGTGGAGTTGAACAGAGCAATTCTTTCGCCTAGTTAGATTCCTATTGGCTGTTGTTATATTTCATGGGCGTGTTCTGATCCCGGAATTCGAAATTGAACATATTTTCTAAGATTGAGCGTGGGGTGGCCCCCCGCTTCAATGATTTCATAAAAACTAATTACTTTGAGGAAAAAAGGCAGTTCTCAACCACCTTCTCAGTTAGTTCTCCACCAGGTACTTGTCGGTAAGGCCAGCTTGCTTTATGTCCACAGGGATGCTCATTGTTGCATTAAATCAAATCAATTAATATAATGTTTGTCCAGAATATACAAATCAAGTTCAAGAAATTCATAGATATTAAATTAACAATGCAACAAGGGTTATACATTCCTGGGGGGCTAAAGCAGTGCTGGACTTGTTCGCGTCTTTCGCGTCACGCGTAAAATGTTGGTACCCTTATTTAAAAAAATCATTTTGTGACAATTTTCTATCATGCTAAATTTAATCCGATGTAGAAATCGAGTGTTTAAATCCTTTGTGCGTATTTCTACAAGGGGCGAGATGAAATGGTGTTATTAGACCAACAGGGTAAGTGCATTTTGATTGCCAAAGAACAACTGTTATATTGTCTTCAACCTCGGAATCGGTAATATAATATAATGTGGTTATTTACCATTCAGATCATGTTCCGCCCGCCACTGTTTTATTTGTTAATATAATTTTTCCTGCCATTCAGGCTATTTGGAGTGTCTATACAAATTCTGCTTATCGGAGATTACTTAGGGGAAATGGTTGTAGAGCATAATGTCGTTAGGTTTACCCCAGCTTACCAGAAAGGAAGGAATTCTTTAATTTTTTTAACATTATTTATCAATAATCGGCATGATAGCGCGAAACCGATCACTGTTCGGGGTTGTGCTAATTATCCCTTCATTTATTTCAACTCTCTAAAGAGAACATGGACAAGAACTCGCTCGCTGGCGAAGGGGGTAGATCGAGCGACATTGATAATTACTCAGGTTCCCACTTGGGGTCAACCTGAACTTGACATCTTTTTAAATCTATGCTATCATTCCTATGACCAAATTTTGGATTAATTTTATAAACGTTCGTTGTTGGTTAATGTATCATTTTTTTTTGTTAATTTTGTTTTATTCAATATACATTTATTATTTAATTTGATTTACGAGTTTAACTGGAAATCCCTTATCACCTCTCAGCGAATACGTCCTTCAGAATTTACGCTTGAATAGATATACAGATATAAGTATAGGTAATTGTACGAGCCGGTCCCTTGGAAGGGATCGCGTCCTCATAGTCAAAAACAGCTTCTAGGTGGGCTGAAATATACGCCTAGTGGTGGCAGCTTTAAAAGGACCTTAAGGGTACACGGATCAACTAAGATCTCTGATACCCGAACAGGTTCCAACAAACAATTTTAAAAATTCATACAACACGTCGATGAGGTATTAACGCTACCTGAAATGATACCCAGCCGGCTGTTACAAGTTCAAGTGTTACAAGCAGTGAGATAGGATTCCGAACCTATTCACTTATTTGGGAAATATTAAATCTAGAGCAATCTGGAGTAAGTTCAGATTTATTATTATCTAAAAACACAACGCTCGGCGGAATGCTACATATGATGGCAGCTAAGGGATTGTAAATTGAAGTAAAAAAATCCAGAAATTTGTGGATCCACACATCAAATTCTACAAAAAATAATTCACGCCGTTTTAAAGAAATAGAAGTTATTAAAATAAGTGTGTTATTCAAGCGTAAAATAATGATTACAGTGTAATGGAACTAAGTTTAAAGGTGATATAGTACAATCAACTGGCATTGTTGAACCCAAGTGAATTAGAGTCGGGTTACATACGCGGAATCAGTTGCATTCATGAACATCTTAAGTATTTACGCACGAAAGGAATTTTCGCAGTCAGCATATAGATCGTAGTAAATCTGAATTGTATAATCTATACTCTGCAATTGTGAAATAAATAACCATTCCGAGTTGAAGTCAAAGATAGGTGCTTTTTAGTTCTGCTTGATGATGTTTTCGCTTCACAGGAATTATTTTTTTTTTTTGTATATTGAACTGAACTAACGATTCAGGCGAAAACATCGGAACCAGCTGTTCTAGGACCAGGAGAATAATTGTGTTATTGCAGTTTGTTTATGTAATTTTTTGTTTTTGCTAGTATAGTTACAGCCAGGACTGGAGTACGAGATTTGTGTTAAAAACATTCGCGTATAGTATCCAGTTGACACGAATTATGTCGGTCCTAGGTAGAAACGAAGTAAAGCATGTCTAAGAAACAGGTCATGTTAGGGAACACTGATAGAGCAAAATTTTGAAATTTCATGTTTGTATGTTTATGTTTTATTACTGCTTTTGAACTTTAACTGGTTTTAATTTAAACGGACTGTACCCATTATTTTTAATTCAAAACCCATGTTCAGGGTGGGGACGAGCGAGCGTTCGGCTGAGGTATTAAGGGAGATATGGGCACAGCAGACACGAGGGACGTGTATGTGCATGAAGTTGTGAGTACACTGTGTTTAGTGAGGGATATGGAATTGTTATCCCGGTGTAAGGATTTAGAGTGGATAATCCCGGGGATGGAAGGGATACTCTATGGAACACCCCACAGATTTGGAAGGTCGATGACCAGGAAGAGCAAGCACCCCGACGATAGTCCAGGCTTAATCTCTTCCTCGCATAGTATTCGCAAGCTGGCCCGTAGGGAAGTAATTTGCGTAACGCTATCCATCTAGGGGGGTAGTTCGCAGGAACCTGCCGCAGCAGCGCGAAGCAGAGGTTAGAGCCGTTATAACGCACCAAGCTCTCCCCTGCTTAGATAATTGATGAAGTCACGTGGGGTCCCTTTAAATTGAAAATACAGGATTCAAGTAGTTTCAGGTCTGGCGGTTTGACGCGCCATGAGATTAAATGAGGTCAATGACCTAACAGGCTGATGATGAGATTCAGATGGCGTGTGCCGCTATTATTTTTTTTTGCTTTTATTTGATTAGAATCTAAAATAAAGCAGTAATTCATGATTCAATGTTGGAAAGGTTATCGCCAGTAAGTGAGGTCCAAGGTATTTGAACGGACTTTTGTTTTTTGTGTATTGCAATCAAGGGATTGGCATTGTGTTCACCTACTAGAGATAAATTGGAATGGAATCATGGGATGTCGAATAATATTGAGATATTAGTAAACCTTTACACGCCTACACAGTGGATAACCAGTCCCTGAATTTTAAATCTTCAATCTATATAAGTATAGTTTTGTTTATGTCGGCAAACCAGTACATGTTCAAGCTTATCTAGTCTTCAAGACATTAATAGTCTACGCAAAATATTAGCAAATAACTAACCGAATAGAGAAAGGGGTATGTAAGATCGTAGAACGAACCCCCGTACCATTCCCGGGCAACTGATAGTAGAATTGGATGGTAGCCGAATCCATGGCTGAGGGGTAAGAACCCCCCAAAAAGGAGCCACTGGGCCAATGGCTGTATGCTGTCTCTAGTTAAAATAGTGACCGGATATCCCTATTGTCCAGGTTGGAAGAGTAGTTGTACCCCGTAGTGGGAATGAGGTCACTGTATTGGACTGTCTCAAATCCTGATAGAGATGGAAAGGTAGCCTAAGGGAATTTATACTTCTGCACCGGAGTGGTCCAGTACAATGAATCCTCATTCCAGTGTGTGGATGGTGTGCGAATGTAGGTGTTAGAGGTATTCGCGCACTTCATCGAGATGCCAGGAGAAGCATCGAGTGCTAAGGACATTGGGTGTGACGCGGGGCTATGTGTAGACCTTATCTGGTAATGAAGAAGCAAGGATCGGCTCCGACTGGCCTAAGCATATCGATATCGAGATGTCCCATACTTCGAACAACGCGAATCATGGCGACAGCCGGTCGTTGTGGAAGATCTCTACCCAGCATCTCAAAACTGGTTGTAGAGCATAAATCTTCAAGGAGGTATTGGGCTGAATCGTAATATGCGTCCGATGCTGTGGAGAAAGGTCCACAAGGTCAGTAAAGGCACAAGAGTGTCCAGTAGGGACAAAGAGGCCAGATTGTTTAGTTAGGGGTCTGGCATGAGAAGGGCAAACTGGAAGTGGATAGGCCAGAAAAGTTTCTGTTTTTGGGAGAAAGTCCAGATTGGACTGATGGACCAGTTGTGCCACTGGAGAAGGACGAGAAATGTGTCCGGAGTTTGGGAAGTGAGTTTTGGGTCCAGTATGGACAGGAAGGCCAGGTAGGCCAATTGTGAATCTGGCAGGTAGAATTCGCCAGTAGGGGTAGTCGACCAGAATTTTGGGGTCGATACCTTAATGTGACGTACCAAGCGCAGGTACAGGGTTTGATTGTTTGGTAAGACCCATGAGTGATGTGGGCAGATAGGCATCCTGCATGAGCAGCAAGACGCGTAGTCGTCAGTAAGGCCTGGAAATTGGTGGGAGGAAGTGCGCGGGGCGGGTGAGAGAATACCGCCCAGAGAATGAATGAGTCGATAGATCGAGTGACGTCATAGCGGAACCAAGTAGCTTTTATGCAGTGTCATGTTAGTTCTCTTTTGTGAGTCTTGGCCTTGGTTCCCTATGAACAAAGTAGAGTCAGTAAATTCGGGACCTCTGACTCTTCAAGTCACCGCGTTCCGTTTAAATTATTTTTATTTTGTTGCAAAGAAGAGCCCTCGAGCTCAGGTTAAGTAAATTCAGTGAACAAGAGTCCTGACCTCTCGAGTCACGAATGTAGAAAGATGCTGAGGTAAGTATGTAAGGACACGCGGATGGCAGTCCAGAACGAGAGAGACGTTTCACCCCCAGGAGGCTTCTACACTGCAAATGATGTCTTCGGTAGGAATCTGGGTAGGTGCTATAGCGTAGTTGAATCCTTTGGCAAGGATACGTTGTGCGTTGTTGCCTAGAGGAAAACTTGACAGATTGTGCACCAGTTTATTTTATTTACACCTACTTCATCTTAACCTCGTTTGTAAAAATAGATTCCCCGCTTCTCTGAAAAATTCACAACACTGATGTGCTGGTCTACTTTGTTTGGCTGGCTACTTTCGATTGTCGCCCTTATCAACTCACGTGGCGGCTTCAATTGTTATTCCCATCAAATCCAGCTCGAAGGACCAAAAATATGTTTGAAAATTTGAAGATGCTGACTCTAATCAACTTGACACCTACCAAAGGGCAAATGAAAATGCAATAACGACGTAGTATAAATTCGAACGGTATTAATCGACTTAATTTTACACGAAATGTTTTACAGATATGTATGTCGGTTCTAGCGGTTATCGACAACAACTGACTAATACTATGCGTTGAAAAGAGGCGCAGATGTTTACAGCGTTGTTGCCATAGTGCACCGAAAGTCTGCATTAGAATAAATTCTAACAACAATGTAGTGACTATTTAATATACAACACATTTGTGTTTTTACGTTCTCGTACCCAGTTCCTTCAAGAGGTGATACCACTTTACCGTAACGATGTACAATACTACAACGAACCTCTATAACCAATGTAATAAGGGTTTAGTACAGGTTATTTCAAATATTTAAAAACAAAATCATTCTTAGAAAATCAAAATTTCATGTAACATTAAAATTTCTCAAAGCAAAGTAACGTTAATTCAAATTTAGAACCGATGTAGTCAAGATTTGTAGTTGAAAGTTCCAGTTGTAAAAATAAGTATATCAAATCAAGTATTTTAGAATCAACGAATCTAGTGATCCTAATTTTCTAATAAAGGAAGAGTAATTTTTTTTCAACATAGTTAATTATATAAACGGTAACTATAGCACTAGAAAAACCAATACAAATCATGTAGAATTCAATATATATCAAATTAATTCATCGGAAGTAATGACATATTGTAATAATCCGACGGATTATTACTTTTTGTTTTGGGGCCTTGAATAATATTGATTTAAATTAAAATTGAAAATTTTATAAATTATTATATCTTGAACACGATATACCAGACAGACCTAGCGACGGTAACCTGAGTCCACTTTCCTGTATTCATTGGCCGGTCAGCCATGAACCATGTTTTACAAACGTAAGCACGGCGCGAGGTCAATGGTACTTTTTTCCCTGAGTCAGGAAAAGTTTACGTGGAGTTGAACAGAGCAATTCTTTCGCCTAGTTAGATTCCTATTGGCTGTTGTTATATTTCATGGGCGTGTTCTGATCCCGGAATTCGAAATTGAACATATTTTCTAAGATTGAGCGTGGGGTGGCCCCCCGCTTCAATGATTTCATAAAAACTAATTACTTTGAGGAAAAAAGGCAGTTCTCAACCACCTTCTCAGTTAGTTCTCCACCAGGTACTTGTCGGTAAGGCCAGCTTGCTTTATGTCCACAGGGATGCTCATTGTTGCATTAAATCAAATCAATTAATATAATGTTTGTCCAGAATATACAAATCAAGTTCAAGAAATTCATAGATATTGAATTAACAATGCAACAAGGGTTATACATTCCTGGGGGGCTAAAGCAGTGCTGGACTTGTTCGCGTCTTTCGCGTCACGCGTAAAATGTTGGTACCCTTATTTAAAAAAATCATTTTGTGACAATTTTCTATCATGCTAAATTTAATCCGATGTAGAAATCGAGTGTTTAAATCCTTTGTGCGTATTTCTACAAGGGGCGAGATGAAATGGTGTTATTAGACCAACAGGGTAAGTGCATTTTGATTGCCAAAGAACAACTGTTATATTGTCTTCAACCTCGGAATCGGTAATATAATATAATGTGGTTATTTACCATTCAGATCATGTTCCGCCCGCCACTGTTTTATTTGTTAATATAATTTTTCCTGCCATTCAGGCTATTTGGAGTGTCTATACAAATTCTGCTTATCGGAGATTACTTAGGGGAAATGGTTGTAGAGCATAATGTCGTTAGGTTTACCCCAGCTTACCAGAAAGGAAGGAATTCTTTAATTTTTTTAACATTATTTATCAATAATCGGCATGATAGCGCGAAACCGATCACTGTTCGGGGTTGTGCTAATTATCCCTTCATTTATTTCAACTCTCTAAAGAGAACATGGACAAGAACTCGCTCGCTGGCGAAGGGGGTAGATCGAGCGACATTGATAATTACTCAGGTTCCCACTTGGGGTCAACCTGAACTTGACATCTTTTTAAATCTATGCTATCATTCCTATGACCAAATTTTGGATTAATTTTATAAACGTTCGTTGTTGGTTAATGTATCATTTTTTTTTGTTAATTTTGTTTTATTCAATATACATTTATTATTTAATTTGATTTACGAGTTTAACTGGAAATCCCTTATCACCTCTCAGCGAATACGTCCTTCAGAATTTACGCTTGAATAGATATACAGATATAAGTATAGGTAATTGTACGAGCCGGTCCCTTGGAAGGGATCGCGTCCTCATAGTCAAAAACAGCTTCTAGGTGGGCTGAAATATACGCCTAGTGGTGGCAGCTTTAAAAGGACCTTAAGGGTACACGGATCAACTAAGATCTCTGATACCCGAACAGGTTCCAACAAACAATTTTAAAAATTCATACAACACGTCGATGAGGTATTAACGCTACCTGAAATGATACCCAGCCGGCTGTTACAAGTTCAAGTGTTACAAGCAGTGAGATAGGATTCCGAACCTATTCACTTATTTGGGAAATATTAAATCTAGAGCAATCTGGAGTAAGTTCAGATTTATTATTATCTAAAAACACAACGCTCGGCGGAATGCTACATATGATGGCAGCTAAGGGATTGTAAATTGAAGTAAAAAAATCCAGAAATTTGTGGATCCACACATCAAATTCTACAAAAAATAATTCACGCCGTTTTAAAGAAATAGAAGTTATTAAAATAAGTGTGTTATTCAAGCGTAAAATAATGATTACAGTGTAATGGAACTAAGTTTAAAGGTGATATAGTACAATCAACTGGCATTGTTGAACCCAAGTGAATTAGAGTCGGGTTACATACGCGGAATCAGTTGCATTCATGAACATCTTAAGTATTTACGCACGAAAGGAATTTTCGCAGTCAGCATATAGATCGTAGTAAATCTGAATTGTATAATCTATACTCTGCAATTGTGAAATAAATAACCATTCCGAGTTGAAGTCAAAGATAGGTGCTTTTTAGTTCTGCTTGATGATGTTTTCGCTTCACAGGAATTATTTTTTTTTTTTGTATATTGAACTGAACTAACGATTCAGGCGAAAACATCGGAACCAGCTGTTCTAGGACCAGGAGAATAATTGTGTTATTGCAGTTTGTTTATGTAATTTTTTGTTTTTGCTAGTATAGTTACAGCCAGGACTGGAGTACGAGATTTGTGTTAAAAACATTCGCGTATAGTATCCAGTTGACACGAATTATGTCGGTCCTAGGTAGAAACGAAGTAAAGCATGTCTAAGAAACAGGTCATGTTAGGGAACACTGATAGAGCAAAATTTTGAAATTTCATGTTTGTATGTTTATGTTTTATTACTGCTTTTGAACTTTAACTGGTTTTAATTTAAACGGACTGTACCCATTATTTTTAATTCAAAACCCATGTTCAGGGTGGGGACGAGCGAGCGTTCGGCTGAGGTATTAAGGGAGATATGGGCACAGCAGACACGAGGGACGTGTATGTGCATGAAGTTGTGAGTACACTGTGTTTAGTGAGGGATATGGAATTGTTATCCCGGTGTAAGGATTTAGAGTGGATAATCCCGGGGATGGAAGGGATACTCTATGGAACACCCCACAGATTTGGAAGGTCGATGACCAGGAAGAGCAAGCACCCCGACGATAGTCCAGGCTTAATCTCTTCCTCGCATAGTATTCGCAAGCTGGCCCGTAGGGAAGTAATTTGCGTAACGCTATCCATCTAGGGGGGTAGTTCGCAGGAACCTGCCGCAGCAGCGCGAAGCAGAGGTTAGAGCCGTTATAACGCACCAAGCTCTCCCCTGCTTAGATAATTGATGAAGTCACGTGGGGTCCCTTTAAATTGAAAATACAGGATTCAAGTAGTTTCAGGTCTGGCGGTTTGACGCGCCATGAGATTAAATGAGGTCAATGACCTAACAGGCTGATGATGAGATTCAGATGGCGTGTGCCGCTATTATTTTTTTTTGCTTTTATTTGATTAGAATCTAAAATAAAGCAGTAATTCATGATTCAATGTTGGAAAGGTTATCGCCAGTAAGTGAGGTCCAAGGTATTTGAACGGACTTTTGTTTTTTGTGTATTGCAATCAAGGGATTGGCATTGTGTTCACCTACTAGAGATAAATTGGAATGGAATCATGGGATGTCGAATAATATTGAGATATTAGTAAACCTTTACACGCCTACACAGTGGATAACCAGTCCCTGAATTTTAAATCTTCAATCTATATAAGTATAGTTTTGTTTATGTCGGCAAACCAGTACATGTTCAAGCTTATCTAGTCTTCAAGACATTAATAGTCTACGCAAAATATTAGCAAATAACTAACCGAATAGAGAAAGGGGTATGTAAGATCGTAGAACGAACCCCCGTACCATTCCCGGGCAACTGATAGTAGAATTGGATGGTAGCCGAATCCATGGCTGAGGGGTAAGAACCCCCCAAAAAGGAGCCACTGGGCCAATGGCTGTATGCTGTCTCTAGTTAAAATAGTGACCGGATATCCCTATTGTCCAGGTTGGAAGAGTAGTTGTACCCCGTAGTGGGAATGAGGTCACTGTATTGGACTGTCTCAAATCCTGATAGAGATGGAAAGGTAGCCTAAGGGAATTTATACTTCTGCACCGGAGTGGTCCAGTACAATGAATCCTCATTCCAGTGTGTGGATGGTGTGCGAATGTAGGTGTTAGAGGTATTCGCGCACTTCATCGAGATGCCAGGAGAAGCATCGAGTGCTAAGGACATTGGGTGTGACGCGGGGCTATGTGTAGACCTTATCTGGTAATGAAGAAGCAAGGATCGGCTCCGACTGGCCTAAGCATATCGATATCGAGATGTCCCATACTTCGAACAACGCGAATCATGGCGACAGCCGGTCGTTGTGGAAGATCTCTACCCAGCATCTCAAAACTGGTTGTAGAGCATAAATCTTCAAGGAGGTATTGGGCTGAATCGTAATATGCGTCCGATGCTGTGGAGAAAGGTCCACAAGGTCAGTAAAGGCACAAGAGTGTCCAGTAGGGACAAAGAGGCCAGATTGTTTAGTTAGGGGTCTGGCATGAGAAGGGCAAACTGGAAGTGGATAGGCCAGAAAAGTTTCTGTTTTTGGGAGAAAGTCCAGATTGGACTGATGGACCAGTTGTGCCACTGGAGAAGGACGAGAAATGTGTCCGGAGTTTGGGAAGTGAGTTTTGGGTCCAGTATGGACAGGAAGGCCAGGTAGGCCAATTGTGAATCTGGCAGGTAGAATTCGCCAGTAGGGGTAGTCGACCAGAATTTTGGGGTCGATACCTTAATGTGACGTACCAAGCGCAGGTACAGGGTTTGATTGTTTGGTAAGACCCATGAGTGATGTGGGCAGATAGGCATCCTGCATGAGCAGCAAGACGCGTAGTCGTCAGTAAGGCCTGGAAATTGGTGGGAGGAAGTGCGCGGGGCGGGTGAGAGAATACCGCCCAGAGAATGAATGAGTCGATAGATCGAGTGACGTCATAGCGGAACCAAGTAGCTTTTATGCAGTGTCATGTTAGTTCTCTTTTGTGAGTCTTGGCCTTGGTTCCCTATGAACAAAGTAGAGTCAGTAAATTCGGGACCTCTGACTCTTCAAGTCACCGCGTTCCGTTTAAATTATTTTTATTTTGTTGCAAAGAAGAGCCCTCGAGCTCAGGTTAAGTAAATTCAGTGAACAAGAGTCCTGACCTCTCGAGTCACGAATGTAGAAAGATGCTGAGGTAAGTATGTAAGGACACGCGGATGGCAGTCCAGAACGAGAGAGACGTTTCACCCCCAGGAGGCGAGATAGTAGAGGCACTTAAGAGAATGAACGGTGCCCTCGAGCACTTGGTCCGGAGATGTTTTTGTTTGATTAGGTTCGACACCCCCCTTGTTCTTTTTATGGTAACCTATGCCATCGATAACGAATATAGTTAGCGCAAAGAGAAGGGGAGGTGATCTGGATAAACATGTTTAAGTGGTAGCCTCTGGTAGAGTTTTTTTTTCAGTGTTGTTATGTCCGAGTACGACATTTTAGAATTTTTCAAGGAAATTCATTCATGCAGAGAGTAGCAGCCTGATTATACCTATTGTTTTTTTTGTGTAATGTTGCATGTGTATTTCTAGTGTGGCAGCTTGTAATTACCTGCATGAATTTATTGTTATCTTTTTTTTATGTGCGAAATATGTGTTAGGGTAACGTGTTAGATATTAAGTAACTTTAGAGTAACCTCGCTTCTATGTTACGAGGAAGGAAGTCGAATTTAATTTATTCTCATGTAAACCTCCCACAATGAAGGGAACAGTTATTTAAATTTTTTTTTTTGTGATTAGAAAACTTAGCTTCTTTTGTGCGGGAGTATTACGGCCGCAACAATGTGCTGGCTAGTAGTAGCTTTCCTTCTACGTACGTAGACATGTCATCGCTTAGGGTTACAAACGGAACAATTTTCTTTTTGGTTGTGCGATATTATGGGTTCATGGAAGTTAATGCCGGGGCCCATCAGCATGGTACGGAACACCCGCTCCGCAGTAATGGTTTTTTTCTTTTGAATTGATCGACACAGATAACGAAGGATCACCACGAACGAGTCTAGATCCAGGTAAATTACGGGTACTAGTTTCACCAAAGATGGTTAAGTGTGGACATCGGTAGTAGTCAGAACTTAGTGAGGGCATTATAATTTAGGCGATGCAAGGCTTAAGATTTCCGTAGGAGGAGTACCAACCTGGGATACTTTTGTTATGGTATGGAAATGGAGAAGACCAGGAGAAGACCAGGAGAAGAGGATTCCAAGAGGAATGGAATGCAGGCCAGTAACCACGAAGGATGGATTGGACCCGTGTGTTGAATGGAATGTTGATATGTGTTATGGTTTATTTGGCCGCCTGCAATGGAACACCCTTGAACCAGCTCCAGTCGACTACCTGCCGCTCATATGGTTGAAGCCGCCGCGTATACCGATGGAGAACCTTATGCCTCCCCTCGTATGCAAAATGACCGAGAATGCTAGTTACACTTGACTACTGCCGACGAGTTACACACATTTGACCGTTTGGTAGGAAGCAACGAACCCCCGTATCCAGCGACATCCTGAATTCGAACACCTAGTGTAAGTGCGGGTTAGTGATTCGCTCTCCGTTCGATCAGTGGCGTAGGTAGCGGAACTGTTTCGGACTTAATCATAGCGCACAAGTGATGACTGAGATTGTTAATTGTATCCATTGTACGTATTGCGAGGTTATATTATGTAGTTATATAGGGTTTTTTTTCTGGTTGTTTTGTGGGAACAGCGTTAATCGCTGTACAATGCAAATTATGAAGTTTACATGAGCGGAGCTGCTGAAGCGCGCTCCGGTAGAGATGCCTGCGCGTATCTAGGTAGGCGGATATGATCTGAAGGGTTTTAAAAACAATAAACCAGAGGCGGAGAAAGGAGTGGGTTCCTTCAGAACCGCACTCTTTCTTAGAAGAAGGGGGTGATGTAATAATCCGACGGATTATTACTTTTTGTTTTGGGGCCTTGAATAATATTGATTTAAATTAAAATTGAAAATTTTATAAATTATTATATCTTGAACACGATATACCAGACAGACCTAGCGACGGTAACTTGAGTCCACTTTCCTGTATTCATTGGGCGGTCAGCCATGAACCATGTTTTACAAACGTAAGCACGGCGCGAGGTCAATGGTACTTTTTTCCCTGAGTCAGGAAAAGTTCTCGTGGAGTTGAACAGAGCAATTCTTTCGCCTAGTTAGATTCCTATTGGCTGTTGTTATATTTCATGGGCGTGTTCTGATCCCGGAATTCGAAATTGAACATATTTTCTAAGATTGAGCGTGGGGTGGCCCCCCGCTTCAATGATTTCATAAAAACTAATTACTTTGAGGAAAAAAGGCAGTTCTCAACCACCTTCTCAGTTAGTTCTCCACCAGGTACTTGTCGGTAAGGCCAGCTTGCTTCATGTCCACAGGGATGCTCATTGTTGCATTAAATCAAATCAATTAATATAATGTTTGTCTAGAATATACAAATCAAGTTCAAGAAATTCATAGATATTAAATTAACAATGCAACAAGGGTTATACATTCCTGGGGGGCTAAAGCAGTGCTGGACTTGTTCGCGTCTTTCGCGTCACGCGTAAAGTGTTGGTACCCTTATTTAAAAAAATCATTTTGTGACAATTTTCTATCATGCTAAATTTAATCCGATGTAGAAATCGAGTGTTTAAATCCTTTGTGCGTATTTCTACAAGGGGCGAGATGAAATGGTGTTATTAGACCAACAGGGTAAGTGCATTTTGATTGCCAAAGAACAACTGTTATATTGTCTTCAACCTCGGAATCGGTAATATAATATAATGTGGTTATTTACCATTCAGATCATGTTCCGCCCGCCACTGTTTTATTTGTTAATATAATTTTTCCTGCCATTCAGGCTATTTGGAGTGTCTATACAAATTCCGCTTATCGGAGATTACTTAGGGGAAATGGTTGTAGAGCATAATGTCGTTAGGTTTACCCCTGCTTACCAGAAAGGAAGGAATTCTTTAATTTTTTTAACATTATTTATCAATAATCGGCATGATAGCGCGAAACCGATCACTGTTCGGGGTTGTGCTAATTATCCCTTCATTTATTTCAACTCTCTAAAGAGAACATGGACAAGAACTCGCTCGCTGGCGAAGGGGGTAGATCGAGCGACATTGATAATTTCTCAGGTTCCCACTTGGGGTCAACCTGAACTTGACATCTTTTTAAATCTATGCTATCATTCCTATGACCAAATTTTGGATTAATTTTATAAACGTTCGTTGTTGGTTAATGTATCATTTTTTTTTTGTTAATTTTGTTTTATTCAATATACATTTATTATTTAATTTGATTTACGAGTTTAACTGGAAATCCCTTATCACCTCTCAGCGAATACGTCCTTCAGAATTTACGCTTGAATAGATATAAAGATATAAGTATAGGTAATTGTACGAGCCGGTCCCTTGGAAGGGATCGCGTCCTCATAGTCAAAAACAGCTTCTAGGTGGGCTGAAATATACGCCTAGTGGTGGCAGCTTTAAAAGAACCTTAAGGGTACACGGATCAACTAAGATCTCTGATACCCGAACAGGTTCCAACAAACAATTTTAAAAATTCATACAACACGTCGATGAGGTATTAACGCTACCTGAAATGATACCCAACCGGCTGTTACAAGTTCAAGTGTTACAAGCAGTGAGATAGGATTCCGAACCTATTCACTTATTTGGGAAATATTAAATCTAGAGCAATCTGGAGTAAGTTCAGATTTATTATTATCTAAAAACACAACGCTCGGCGGAATGCTACAATATATCTACATTATGCACTTTACAAAGATAAACCCAATATTTTCTTTGTTGGTAGAAATGTGGAATATCCATACTATGATTTATAATAAAGATTCTTGACCCAGTATGGATTATACATGAAAATTCTCGGGAAATAGGTCACATTAACACTTTGTTTTATATTCTCGTCTTTACGTACGATTCGGTCTCACGACCATCATCAGAAGACTTATTATGTCCAAAAGGGGGGTTTTCAAAAATAATTATAGCAGAAAGCGTCCATATCGCACCAATTTCAATTAAAAATGCCCACGTCGACGAAACGTTCAGAACCACGAATAATCGAAATTGTACCACATCAATATTTCAAGTATAAAATATAACAAGAATCCACTATTCCAATATTCCTATAACATACAAGCGCATGTTGGTATAGTGTCTCAACGACTGAAGATCAAAACTATTACGTTAACTATCTACTCTCGAACCAGATGTTACGATTTATGAGGTACTTGAAAAAGGTTGCAGACCTATATTGGAATATCACTTTTGAGCATTCTTCCTAAAATATACTTTTAACATTATAAAGACGCATTTAGGAATTTGCAAGAGTTTTAATTAATTAAGTTAGTATAAATCTGAATTAATGTCTGAATATCAGTCCTATGATTTACAGTCATGTTTTATGTGAATCATCTCCAGAATAGATCTTTTATAATAATTCCTAAGTTGAAATATTAAAATTTTTGTAATCAAATTGATGGTTATAATCAAAGCAGTGTTTAGCAAGGGCGGTGGAAGTTTTTATTTCTAGTGCTATACTTATGGCCATACATCCTTTTTGTAAATATTGTTCAGAGATTCCAGAATAAGTCCCATCGCAATCTAAACAATTTAATTTGTATACTGTATGGGTTTGTTTATCTTTAGGTATTAAAGGTTTTAGGTTTGAGAAAAAATTTCCAACTATCCGCGCGATCTTTAAGGCTGTTTATCAAACTTTTTTATGAGCTGTTGGTGCAACGGTATTTAAATGAAGATAACGTTGAAACCAAACTAAATGCCTAATGTTCAGATCTAGGAAATTTATGTTTTTGTTCACTTCTATTTCAGAAGTAAATTGAAGTTTACAGTGAAAATCGTTAAATTCATTAATCACGTAATGATTTTTATCGCTGGGAATACACATAAGACAATCATCTACATACCGTTTAAAGAATACGCGTTGAAAATCAAATGAATTAACAACAGATTCCTGTAGGCATTCCATAACAAGGTTAGCTATAGTAGCTGAAATATGAGATCCCATTGCTGTGCCGAATATTTGTCTAAAATATTGCTCACCGTATTGAAAATAAGTGCATTCTAAACAAAACTGTACTGCGTTTATAAATTCAGATTGATCTAGAGGTGTGTAGTTTTCAATCTTGGCCCAACGTTTTTTGATGCTATTCAATGCCAAAACGACTGGAATATTTGTAAATAGAGAAACCACGTCCAAAGAAATCAGTTGATGATCTATGGGTACGGATTGATTTTTTTATAGATTCATTAAAATGCCAAGAGTCTTTCACATAAAATTAATTTCTTCCTATTATATTGTTGATATATTTTGATAAAAATTTTGATAAATATGATATAAATGTCGCGCATAAACCTACTAATTGTGTTGGAAATTTTTTCTCAAATCTAAAACCTTTAATTCCTAAAGATAAACAAACCCATACAGTATACAAATTAAATTGTTTAGATTGCGATGGGACTTATACTGAAATCTCGAAACAGTATTTACAAAAAAGAATGTATGGGCATAAGTATAACACAAGAAATAAAAACTTAGAAAATTCCACCGCACTTGCTAAACACTGCCTTGATTATAACCATCAATTTGATTACAAAAATTTTGATATTTCAACTAAGGAAACCAATTATTATAACAGATCTATTCTGGAGATGATTCACATAAAACGTGACTCCAAATCTGTAAATCATAGGACTGATATTCAGACATTAAGTCAAATTTATATTAACTTAATTAATTAAAACTCTTGCGAATTCCTACATGCGTCTTTATAATGTTAAAAGTATATTTTAGGAAGAATGCTCAAAAGTAATATTCCAATATAGGTCTGCAACCTTTTTCAAGTACCTCGTAAATGGTAACATCTGGTTGGAGAGTAGATAGTTAACGTAATAGTTTTGATCTTCAGTCGTTGAGACACTATACCAACATGCGCTTGTATATTATAGGAATAGTACTGAATAGTGGATTCTTGTTATATTTTATACTTGAAATTTTGATGTGGTACAATTTCGATTATTCGTGGTTCTGATCGTTTCGGGGACGTGGGCATTTTTATTCGAAATTGGTGCAATATGGAAGCTTTGTGCCATAATTAGTTCTAAAAAACCCCTTTTTGGACATAATAAGTCTTCTTGATGGTGGTCGTGAGACCGAAACGTATGTAAAGACGAAAATATAAAACGAAGTGTTACTATGATTTATCTAAATCTTTTAAATTGGTCGCAGATGAATGAATTATCAAAATTCAGCTAGTGCATCAGAATATTTTACAGGAATACTATCAATACGTTAAAATGAATATAGAAAGAATACATAATTGATTCAATAAATGCAAATTCAATCGAATTGAGATTGAGAGAAAGAGTAGTTTTGTTAGATCAGTACGATATACAAGGGTTAAATAAAGGTTAGCGCACAAAGAGAAAGGTCTTTAAAAAGTATTGAAGTGCAAAATGCAGCCCTAATAAAACAATAGAAGAATTTGCTAAACTAAAATTCACAGAGCTCATTTGAGTAGGTTGAAAGCGCGATTAGAAATATTAAAATAATACACAGAACAGTGGCCTCCTCGAAGGAGGCTAAGGAGGCTCAGCCTCCTCACCAATTTATCTTAATTCTCATTCTCCATTTTATTTCCTGTTTCTCTGATAATTTTTAAAATTTTACAATTAATTCCCCGTTCTCAGTAGTTATTTTTAAACTGGCAACAGTGCCCTGAGGCTAGACTCTCTATATATCTCAAACGCTGAGCATGTGTTGTTCAACGCAGTTGCCGTTTCTCCGACCAGTCCGATCGCCAACTGGGTAAATCAACGAAAATGGCAACACCCTCTGGAGGCTAGCCTGCGACAGCCGCTCGCAATCTATGAAATACAACACGTGCGTTCTGCCGACTGCTGAGTAGGTCAGTCAGTGCTTGTTTATTTGTTGTCACGCCACGCGAAGTAAGGTTAGATTGTTGTCTGTTGTAAATTTAAAATGAGTGTTAGTGAGTTAGTTGCTGCCTTTTAGAAAATCTATTTAGTGGATTAACATATGATAAAAGTGTTTCTTTTAAATAAATGGCCTTTACCGGATTAGTAATGTCAGGTAACTATCAAAATCGATCATTTAATACTAATAGTAGTATTGACAAGACGAAGTTTTAAAAAAAATCATTGATTTCCCTGTAATGCTCCAACTCGATGGAATTTTACATCATGTGCAGTATTTACCATCCATAAAAATAAAGACAAATTATTTGAATCATTTGGTTTTGTATTAAACTGTGATGGCTTTTCAACAGATCAGGTTTCATTAAATGCTGCTGTTGGTTTGAAATCTTATTTAGAAAATGAAGAATTTTTGCTTTTTCTTAATAATTTTAAATTAATATTTGAACAAACTGATCTTATTTTTCAAATTTTACAACATAAATTCACTGATATAATTTATTCAAGAGATCGTTTGAAACATCTCATTGGAAAAATTTCAAGTTTCCGTAATACAGAATTTCATTTTAATATTTTATTTGAAAATTTTTCAACTGATGAGGCTCCTCCCGCGAAAAGGAGGAAAACATATGATTTGGTAGAATAGAAACTACATTATAAACAACTTTTTTCTGAAATTTTGTATACTGTTAAAGGTCAAATTGAGATTCGATTTTCCGATTTACATGAATTGAAGTTTTTTGACTTGATGAATAGGAGATTTTTCGAATCTTTTTCAAAAGAGTTCCCCAATACACTTTAAGATAACTTAGTTCTAAAATATAAATTTTTTGATAAAATAGCACGGCACAATGAATTATGCGTTATATACTCGGATGAAGATATTTTAGGCCAGTACGACAGTCACGCCGATATGATAAAATATATGATAGACAATGATTTGCAACAAGTTTTACCTCAGTTTTATAAACTACTTTGTTTGACAGTCACCATTCCTGTCACGTCGGCATCGGTGGAGAGATCATTTTCTACTCTCAAACGAATTAAAACTTACATGCCAAATACAATGGGCCAAAATCGTTTAAACAATGTTAGTTTAATATCTATTGAAAAAGATTTAGTAAAACACTCAAAACAAAATGATACATTTTTTGATAATATTATTGATCATTTTTCACAAACTAAAGACCGTAGAATTCCGTTAATAAAATTATTAAAAAAAACAAAATATGAAAAATTCCAAAAAAAAAGAAAAAATATTAAAAATCCAAAAAAAATAAAAGACAAAAAACGAAAAAAAAAATTTTTTGCCAAGAGAAACTCTATACCTCCACGTTGGTTCTTGCTGGGGAACAATTAATTTTGTCACTGAAGTAGCTGGTACGGTCGCTGTGCAAAGGTTAAAAAACTGTGAATAGAGTATATTTTTACAAAAACGTTTTATGTCCAGCCTCCTCTCTCAAAAATTCACAAGCCGCTACTGACACAGAAGTAAACAGGAAAGAAAGAAAAAATCAATAGAGTTGAGTTGAGAATTTCAGTAAGTTCAATAATACGCACCATCGCACCCCAGCACCATTAAACTCCAGGTAGAGATAAAGAAATTATGGAGAGTTAACCAGATTTAGATACTACAATACACAATATACATAGATTACAGAGAGACAAGAATGGAACAAACATAGATAACTCTGCCTTATCTATGGGAACAAACCAGAAGACAAGAACTATATGTTCATCATAATCATGAAGAAAATTCTGCTTAATTTGTAGATTTTAATTAATCTTCTGTATATTAGCTAACAGCTAATAAGAATAGAAGATAGTTTGTTTTAGTGTCTAGTTAACGAGTGACATGAGAAGCTGAAATAGTACGCGATTTAAGAAGAATTTTCAATAGAGTCGAAGGAGTCAGAGGACCTCATACGCGGAGTGTAGACGTGTAGACAGTACCGGATGCAGGTCAAATTTAAACAAGAAACTTAACAACTATTTAGCTTAATTTTATTTTAATACCCGTGATGTTTTCTTCTGTTCTGGTAATTCCAATATGGCGAAGCTATATCTAGTATTGAAAGAACCAACAACGGAGTTCACAGGAACACCTGTCCGGGCAGAACCATGGACTTATCCAGAAACTAGCTTCAGGACCATCTAGGTACCTCAGAAAAGAATCACGTCAAGAGCAACGATTCACCTTCCAAGTCATCGGGTCAACCGATTTCATCAGCAACGAATGAATTAACGAGGCCGGAAATCAAGCGATCAGAAAACGCGATTGTATTGGACGCTAACATCAAGTAAAAAAAATTAGTTTCATGAACATGGACATTGCATCATTCCAACGCGCGTTTCCTGGATGTAACAGAAAAGGAGTATCGGAAAATTTAGTGAAAGTGAATTCAAAAACTATCGAATCAGTCACAGAAGAAGTCTAAAGTTTCTTCGGCATAACGGGAAACAATTTTGTCTATTTATGGATGGCAATTATAGAAGATGGTGCATCAGAAGCTACATAACTGGGGTAGCTACGAACTAGTTTCACAATAAGAAAAGAGGACCAGGATCATCCAAAACGAACAAATATTTGAGGAACAATCAATGTCAAGCAGTAACAAATACTTACACTATCTTTATAAATCCAATTTAAATATACCAGAAGAGGACAAAATGGAAGAAGAATAAGAAGAGGACCAGGTAGCAGTCGAAATAGAGGAAGTACATACAGATAAACAGCTGTATGCCCAAATTCCCACAGCTCCATCTACAAGCAATGTATGAACAGATCCACATTCCATGGAGAAAAGTATGAAGACAACGAAATTTATAATTTGTGTTTTGTCATTATTGTTGTTTATTTGTTTTTTTTTACAGGTCTTTGTTATAGTTTTGGCCAATCATTTGTTTTCGTCCTGACCCTTATGATTCTCTTTAAGAAAGGGGTAATGTAATTAGGGTTCAGTATAGATTATTTCCAATATTTAAAAACAAAATCATTCTTAGAAAAATTGAAATTTCATGTAACATTAAAATATCTGAAAGTAAAGTACATCTAGGGGTTGCCAGATGTCTTCAATAACAAATGTAGCTTGAGAAAAGTAAATGAATTTCTAAAATAAATATAAGACAATTAACACTCGCTTCAACGAGGATGATATGATACCATAGCTAACATGGTCAAGAGTGTTGCAATAAATTCACAAAAGTTTGGTTGCAAAGGAAATCATAAACCTGTCAAGATCAATAACCAATATAGATCGAGAAATTAATGGGTAGCTACATGATAAATCTTTATGTGAACTATCTGGAGATGTGCAGGTAATGGGTAGTCCAGGCTCATTGTTGATTTCAATATGGAAGTTTAACACGTCTTTCTTTCATAAGTTACATAATTAATTAAAATTTATCACGCGTAAATAGGGACGTAACGTAGTACGTAATCATCAAAATTATAATTAAATGTAGTCTTGATTATAGTTGAAATATATTCAAATCAGTTAGTAATATTTAGAAAAAGACAGATATATTTAGAAATTCTCACCGAAAACATTCTGAACTAGAGACCTCAAGACAGGAATCTAACTGCTTATTGGTTAAACAATTCAGGGATCCTTTTCCGAATTATATATTGGTTCTTGAGAAAAAGGACGCATTGCAAATACCAGGGATAATGCCTAAAACCTTCAGTTATATTTTCTAGCTTGAATTAGTCTCTTGAGAAATCACGTGACACTTAATTTCAATTAATTTAACGTAATAGTTTCTTCGGTGTTTTTGGTAAGAAGGATGGATTTCGCTAAATCAAAGTTGTTTTAGATTTTCAATTAATCAAAGTTTATTGTTCTCAGTTTTATTCAAGTTCAAGTTTAATAATACTTTCAAATCATTCATTCAATTTCGATCCCCTAGGTTTATCCTGGTTAAGTATCAATTTAATAATCTTAGTTTTATTTCTCTTTTAGTTAATTTAGATTATCTAAGGTTGTTTTATTAGAGCTTAGATATTGTTCTTAGTTTTTATTCTTATTAGTAATAATGATAATTATAATATTCATTTTTATTATTTTTTATTACCATCGACATTCTTGTATTATTATCATTATTATTTAATTGTTATTTTTATTATTAAATTGTATTATTGTTGTTGAGTACGAGTTTATCTGATTAATATTGGCGTTTACCCCTTCCACTTACCTTCCATTGTGTAAAAATCTTAAGTGTCTTGTGAAAGAAAAGGTAAGTGTCAATGATATTTTTCACGTTTGTTCTGGCTAATCAATGATTGGAATAAAACTCCAACGTGTCATGGTTCTCTGAATTAAATGGCCACACTGTTAAGAAATAAATAGATTGAGGATTAGGAATAATATAAATGTCTTAAGTAAAGCTTTATAGAGATTCATCAATAGAGTACCTACCATGTTACCAACTACCAATCATTGGGTCAGTCTTTTTTGGTTATCACAACACATATAAAACTTTGGCTTTCAAATTTGAATTGTACTTGTGATTAAAAAAAATTGTGATGTTGTTTAGTTAATCAATAAATTTTCAATTTTGATATATAATTTTTCTTGTAGCCATTATAATACTTAATAATGTGGTACACCTGTAGACTCCGAAACATGTAATACAGTTCAAAACTATGGATTGGGAGAATCGAATTACAAATTTTTGAAAATTGTTAAAATGAGCAGACATTTGGGCAACATCAAATTATTTATAAACTTATTCTATAGACATATTTACAAAATAGAGCACAGGATAGGGGTACCCCTAGAAGCTGGTAGCATTGGACATCCCTGGAACTTATGTTTGTGAACACTTCACTGGTGGTCTATTGTCTTTGGATACCTCCGTTGGGAATTTCCTATGATTTTGTAGGAATGACACAGAGTTCGAATATGAATGCAAAAGTAAATAATAGTCTATCGTAAGATGTCTTCAGAGCTTCAACAATTACTCATTATTAAAAAATATATAAATTTCACCTCTATGACACATTAGCTGGAATTCCATTTTACGGCTGGAACAGCATATGATGGAATTCACAATGTATTTAGATACCTCCAGTATTATATATCTATGGCTTCAGCGTTTACGTAGTGTAAATCATATTAAATTTCGGAAATTGGGGAATTAAACTGAAATTTTGAAAAATACCAGTATTATTGAAGCGAAACTCACGCGCTGTGCCATAGGGACACAAACCTTTGATCGATGTTTCTCTCGACTGGCATTAGCGTCGTCAGACCACGATTCATTTTACTATATTGCCGGAGCATGAATAAACATGATGAACATCGGTTTACATCAGGCAGCCAATGAATAATTTGGTTTTGTGCCACTTACGAAATTTCAGGCCTATTCAGTTTTGTCCCATCTTACTCCGTAAGCTAACCCAACTTGCGCTTCTGGATACGAGTGGACTCTCTTTCTCTCTCTCTCTCTCTCTCTCTCTCTCTCTCTCTCTCTCTCTCTCTCTCTCTCTCTCTCTCTCTCTCCTCTCTTTGTCTTTGTCTCTCTATTAATTCCTTGGAAACCTAATTAAGGAATTTATATGATTCCTATTCCTCAATCTGTTTATTTATTTACAGTGTGGCCATTTAGACCATGTTACTTTGGAGATTCATCGAATCATCGATTAGCCAGAACAAACGTGAAAAATATCATTGACATTTACCCTTTTAATTCACAAAACGCTTATAGATTTAATACACTGGAAGGTTAGTGGAAGGGTAAACGCTAATATTAATCTTATCTCTTACTCGACAACAAAAATAAAATTTAATAATAAAAAATAATTAACTTTATAATAAAACAATAATTATGACAATAGATAATGAAATACTATTATAATTAACTTTATTACTAATAATAATAAAAAGCAAGATCAAAACCTAAACTCAAATAAAACAACCTAGATAATCTAAATTAACTAAAAGAAAGAAATGAAACTGAGGTTATTAAATTGATTCCCCAACTAGGACCAGGATGAACCTAGGGGATCGAAAATAAATCAACTGATTTGAATGTGTTATTGAACTAAAAACTGAGAACAACAAATCTTGATTGAACATCTATAATAGCTCCGATTTAGCGAAAGCCACCCTTCTTACCAAAAACACTCTGAACAAACTATTAAAGTTAAATAAATTGAAAATGGCAAAGTGCCACGTGATGTCTCAAAAAAGTATTTCAAGTTAGAAAATATAACTGAAGGTTTTTGGCATTGCTCCTGTTATTTTTACTCGTAATGCGTCCTTTTTCTCAAAAACCAATATACAATCGCCTATTGAATAAACATAAACTATAATAGGTATTTTTCAAAATCATTCCTTTCCCTTTCAATACTTGGGAATAATGTTCCAATTTCAAGAACTGCTAGTTCCATTCCATTTACGTTCATGAATAAGGCCGTTATTTCTCCGTATTTGGTGGTGTAACTTTCGAGTTTTGACGATTATTCTCATGGAGTTTTCGTTGCAAATTGCGTATCAAGTGTTGTGTGTTGATGTTGTTCATTATTCATTAGTGCTTATTTGGAGGTAAAAATATAGATTTTCTTTCACTTATGCTATATTATTATATATTACTTATAGGGTTTCCGTTCCGTTACCAATTAAATATATATAGAAGCAAATAAAAATGACAGGAAAGTTCTGCAGTCTATTATGGGCATAATAACAACTATTATACTAGGAATACTAGTGAACAAAATGTAATGTATTCCAACCAATCAGAGCTCATTTAACCCTAATACGAGTAGGATTTGTTCATTACTTCCCTCGCTATACGTTGTATGTAGTGTGAAGGAAGTATTGTAATCTGGCCATAAAAATTTCCGGATTTTCTGTGTGTTTGTGTGTGTGAGTGTAACCCACTGTGAAGACGGTTGCGCCGTTCCTATTGGTCGAATAGTTCTGTAATTTGCAGATCGCTTTATAATGCTGAAAATAGGAAATGTGTCATTTTTTCGCGCGGTAGCCAGGTTTCGAGTGGTATTTCCAGTGCTGGTTTATAGCATAAGCTTGACTAAGCTATAGCTTAGGGCCCCGACATTTTGGGGGCCCCGCGGAAATTGTAGAAATTAAAAATTAAAAAACTAATAATGACAATTTTTCAGGGAAAAAATAACGAAGTAAAGAAATTACTGGAATATAAAAGTTTGCGTATGCCTAACGACTGGTAATATCTAAAAATAGTCAAGAATTAGTTGATTTTGTATTAAAGGCGAATAATTCGCGCTTATAACTACTCTTCATCTTGAAAGTGCAGTGCAGTGGCAAGTTAAAACGCATTAAAAACCCATTGAGGACCAATATGCGACAGGATAGCTTAGACTCGCTTGCACTACTGTGCATGGAAGCTGATGTATTGCGTCGAATCAGCTTTGATGACCTGATAAAAGATTTTGCGGCTAGAAAGTGCAGGAAAGGATTGTTCTAAGTCAGTTAGATATAAGCGAATCATTCAGCGGATAAGTTTCCAAAAGTGCAATTCTAAAAGTGATTAATGTAGTTACGCATTGTATATTATGTCAAATTAAGAAGACGTACTAATAGTGTAAATATTCATTTATGTACTTATTTTCCTGGCAATAACCTTCTCCACGATTTAGAGCATTATATTACTCTACAAATTATTTTATTCTATGAATAAAGAGTAATTTGAAAAAAAGGGGGGGAGGGGCCCCCAAAATCTGTTGTGATTAGGGCCCCTCATAGTGTTAATCCGGCCCTGGGTATTTCTGTCATCCATCTTCATTTTTTCAATTGGAATTATGGTATTTTATTGAACCATAAGGAGAACCATGTTTTTCTGGTTATAAATTTATATCATAGGTATATATTTAACCAGCAAAAATGTCCGAAATTCTCATTTTAAGATTACGATCTAATTTATGTCCTTATTCTATGCAAGAAGTCTAGACTTCTTGATTCTGTGGTGCATTTTGATGTTGTTCATGTGACAAGTGTCAGTATAAAAGAAGATTGTGTAAACAATTGCGAAAGTTAACCTGACGGCGCGGCGGTGTGATTATAAAACATAGAGTTGTGAAATACATAGTGTAGACCATTTGAATAAAATTCCAGTGTAACATAGAGTATAGTTTAACGTCTTTCATTAGCGGTTCCTAAATCATTTCCAATATATTTCCTGTTCCTACAATCATTTACATTTGACCCGCAGAACTTCCTGAGAGCTGTTTATTAAATCATAATGTCAACCGTGTTTTTCTGGTTAGAAATATATATTAGAAGCATGTATTTAACATGCAAGAATTCTCATTTTAAAATTCAAGTGACGTCATCGAAATGTGAAGATGCAGTCTGTTCACTCTGTCGAGTGTGGGTAAATAATTAAACTGTTAGAATAAAATTATGCTAAAATAGTGTCAAATAATAACAATAACATAATATTGATTTTTAGGGTTCCTTTAAGAAATACTGCAAAAACGAGGAAATAGGTGGGAATTATGCAACGTTAAAACTTCATTCTAACACGACTGCTGACCGTTTTTATAGTTATAGAAGTTTACAGATAATGATTCTTTATATAACGCATATAGCTGAAATCTGATGCCGTGCTTCCAGGTAGTGATCAAAAGCACAATTCTACAAAACAAGTTGTTGAACTTCTCATTTATCTAATGATATATCTCGGCTTTAAATGATCATTGTATCATTTGTTTCCTTCAAGTAATAATATGTAAGAAACTGACTATTGCTTCACAGTTTTGTTTCTAAAAATAATTTAACCGAAAATCAGGAGCTACTTGTTTCTTCGAATTAGAAGTATGAATTAATCTTTTACATGTTACAATGTGAATGACCACATAACACTGCCCTTCGGTTCGAGCTTCGTAGAATTATATAGCGATTACATAGCGAATTATATAGCGATGCTTCAAGTCTGAAAAAGCATATGACATCCTGTTGATTATTATATAAGCAGAGGATGGTAAAACTCCAATAAAATTATCAACGACAATTTGCTTGTTTCCACTAGCATGATATTTGAGAGTTGAATGCAGTTGAAAACAAGGTGGAAGGAATCTGTCTCTACTCCTTTAATTTAGATACTTTCTAATATCAAATATTTATTATTATTTTATTTAAATATTAAAATTTTTGTTTTGTTGTAGTCAAATAAATGGTTACGCTCTTAAAGACGAGCGAACGGCCAAGGTTCAAGCGTCGCAAGAGAACGATTGCACCATTACACGTGAAGATCATACCATTCCACAATAATACTATTACTGTTAATGAGTTGTAGAGAATTTATTAAGAAAGCAACTCTTCCATAATTAGGGTTACCAGATGGTCAAAGTGAAAAAAGCGAACATTCCACAACCAAGCCCCCCTCCCTATTAATAATTGAAAAATAAAAAAAAAAATCCATTTTCTCAAATGTTAAAAAATGGTAGGAGAAAAAAAATTTTTTCTAGAAATATGTGACTTACTCGTTTATTATCGAACCACGATACTATACTTTACCTGGAGTGTGGATGGGATATAAGTGAAATAGAAATATTCAAACATTCTCATTGCACAATTTTTTATTCAATTCCGAATGAAATTCAGTTCTCAGCGATAAAAAACAAACTTAATTGATAGGACTCACTCTTGTTTGAATTTATAACAGATAATCACTTAGTTACTAGTGTGTGACATATTTATCAGAATCCCCAATTTTTTTCAATAAATTTTGATTTTCTGGGCGCTGCAAATATCTCTTGAACTCTTTACATTCGAAGTCTTTGAAATTGAACTGGACCGTAATTATGTCACGTACGGTCGGTACGGACAATCGATTACGTTCATCAGTCCATTGAGATTCTATGAGCGAAAAGATGCGCTCAACTGTTGCATTGGAAGCTGGGATAGCAAAGAAAAATTTGGCAATTTTCAATATTTCACCATACGACGCAACATTTTTATTTGCGGCGAAGAACGAACAAATTTTATTGTTGCTCGACTGATCAAAAAATTCAGGATTTCTATTTTTAGAGTTCAAGAACTCATTCAAATTCATGATTTGATCAAAAAGTAGAGAGTCATCGATATTTACATTTTTTTTCGTTAAATAAAAAACAGTTTCCTCGACAGATGACATTTCAATTTGATCCCCTTGCTTGAAATTGAGCCATTGAAACACACGAAATTCTGCAAGTGAATGGGTCCATTTTTCCAAGTATGTGACTGCTTGATTATAAACGTTAAAAGCTTGTTTTTCAAAATGATCACATTCACCATCTTGGCCTTCACCACGGTTTTTCGAGAGAAGACTTTTCACTTTAAGGGGCAAAAATTTGTGTTCAAATCTGTTGCGCAGAGATTTAAGAACAGAATCAATCACCTCCAGAGTTTCCAAAATGCTGTTCGATTCTTTTTCTAGCGCCAAAAGCTTGACATGGAAAATTGCCATATAAGAATGGACGAAGTACAAAAAACATTCAGAAAAATCGCTCTGAAAGAAATTTTTGATGATTTTTGGGGGGTTCTCTTGAGACAGAAAATATGATTTTAAAGCTTCAAAAATTTTCAAAATGCGCTCAACTCCGGGTAAGAGACTTAACCACCTTGTTTGCTGTGATTGAGAAGTTTGCTGAATGTAGAACCGATAAAGTCACAAAAATCTTTCAATTCGTTCGTCCTGACTGTGTAAATTGAAAAAAAATTGAAAATTTTCAGAACTATCGAATCCACATCAAACATATCAAACTGATCCAAACCGTGATGCGCACTATTATGCAAAATGTGAGCATGACATCCTGCCCCGATCAAGTTTCCATTCACTTCACTTTTTAAAATTGCAAAAACATTATTTTCCCTCTTTCGATTTACTCCTCCGAAATTGGTATTCGTATTGTCAGCAGACAAAGCTGAGAATTTCTCTGAAATATCATATTTTTCCAATGGATTTTTGATCAAATTAGCGACAGTGGAAGCTCTCTCATTTGTAGTTTCTTCCAAATCCAATATCTTGAGTTGTATCCCACCTTTAGTGTGATCGAAATACTGAACAATTAACGGATAAAGTTTTTTATCCCCATGATTACTGCTATCAGTACCAATGCCTAAAGTGAGAAGAATTTTGCAAATCTTTCACGAGAATCTTTATAGAGTGAGGAGCCAAAACGCCACTGACAATAGATTCCGTTTTCGTGCGAGCGCAGGCAATTTTTTTCGCGATTTCGGAATCAGTGAAAAGTTCACGCAACAAAGATCCAGTGCAGTCCATTGATTTGAAACTGTAATGATGTTTCACTGTATGGAACGCAAGAGTTCCTTCAGTAGCCCAAATTTGCAGAGACAGCGGTGTTTTTTTGAACGAAGAAAGACTGGATGGGTCTTGAAGAAGAAGCCTTTTGAATGTTTTGGGAATGCTTGTCTGTGCTCATATGCGCATCCAATGCACGGTTTCCTGTTCCAAAATTAAAAAAAATATTGTAGAATAATACAACTTGCATACATATATTGCTATATCATTCCATCAAAGATTAAAATTCACCATACAGCACAAATTACAAAGACAAAGAAGAAGATTGTTCATAGTTGTTTAAAATATAAGAAATATCACGTAGGAAATTAAAAAAATTACCATATCTACAGAAGAGATGTATTAGTCAATAGAAACGGAAATAGTATAGAATATTACTAATTACATTTCTGAGTAGAGATGTAATTCAAGAAGTGAAAAAAATGGAATGTTGGAGCACAGTAAACAGAATTAAAAGAGCTGAGATAAAAGTCAAGACGTACCACCCTGCGCTACAGAAACATACGAGTCACAAATGTCGCAATACGCCTCATGCTCATTTCTACCTTTTTTGAAGCACGCGTATTGTTTATTGTTCTCGGCATTGGTCGTCGTAAATTTGCAAAGCCTTCTTTTCGAATTTTTCGTATCATCCGAATTCTCGTTTTCTTTCCTTTTTTTTGGACCCATTTCAGGATTACTGTAACTAAAAGTTTTTTAATAAATCAAATTGCCACCGATTCCTCTCCCTACAATTACTTTCCTTGATAAGTATCAACTCATTCTCAAAATGAGTATGAAATTAACAAATAGGTTAGGAAAAAAAACTCATAATATGGCAATACTAATAAAATATGATAGAATGTGGAAAAAATGAAACGTAGCGAATGTACGGTAATAATAACAAGAGATAAATTCTTACCTGTTCTTCTGTGCAGTTGCGATTTATTTGAAATCAAGACGATTCGATTTATAATGAAAAACACGACACGAGACGACAAAACAACAGTCTGCAATTGCAATTGATTACAATATCCGACAATATTAATATGATCAGCTGACTGAAGCTGAATAATCTGCGCATACAAAGTCAATGTAGTGTAGTATATTGATCGATATATTACGATACGTGAATATATCGATTGAGAAACAGCTGATAATTTCCCTAGTTCGCAATTCTTATTTCTAGTGCCTACCAACTGTCAGGCAAAAAATATATTCATATACTAATGCAAGATACGATGAAAAAAGTTGATCTGTCCAATCGAGTGAAAAAAGCGAACATTTCGCTGAAAAAGCGGACAAGCGAACACGGGACAAAAAAAGCGAACATGTTCGCTTAAAAGCGAACGTCTGGTAACCCTATCCATAATACTGTAAATTCACGAAGAAATGTGGCTCTGTTGTCGTGTTGTCACCAGAGAGATGTAAGCTCTCTGGTTGTCACTACCTATCCACCCACGGTCGTATACACAGGTCTGGAAACTCGAGGTTGTTTCCTATGTGAGCAGTGAGTCCGCTACGCGTCGACTTTCGCGTAGTACCAAAAGACGCCACGTAGGGGAATCATAAAAAGCGTCACGTAAGAGTATCATCTTGATATCTATGAAGAGTATTCTGTGACAAGTGTCAGTTGATTTGTAAGCACAATTTTATACGAAAGTTTTAACGTTCAGATCTCGAAAGCGCTTCCGGCTTCGGGATTTTCACGTGGCCTATCGAAATTGGAAGGTTCGAATTGTATAAAAACACAATTACATGTACGAAAGACGTCCTATGTAATTAGCTACGAACGTAATCATTTTGACATATGCCTCGAGGAGCTCGCTACGCGTCAGTTAGAAGTTGATACATTTTACCTCGATCTTGTTAATTCGGGGCCGTTTTATGCCCCGTGCGGCCGGAACCAGTTGTAATAAAGTGTTTTCGGCTATAGGCCGCTAGCTTTTACCCGCTTCGAGTATATTTTAGTAGCTAGAAAATTCCCTTTGGTACATCGCACGTCAGACGCTAGTAGCTGACAGCTGAGAATACCTCAAACTGTTTTAATTGAATTTAACGTTAAGACGTTGTATGTACCGTAAATTTGCACTTTCTAACTCGCGAGCTACGCGGTTCTCACGTGAACGTCATTTTATCGAAAATTAACCAATTCAAAACAGTTTTTGACCCAGTTTGGGGCTATCACGACTTTTTAAAAGGTTCAAAGTTAACATTTCGACAATTTTAAGCTATGCTTGAACGGTGTAAATGGGCATTAGTAACACTGCTTGCGATTCCGGAAAGAAATCGTTTTACCCCCTCTTGATCCAAGCGCCAGCTGATGGCTGAGCGAGGGACTACGAGTTTCACGACGCGTAAGCGACTCAAGTCAACCATCCATAGAGTTTCCAGACCTGTATGTACAACCGTGTATCAACCTTGTTTATCTGTCACCTAGAAAGTATAACCACAGAATACTAGATTATTTTTGTCTATGTGTGGCATTTCTAACCTTTTTCTAGTTGTCCTGCTGGTAACTGTGGGTGAATAACAAGTAAATAAATATAATCTATGTTAATTAGATGAAGAAATATAATAATTTATCCGGATGTTAAGATGGGAGAAGATCTCAGTCAAATTTAAATAAACATATAGCTACTCTTCAGTCTTCACATTTCGTAAACATAGCAAAAAATGTGTAATTTACGTGATACCTTAAAGAAGAAAAAGTCTGTAAATCCTTCGGATCATGAAAGTAAGTGCAAGTCTTCCTACAAACGATTACTTATTCTTAAATTATATCTCATTGAATTCATACTTCATTCATCTTGTTGTTCAGGCAGGAATTCAAGATTATCAGCAATAACAATTCGAGTCAAATTACTATTGAAGGTTGGCTTTTATTGTCATTTTCAAATCCAAAGGCTTTTGTGGTTTATTTTTGATATTTATATTTTTATTTTCTTTGTGATAAATTTACTTCAAATAGTTAATAATAAATTATTCAATGTCACCATTATTTTATATAATTATTGTATTTTTCAAGAGAAAATAAACATTAATTTTGTATTATGATGTTATCTAAATGCAGGCTTTACAAAATTTTACACATTTCTCTAAATCTATAAGAATGTTAGGTACCACATTATATAAACTGAAGCCTTATCATATTATGTACAACAAATTTTTGTTTTGCCAAATAACTATTAACTTGAACATAATGCCTTCACCTACTCTATAGTTCCAGTGATTCTTATGAAAACAATATTTATAAGTTGATGACCTAAGTACTCAAATTCTGAAATATATTATAAATTTGTTTTACCAGCACTGCATCTAAGTATACAGATTAAACAGAAAACTTGAAAATTTATCATTTGACACCGACCACTTGGATCATCATTAATAGAAATTTTGATTTTGCGAATGATAATGGATGAACTGTAGTACTAATACAAATGGATTGATTGATGAGTTTCAGATGCCAACTGGTCTTGTTTGGTTTTATCATCTGATGATTCAGTTCAACAGGTATATACTTGATGACTATGGCTAGTTTATACCAAAAGTATTTCTGAATATTTTACTTTTTCAAGCCGTTTAAAACTTCAGTGTAGATGAAAATGTGGCAATGATTGAGTTACCAATAATTATTACTATGTTGATGACTTCTATTCTAAACTAAGTAGTTCAATTGTTTCCCAATCGTGACACAAATTTTCATAAGTAATCTAGTTATTGTTTCCAAAACGTTTTTAAAAATATATTTTAACTTTGGTTTTATTATTTTTATATATGAAAATACTTTGGTCAAATTATTTTACTGTTATTTATGTCCTGATGTTTAATAAAATTTTGACTATGGTTGTACAACATTATCATTCTATAAAGCAACAAGCTGCCAAATTGTAGGAACTTGACACTTAAGGTAACATAGTGAAAACAAAACATCCTAACACTTCTTCCATCGATATTAGCTAGTTTTACTGTAATAATTATGTTCATTCTTCTGTAATGTAAATGCTGTTTCAACTCACTAGTTCAAAAGCATGTATGTCAAAAATTCTAAACTGAAGAAAAATTCGAGTGACAAATAGAGCCACAACTGAGAGGGGATGTTCCTGTCTTTTAAATGAAAATGACTAATTGCCTATATCAGTTATGGTTTTAATAACATGAATCTGATGAACTAATTTCAAGATCATAATTCTTTGAGTCGTCGTGATTAATTTAATATTTAAGATAGGCCAATCGAGATTAAATAACAAAACATGATAATCTTCAGTTTATCAAACATATGACTTCTTAGTTTCTCATCAATTAAACTACCAAGAACGTCATCAGAGTTCTTATTTTTTGAATATATAACATCTGAAGAGTTCAGCAAAGAACATTAACATTAATATATTGTGTTTCAATATTTCCCTCAATGAACAAAGACATCACACAATAAAATCCATTCATAATTTTTTTGTTTTAGGTGAACAAGATGCAATGTTTCGGATTTACAGCATATTGTCATACTTTGTGGTCTTAGTAGTCATAGGAGTTCCTGTATGGTGGTACACAACAAGAGTTTACAGGGCTGATTTGCCATTGGAAGAAATGGCCAACATCGAATTAGAAAGCAAACTTGCCAAACAGTTGGGTATACCGTTAAGTTTGGAATATGATATACTAATAACTATAGTTAATCCCGACCCAGATGGCCTAGAGCTAGATGTTGATGGAGTAGATATAGATGACAATTTACAACCATTTTTAGAAAAACTAGCACCAATCGCAGATTTTGCTGTGAAATCACAATGGTTGTATCTTGTGGAGCTTGGTGTAATTCCCAATAGAGTTAATGACGAACTGGTTCTTCTTGAGGAGCAGTTGCCTCATATAATTACTCCTTTAGAGAAAAACTTAGGATCACATTTATCTCCCCGCCCTTGTCTCAATCTTGTTTTATATGTTCCTCATTGCAATTCTCCTTTATATATTTATAATAAAGACAATATGAAAAGTAAAACCAACTCACTGCTGAGCCCAAGTTGGGGAGGAATTTATATATTGAATGCTGATGAACTTTCTTGTAAAAACAAATATTTCAAACCAGACTTACAAAAAGTTGTTTCTACATTCATAACTCACTTGCAGATAATGTTTAAAATCAGTGATTACAATAGTGAGAGTGATTTAGAGAAACTAAAAATGAGAAGGATTAAAGATATGATTGAATCTTCCAAACGAACTCAAAATTCTTTGGCTCAGTTATTGTCTGAAATCAACAGTATTGTCATAAGAGAAGATGTAGCAAAGAAAATTAATATTGGTTTGATATATGCGAATAAAGCTCAACTTTACCTGAATGCCAAAGAGACTGATATAGCATTGGAATCTGCTAAAATTGCATTCAATAATTCAGAATCAGCATTTAGTGATCCCTCATTACTTGCACTGCTATATTTTCCAGATGATCAAAAGTAAGTAGTTTTTTTCAATATAATTGTTAAAACCATCACATAATTCTCTTGTATTCACAAAATAAGGTATTGGAAATATGCTCTTTGATTATACATTATGTATCATTATGACAAAATAAAACTCTACATACAGGCATTGAATCGAATTTAGAACAAACTCATATTGAGGTAAAAAATTCTACTGTTGACGGCTGTAACTACATCAGAAAGTACTTTAGTGAAGATCTGGTTAGGGTTTTGAATACTTTTTCGAAACAATGTTGTGTATAATACCTATTGCTAAAATTCAGGGAATAATTACCTTCGGATGCTTTGTCCGCTCACAGGCGGGTCCAAGGCTGGTGCACACCTAGGGTTGAACATTGGATATCCCTAGGTGATCACGTCACCGTTTTCCAGGCCGAGATCTCTAATACGGACCTGTGTCAGAGAATTTTGAAATAAAATGACCGAGGCAGGCGGATTTATATCTGCACCGACAGTCGAGCTTCGTGCCCATTGTATTACTTTTAGGCTTGTTTTGGAGTGTAGGGAGGATCTGGCTGAATTAGTCAGAGTTATCAAATTCCAGCTAGTGTGTACCAGCTCACTTTTGCGTGAAAGGGAATAAAGTGGCCGATGAATTGACCTAATGGGGTTCTCTAGGAACTTCTGACCCAGTCCAATGATCGGAATCTCATCGACCATTGGACTCCGCACGTCGTGCTCCTGGTATGAGGCAGGCGAAGCTTCACGTTACGGACCATTAGCAGAACAGGCATAAAACTGGTGAGAGCACATCTTACAGGCCACTGTCACCTGAACATACATTTACACTTAATGGTCATTGTTGATTATCCAGGTTGTACTAGATGCGAAGAGGTGGACGAAATTGCTTCTCACATCCTAGTAGAACATCCAGCACTGGCTTCTTGTAGGCTGCAACTCCTTGGCAGCGCGTATATGTCGCGTATATAAGAGACATTAGTACATGGAGTATTTTGGCGAGCTAAAAATGAATTGATAATGTATCTTTTACTTATTTCTGCATAAAATATAGATGTATGTTTATATTACAATCACTATAAGTATGATGTTCTCATCTCATACACTCTAGGAACTCGAACTTTTGGGCTTTGTTGTGATTAAGTGCCGCCAGTGATAAATGCGAATATTATAATTTGCTTCTCAAGGAATCTGAAGATGGGAGTACATATTGTAATAACCATTTTGAAACAAGCTTCTAGAATACCATTATCTCAAAAGCTTTTCAAAACAACTGATTCTAAGATGCTGGATGAACATCTACTTGTTAAAATTTTATGGTCGAAAATTATACTTAACTTTATTTCTTACAGGTATGCTGTATACATTCCACTTTTTCTACCAGTGATGATACCAGTTCTAATGTCTCTAACCACAGTGAGAAAGAAATATATGAGTTTAAAACAAAATAAGTGATTGTGGTTAATCAATTAGAATTATTTTTGTAGCCCATTGGCTCATTCCTGGAAGCTTGCTATTGGAGAATCCTAATTTGTTTAATTCGTAATTTAAATGTTGCTGGAGTTTATAACAATAATGTATATTCTAATGTAAATGAAATAATATAATTATCTATCAATTATTTGAGATCGAAGTTTGAAGTTTCTTTGCCTAATTGGCCACAATTTCGTGTAAGTACATTAAGAGATATAGAATTAAATTTTCTGAATTATGAAGACAACTTAGATAATTTAACATAGGCTAATAAAGATGAATAAACTTAGAACATTAAGCTACAGGCGGGGTTCGAATCCACATTCCTGAATGGCTAGTCTAGCGTGTTTACCAATTACACCATTTTATAATTTCAAAAATATAAGACTAACGG
Organism: Endomychus coccineus; assembly: GCA_958510875.1. Taxonomy (NCBI): domain Eukaryota; kingdom Metazoa; phylum Arthropoda; class Insecta; order Coleoptera; family Endomychidae; genus Endomychus; species Endomychus coccineus. The sequence goes on along the minus strand of OY294069.1, from coordinate 88,299,832 downwards.
GACCAAAGTGGTGTAATTGGTAAACACGCTCGACTAGACATCCAGGAATGTGGGTTCAAATCCGCCTATGATTCGATGTTATTATCATATCCTTATTTCAAATTTTTCGCGAGATGTAGCGATATTAGGAAAGTGTAAGTGTAATTTTCTTCGAAAATTAAAAAAAAAAATCTTTTTACAGTTATAGCCAGTGTGCCATCATCTTTGATTGGAACAAGGAATTAGGTAGAAGTGAAATTTCTTCAGATTACCTCTGCGTAGGTCCAAAACAAACGGGAACCATTTGGGCATTCGGTAAAGTTTGATCTTATCTTTACGTCATAAGCCTCTGTTAATTCGTTGTAGTCTTCAAGCATGGGTACTTGCGCCAATGACGGTTTGCAGTTAGTTCTGAAGCGACGCCCCTAGAACAGATTTTATTTAACCGTGGTTCACTAGCTACTAGCGCAGTATTACCATCTGAAGCACTCCTACGGAATAGACTAAGAGCCGGTGCTGCCACATACATACCAAGAGATATTGAATCCGTTGTCGGAAACGAAAAATGCCAAATCTAATGGAAGATGAATATGCATGAATAGTTGATCTATAGCGGGTCATGGAATCGCATTGTGTTCATCAATGATTTACTATCCTTTCAGAGGTTTATATATTTACAAAAATATGAGACTGTGAACACTGAACTAGACGTCCAGTAATGTGGATTCGAATCCCGCCTATGGTTCAATGTTTTACGTTTACTCATCTTGATAATTCTATGTTACCTTCATAATTCAGAAATATTTATTCTATTTATCTCAATGCACTCACATACTGTCGGAGTAATTGCCAGTAATAGTGATACTCATACCTACACTCCTCAATTCAAAACGATTGAACTTTAGATGAATATGATTGAATAGTGAATAGAATAGAATTAGTAATCTATAGCAGAGCATCGAATCGTATTGTGTTCATGTGATACATCCTTCCAGAGGTTTATATGTACAATATAAACCTCTGAAAGGATGCATCATTGATGAACAATTATGATTATATTATAACATTGATGTGGCCAATTAGGCATTAACAATTTTCGTTAATAAAACAATCTGTTCTTTACATAAAACTTTATTCATCTTTAACATTATTGGAATTCAGAGTAGTAGTAATCACTTTTTGCAAACTTTTGGAGAAACTATTGTACGAAAATCTTTCCTCCAAACGCTTCTTTCCTTGAATACCCATTTCTTTTAAATTTGATTGTGTGATCATTCTAAACATGAAGTCTGCAATACTTTGAGAATTAGGTTCACACAAATATCCTGTGGTTCCATGATCTACTGTTTCTCTTGGCCCTCCACTGTTACAAGCAATAACAGGTTTTGAAACCATCATAGCTTCTAAGGGTACAATACCAAAATGTTCTTTGACAGGTGTGTAAATCAAGCAAGTACATGAAGCCAATAATTCTGTTTTTAGACTATCTGATGGTGATTTCAAGAATATCACATTAGAGTCCATTTTTTTTTCTTTAACACGTTGATTTAAATCTTCATAATAAACTGCATTTATAACAGAGTTTGGATCATAACCTCCTGCTACAATGAGATAAATTCGTTTCCACTCTTCCTCACTAACTCTGTTTTTAAGTTCATACATTGCATCTATTGCTAATTCTAATTTTTTTGCAGGATGGAAACGATTAACAGATAGAAAAACGAAATTGTCACCTTTTGGTACTTCACTAACTAGACTATGAATGCCTTTTGGGTACCTCAGTTGAGAGACAGTTTGTTGATATGAAAGAGCAATTGTTGGATATAATATTTTGATTGGTTTAAGTATCTCTGGGAATGTTTTGCGGAAAATAGATGCTGTATACTCACTGTTGACCAAAATGACATCAGCTTCATTTGTTGCTTTACATTCTAACCAGTCCAATGGTCTACGATAAAATTTTTTCAGGGTTCCACCAGGTGGACTGGCTAACAAATCAGGATGGTGACAGTAATAAATAACCCTTAATTTAGCTAATTTCAAGAACAGAACAGCTATGGGTATTAGATCTACGAAGTATAAATCTGGTTCATCTTCTTTACGAATGAAGATGATATAAACTAAAGATAAATATAACATTCTCAAGTATGCACATAAAGCTTGACATTTACCGAATACACTCCTTGGTATCCAATCTCCAATAACACGCACCTTATACTCGCTATTCTTCAGTTCTTCAAAGGCATGATTTGGATCAAAGTGATTTGTTATAAAGATTACTTCATTATTTTGTTTTACTAAGGCACCTGCAACGTCCAAAACCAACCTTTCAGCCCCACCTATCCCCATATCTGGATGTATGAAGGCAATTTTATTCTTTTTTCGTAAAGCCATTGTCAGATGTGAGGATATCTAATCTATAAAATACAATAAATATAATTACGGTTAGGTAGGTTTAAATCCCATAGATACATAGGTAAGATAAGGGTATATTAGATATTTTCTTAGTGATGTTGTCAAGTATGTCTACGTCAAAGTAATGTAGTCGAACCACAGAGTAGTGATATCTAAATTATCGATAGTAATCATAGATATTATATATACATGGATAGCGCATCAGGGATTTTCATTGACTCCAACATATGAAACAGCTGACAAGTGGCAAAACATCGTTCTAGCCATAAGAGTACATGTTACTGTAATGTATCATATTATGTTGTTTTCAAAAGAAAATAAGCAATATTTTAATACAGAAAACTTCTTTAGTGCTTTGTTTTTTAGTTATGATATGTTGTTTCGCTTTTTACTTTCATTTTATCGAATGATATTGTGTAATAACTCTTGATGACAATAAGGTTATAATAGAGAAATGTGTGTTTACTTAATTTTATTGGATACTTTTAATACATCTAAAATATAACAATGGTGAAATCGTGTTCCGGATTTGGATGTACAAATCGGTAACAAAAAGGAGGACCTAGTTTTACTGGTATTTACAAGCTTAGTAGATACTGGATAGTGGTAGTAGATACTTAATTGCCAATAATGTAATTAAAACGTAGACGTTGGAATTACAATTTTAATCGACTATTCACGATCGAAAACAGAAACAAATAGTGTAATAATTACTTTTCATTCCAGTTTTCCTTCAGATGAAAAGATGAAACAAAAATGGGTAATAGCAATGAAGAGAAAAAACTTCGTGCCCAACAAGAATTCTCATCTTTGTAGTGAACACTTTACAGAAAATGATTTTGTGTATTCATTTGGAAGGAAATCTGTGAACGACCACGTAGTTCCTTCTAGTATTTTCAATTTTCTAAGGAATGTTTTGAAGCATAGGTGAAACACAGAGAACCTAGAAATTGGTAAACAATATGAATTTGGCATAATTTTTAGCTGGGTATATGTTATTATCATGTATTTACTAGTGATTATGTGTAAGAGATATGTTCCCTGACTGACATTCAATCTGGTTTAACTGAATTTAAAAGTCATCACTCTAGTATAGACTATTTATAATTTTGATCAACCCTAGTGACATGATAAAATAGAAGATTATAATGCATGTAAAATAATATTTAGCCGAAATATTAATAAAATAACCACCTTGTAAAAGCAACTGGACGATTGGGAGACTCTTGTTTCAGGATGGTCAATGGTATACCTGGAAAGAATTAAAGCTTCTGAGCATACTCATTCTACAGTGACACTACTTTACTAAATTTAGACATAAGTGCAGTGACTTAGTAAACATCTTAAAACTTTAAATACTGAGTTGTTGCATTAACGTAAATACTTCAGATATACTCAACCATTATCATCAATCTGATTATTATAAACAATTTACCTTTAAACTCATTGTACTGAAAACGGTAATGCCTGAACAAATATATCGAGCTATACTTATACTCGATACCGTAGCAACCATGCTACCGATTTAGATCACTTAGTAAAAACCCTTTGTACTGAAGAGTGCAATGGACACTAAAACGCGTGAGTCCCCTCCAGACACAGAGTCTTGTTAAATACTTTATAGAATCGTGCAATGGTCCCAGACCAGCTCAAAATATTAACAAGTGAAAAGAACACTTTGTACTGAGGAGTGCAATGGACACCAACGCGAGGTCCCCTCCAGACACAAAGCCTTGTTGAATACTTTAAAGAGTCGTGCAATGGTCCCAGACCAGCTCAAAATATCAACAAGTGAAAAGAACACTTTTGTAAGATCCTCTATATTGATATGTTTATAAACGTCTTTAACCTACAGATAAATAACCGTAAAATAATTTCATCCGTGTTTTGACGGGCAATTGAGACGAGCTAACGACACTGTTTTGTTTAGATTGGAGACTGTTGACAAACTTATCGGTGACTATGCGATGCAGGGGTGTTTTAAAAAGACACGTACACTATCGAAGAAAGCTTAGAGTTAAATTTAAATAGCTATTGAATTCATTCGAGTTTTGTTTCTCTTTGAGGCAGTATATTAAAGAAAATACGTTTACCTAAATTGTGCTAACATTGTGATAGTGTCAAATTACAATAAAGGTGAGTTTTCTCACAGAGCATACTTAAGTCTTATTCGTTTGAATTGATATTTTAATATTATTCAAATAATCCACTTTAAAAGACATTTTGATTACCGCTTGTTAACTGTTTTGCCTGTAGAGTATTGACATATTGACAATTATATTATTGTTTCTTGTTGATATTTTGAGCTGGTCTGGGACCATTGCACCACTCTTTAAAGTATTCAACAAGGCTTTGTGTTTGGAGGGAACCTCGCGTTGGTGTCCATTGCACCCCTCAGTACAAAGTGTTCTTTTCACTTGTTAATATTTTGAGCTGGTCTGGGACCATTGCACGACTCTATAAAGTATTTAACAAGGTTTTGTGTCTGGAGGGGACTCACGCGTTTTAGTGTCCATTGCACTCCTTAGTACAAAGGGTTTTTACTAAGTGATCTAGATCGGAGGTTGCAGTTTCAATCTCATGTTATGTGTTATTGTTTCTTGTTGTTATTTTGAGCTGGTCTGGGACCATTGCACCACTCTTTAAAGTATTCAACAAGGCTTTGTGTTTGGAGGGAACCTCGCGTTGGTGTCCATTGCACCCCTCAGTACAAAGTGTTCTTTTCACTTGTTAATATTTTTAGCTGGTCTGGGACGATTGCACGACTCTATAAAGTATTTAACAAGGTTTTGTGTCTGGAGGGGACTCACGCGTTTTAGTGTCCATTGCACTCCTCAGTACAAAGGGTTTTTACTAAGTGATCTAAATCGGTAGCATGGTTGCTACGGTATCGAGTATAAGTATAACTCGATACATTTGTTCAGGCATTACCGTTTTCAGTACAATGAGTTTAAAGGTAAATTGTTTATAATAATCATATTGATGATAATGGTTGAATATATCTGAAGTATTTACGTTGATGCAACAACTCAGTATTTAAAGTTTTGAGATGTTTACTAAGTCACTGCACTTATGTCTAAATTTAGTAAAGTAGTGTCACTGTAGAATGAGTATGCTCAGAAGCTTTAATTCTTTCCAGGTATGCCATTGACGATCCTGAAACAAGAGTCTCCCATTCGTCCAGTTGTTTTTACAAGGTGGTTATTTTATTAATATTTCGGCTAAATATTATTTTACTTGCATTATAATCTTCTATTTTATCATGTCACTAGGGTTGATCAAAATTATAAACAGTCTATACTAGAGTGACGACTTTTAAATTCGGTTAAACAAGATTGAATGTCAGTCAGGGAACATACCTCTTACACAATTTTCAGAAGTGGGATAACTACCGGGCGAGACTCGAGTTCTTGATGGTCTTGGTTAACATTAATAAATTACCTTCGTATATACAGGCTGTTTCTGCTTCCCTAAGCATAATGAGTCGTAAACGAGCGCGTGACCCGACGCCGTCTGATGATATTTATAACATAGGTAGTACTGGTAGTGATCAAAAAGAGAATCAAAATAATGATTTTAATCGTTTTACTGAAATCATGGCAATACTTTTGGGACGGATGAGGTAAATTGACCAAGTGGAAGCAAAAATAAAATTAAATATTGTAAATAATGATTTACAGAATGTACTTATGCTTATCGGTAGAAATTTTACAGAGCTACCAAACATAATAATATTCAAAAATCCGACATGTCTAAGATTCATGGAGTCAAATCTAAATCATAACGACTTAAACAATATTGACATAGACCCCAAAACTGGAAAAATAATTTTGAAATTTGAAACAGATGTCAAAATACCTCAAAACCTTATAGCCAATATAAATGTTTACAGCGAAAGTTAAAAAGGTGATCTTTTTATAGAAAATTCTATGTTCACAAGAAGGAAAAGAGTATTTAGTTCCCAATACCGTTTTACGCATAGAAGGCAACAATAGAGTAGTTCTACCTTGTATTTATCTATCCGATAATGACTTATATTTCCGTAAAGATAGATAGATAGATTCGCTAGAGCATGGCCTTGTACTGAAAATAATGAATTTGTTAGTCCCACTGAATCATCAATAGAATAACAATTTCCGAAGTTCCTTTACTGCCAGAAGATCAAATCGTAATCGGACAAGTTCCCAGTCATGTCAAAGGAAAATTAATTCATTTACTTCGGGAATTCAGAGACTGTTTTGCCCAAAATATAGCGGGTCTTGGTTGCGCTAAGCCAGCAAAGATGAATGTTGAATTAAAGGATGATAAGCCATTTTCGTATAAACCCTATAGAATGGCAAGATCTGAGCAGGATTGCGTAAAGAATATTGTTGATGAATTATTAACAAATGACATTATAAGAGACTCTGATTCCAACTATTGCTCACCTGTATTATTAGTGAAAAAGAAAAATGGGGAAAACCGGATGTGTATAGACTACAGAAAATTAAATTCAATGACCATTAAAGACAATCATCCATTGCCAAGAATTGATGATCAAGTTGATAGGTTACAAGGCGGTGTATATTTTACAAGTTTAGATATGAAAGCAGGCTACCATCAAATTCCAATAGAGGAAAATTCCAAACGATATACTTCATTTGTCACACCTTCAGGACAGTATGAATTCAACCGAATGCCTTTTGGTTTAACCAATGCACCCAGAACATTCCAGCGATTCATGAACCAGATTCTAAAACCAGCTGCTACTTATGCTGCCGTTTATTTAGATGATGTTTTGTTACACAACCATACAATAGATGAAGCACTCCAGAGTTTAAAGAATCTTTTACAAATATTTCGCGAAGAAGGTCTCACACTAAACTTGAAAAAATGTTCGTTTTTAATGAATTTAGTCACATTATTGGGTTTTGAAGTTGGCCAAAGTGAAGTACGTCCGGGCAAAGAAAAAATTAAAGCAGTCGAAGAATTTCAACCACCTACATCTGTACAGCAAGTAAGACAATTTATTGGTCTAACTGGATACTTCCGACATTTTGTCAAAGACTATGCAATAATTGCAAAGCCGTTGACTACTCTGACGAAGAAAACTGTTAAATGGAAATGGGGAGAGCAGGAGGAGAATGCTTTCCGGAAACTTCAAGCAGAATTAATTAGAAGACCAATTCTATCATTGCTTAATCCAACCTTACCTACCGAAGTTCACACTGATGCAAGTATGTTAGGTTTAGCTGGAATATTATTGCAATTACATATTACATCCCAACGAACGTTTTCATCCAGTAGCTTATTTTAGCCGTCGAACCTTAGATACCGAGCAGAGATATCATTCCTACGAACTGGAAACACTAGCAGTAGTTGAAAGTTTAAAGAAATTGCGTAGTTATCTATTAGAAATTGATTTTACTGTGATCACAGATTGTAATTCCTTGAAGGCAACTAGTGAAAAGAAACAAAAATCATTCGACGAATTGCTCGATGGTGGCTTCAGCTCCAGGAATTTCGTTTTGACGTCAAGTTTAGGCCAGGCAATCGTATGAAACACGTCGATGCTCTGAGTCGAAATCCTTGTCCATCTAATCAATCGCCGAAGATAATATTCCATATTGAACAAGCAGACTGGGTATTGTCTGGACAACTTACTGACTCCAAGATTGGTGGGATAAGAGAAGTATTGATGAAACCTCCACAAACAGATAGTGATAGGCAAATATATAAAAATTATGCATTGTGAGATGGACGTGTTTATAGAATAACTGCAAGGGGTTAGCAGTGGGTTGTTCCAAAAGGAATGCGACACCGAGTTGTCCAAGCTGCTCACGACGAGTTTGGACACTTTGCGTTAGAAAAAACGTTATACGACCGTCTTTGCGAAAATTATTGGTTCCCCAAGATGAGAAACTACGTGCAACAATATATTGCTTGTTGCATTCGATGTTTATACAATAAACGTAATTCCGGAAAGAAGGAAGGGTTTCTTCATCCAATTCAAAAGACCTCTCAACTTATGAACATTTTCCACCTCGATCATTTAGGACCATTCCCAAAAAGCAAGAAGAATAATTTGTATTTAATTGCTGGCATCGATGCGTTCACTAAATTTGCATTTTTACAGGCTGTTTAATCCACCAAGACAAAGTATGTAACTGAATACCTCAAGAACATTTGCGCTACTTACGGATCTCCTAAATTATTGATCACAGACCGAGGAAGCTGTTCCACCTCCAAAAATTTCAGGAATTTTTGTCACAGAATAATATCAAACATGTACTAAACGCTGTTGCCACTCCACGTGCAAATGGACAAGTAGAAAGACTCAATCGAACTATTTTAGGAGCACTTCTTTCATCCACCTTAGAAGAAGATATGTGAGATGATAATGTTAAGAAGATTCAATTTGCGATAAATAACGTTGTAAACAAATCAACAGGAAAAACAGCTAGTCAACTTTTATTTGGATATTCACCTAGAGGGTCCAGTGACAGTATTTTACTCGATGAAGTCAAACAAATTCCGGACGTAATAGAAAATTTGCTGCAAGTCAAAAAAGAAGCTGCCGAAAAGTTGATAGCCTCTCAGGAACAGCAAAAGAGATACTTCTATAAAAGAAGGAAGAACCCAAAATAGTAGTATAAAGTTGGAGATTTAGTGTTGATCATGAAGAACCAACCTGCCACTGCAACTAGTAAGAAATTATCCTCTCCTTATGATGGCCCAAAGATTATCAAAACCGTACTAACCTAATGATCGTTACGTCGTATCGGACAAGCGATAGTTCCCTCGGAACTAAAGCTTCTGTGATATTCCCTGTTTATTTGCATCATCTCAATTATACACTCTATTGTAATTTCTTTATCTTTATGTGAATAAATATATATTATTATTATTATTATTATTATTATGACGGGGTCACGTCGTCTCACTAGAAAAGCGACATACGAAAACGTGATTGCAGTCGATCGTATGCGACCTTGGGTACCAGTCGGTGGAATATCCTCTGGTGAATCAGATCAGAGCAGCGATGAAGACGGAATAGTTCTATCAGATCCTGATGAAGTTAACTCCGGTCAACTCGAGACGTGCTGATAGCAGAATGGCCGAATGTAAGACCCTCTATTGATATGTGTATAAACGTCTTTAACCTACAGATAAACAACCGTAAAATAATTTCATCCGTGTTTTGACGGGCAATTGAGACGAGCTAACGACACTGTTTTGTTTAGATTGGAGACTGTTGACAAACTTATCGCTGACTATGCGATGCAGGGGTGTTTTAAAACACACGTACACTATCGAAGAAAGCTTAGAGTTAAATTTAAATAGCTATTGAATTCATTCTAGTTTTGTTTCTCTTTAAGGCAGTATATTAAAGAAAATACGTTTACCTAAATTGTGCTAACATTGTGATAGTGTTAAATTACAAGAAAGGGTGAGTTTTATCACAGAGCATACTTAAGTCTTATTCGTTTGAATTGATGATTTAATATTATTCAAATAATCCACTTTAAAAGATATTTTATTACCGCTTCTTAACTGTTTTGCCTGTAGAGTATTGACAATTGTATTATTGTTTCTTGTTGATATTTTGAGCTGGTGTGGGACCATTGCACGACTCCTTAAAGTATTCAACAAAGCTTTGTGTCTGGAGGGGACCTCGCGTTGGTGTCCATTGCACTCCTCAGTAAAAAGTGTTCTTTTCACTTGTTAATATTTTGAGCTGGTCTGGGACCATTACACGACTCTATAAAGTATTTAACAAGGCTTTGTGTCTGGAGGGGACTCACGCGTTTTAGTGTCCATTGCACTCCTCAGTACAAAGGGTTTTTACTAAGTGATCGAAATCGGTAGCATGGTTGCTACGGTATTGAGTATAAGTATATACCGTTTTCATTACCGTTTTCAGTACGATGAGTTTAAAGGTAAATTGTTTATAATAATCAGATTGATGATAATGGTTGAGTATATCTGAAGTATTTACGTTAATGCAACAACTCAGTATTTAAAGTTTTAAGATGTTCACTAAGTCACTGCACTTATGTCTAAATTTAGTAAAGTAGTATCACTGTAGAATGAGTATGCTCAGAAGCTTTAATTCTTTACAGGTATGCCATTGACCATCCTGACACAAGAGTCTCCCAATCGTCCAGTTGTTTTTACAAGGTGGTTATCTTATTAATATTTCCAGACACAAAGCCCTGTTGAATACTTTAAAGAGTCGTGCAATGGTCCCAGACCAGCTCAAAATATCAACAAGAAACAATAATACAATTGTCAATACTCTACAGGCAAAACAGTTAACAAGCGGTAATCAAAATATCTTATTTAGAGTGGATTATTTGAATAATATTAAAACATCAATTCAAACGAATAAGATTAAGTATGCTCTGTGAGAAAACTCACCCTTTCTTGTAATTTGACACTATCACAATGTTAGCACAATTTAGGTAAATGTATTTTCTTTAATATACTGCCTTAAAGAGAAACAAAACTCGAATGAATTCAAATTCAAAATTCAATAGCTATTTAAATTTAACTCTAAGCTTTCTTCGATAGTGTACGTGTGTTTTAAAAACACCCCTGCATCGCATAGTCAGCGATAAGTTTGTCAACAGTCTCCAATCTAAACAAAACAGTATCGTTAGCTCGTCTCAATTGCCCGTCAAAACACGAATGAAATTATTTTACGGTATTTATCTGTAGGTTAAAGACGTTTATAAACATATCAATATAGAGGGTCTTCCATATGCAAACATTATTTGTTGTGAGGGCACCTCATTGGTATATTATATCCTAAGTAGATTTATCATAACATTTTGACACAATCTTTTCAGTCCTATCCCTTCATCTTCTAACATGAACATAATTTTTCAAATTACGAAGCATACAATTGACAAGCAAAGAAAAGTAATGAATTACTTGACTACAAGAAATCGTCGAATGAATGCAATGGTTAAACATCTCAAAAATTTTTAAAACATGTGCAGGACGGCAGGATAATTCAGAACAATGTTTACTTTTATTCTCGAAGAATTTGTATTTTTAACAGTAACATGTACCTGATATTATATGAAAATGTTCCTCTGTTGGTAAAATTTAAGTTTAAAATTAAGGTGAGCGATGATAACGTTAATGCTATGTTTATATCACTTTTATTTTCTGTAGAAACCGTAATATTTTGTTAATGTTTATTATTATAACAAAAGGTAAGCTAGCAATTTGACATCTGCGACTAGCCACAATACCAGAAGTTCACCACTGAATAACAACTGTTCATTTATGTAACTTCCAGTTATTTATATTTAACAATCAGATCAATCTCTGGCTTAGGAAAAATCCAGGTTTGGGTTATATAGTAACGAATTAGATCTATAATTTTAATAAATGACATTCTTTTTTTTTCGAACCACTCCAAGAAATAGCAAATATCATTTATGTCTAATTATTTGAGCATTTTGATATTTATAGACATATTTTTTCTATAGCTTACTTAATTTTGAATAATGTGTATATGTTACTTGTTTTCCATATTATAATTAAATCTTCACGGCATTATGAAAGATGTTTTATTTATTAGGTCATGTATGGTAATGATTATGTAGTTGCACATATGTATTATTTAATAATTGAAGCTGTTAATAACTAAATTTGTCATTTAATGTGAGTGCAGTAATTTCAGTTCATTATATACTACAGTTTTCCATTGATGAAATACAAAACAAGTTGCATATGGGTGCTTCATGGAAATATGACTAAATTCAAAATGAGCGATATTTAATTCTATATCTTTGATGTAATTTTGTACATAATACCATTATGTATTGTTGCTGAATCATAAAAACCGATCAAAGAGGATTATAACTTGATAATTCATGAAATTCTTGAAGCTCTCCATTTAAATCAATGTAAATTATGGACGTTCTTGCCACTTGTCACGTGGTTAGAATGCTCTCCATCTCTGTCTAATATCAGGCTTGAATAGGTCTTCTGTCTCTCTTACGTATTGAAGTCATCGACTGAACAGAGGTTGGTATACCATGCGCTATCCATGTATGTATATATTATATCTATGATAGTAATGCATTATTGGTTATATCGATAGTAGCGATTTAAAATTACATTGTATTTACCGAAGTTAACCTGAACTTGATTTAAGATGTTATATATTTGAAGATACATCCGTTGTATGGCTTATATTGCAATTTAGATGATATTTTAAATTAGCATTTTCACAATTATTACGTTTCTTTTCATGCTTGATACAGTTTTTAGTTCCATGCTCTTCTGCACATTTGCCACATACTATCTTTTTTTGCAGTTATGATAAAATGATTAACAGTTTTAGCATCTTGTTACATTATGGTCTTCATAGACGGGGTATCTTATTTCCCAGTCTTTATATGCTTTATTTGACCTTGTAAATTTTTTGGAATAAGTTTTGAGATCACTCGCCAAATATTGTTGAGGAGTTATTATATTTTTTCCTTACATATGTGATATTTTATTAATTTCAGGACTACATACTCTACAAGCGCAACCTTTCCATGCCCTGGATTGATTAACGCAAGGCATTAGATTCAAAATCACATGAGCTATTATTATTGTTGTTCCAATGCCTTGCAGTACCAACCCCACTAGTGAGATGCATAGAACATCTTTTGTTGTCACTTTGGAAGACTCGTTTTGCCATCACATCAGGCACACGACGAGTTTCGACAGATTGGTAATATTCAAAAGCGCCGTTTTCCAAGGAGTCCCCTCTTATTCAACATCTCACTGCAGCCGACGGACTCGTGGATATTACTCTGAACCACAGATCACCCATTTATTTCACATGGATGATCTGAAACGGTATGCCTCTTGGGAGCAAAGAGTTCTATATATAGAGTAGCCAACTAAGCCTTTTTTTTTGGTATGTTAACGGACATTCTGTCCTCGCACATGTACTGCGCTCTCACTCGCACGATGTGCGCGCGTTAAACTTATTCTTGTATTCTTATACTCTTTGTGATAGAAGGGGAGACCTTGCGAGTGAGAGCGCACTAACATGTGCGAGAAGGACAGAATGTTCGACTAATTACTAGCGCTTTCCTATGCTTAACACACTACTTCACTACTTGTCTACTATATATATATATATATATATATATGTAGGTATGTTTTCTTGGTATATTGGTTCGTATATATACTGATAATGAAATAAAAATTCTGTTTTGACGTTTCGACAATGTTTATTGCCTTTATCAAAATTGTTAATTGAATTAGTGTTTCCATGTAATTTAGAAAAGAATAGATGATTTCGATTAATGAAATGCGTCTGCAGCCGACTTGTGTTTTAAGATCCAATTAAAACTGCAGAAAACATTGGATCGGTTGTGTGTGAAACAGTAATGTATGGCTAACTACAATTTGAAATAGATTGAATTTGATTAAATACAAGACATTCCAATATTGTACAATTATAAATATCTATGAATTATTGTATGAATTAGTTATTCTATGATAAGCATTTCAGATCTATCATAACTATTCAAGTTTAAGATAATTCTATGGAATTTAACCTCAAAATTGTTACTCTATAGTGTCATAGTTAAATAATACTTCATCTTTTTTAGGTTGAATTTTAAATAGACAAATGGAAAGTGGCACTTCAAATTAATAAAATTTTGTTAAGTTTGAATTAGATTATTGTACAGTTTCGAAAGATTGGAATCTATTTTGTCATTTACACAATTGTTCTTTTTAATTTGAATAGATTCTAATATCAAACGTTTGTTGTCGTTTGTTTCAATATTTAAAATTTTTGTATTGTTGTAGTCGAAAGTATGGTTAGTGTCTTTCACATGTTTATTGAGCGCAGTTGATGAATTTTTGGTATATTTGTGGCCATTTAATCTTTTTTCGAGGTATTGTGAAGATTGGCCAATATTACAAATGGTTCAAGAATATCAACAAAAGAATATATATATATTATTAACTAAACTCTTACTGAGTTTATTTTTATTTATTGATTATTATTAATGCTTCCGGCTAGCTTTTAATTTATTGATTATGAATAATAATGAACTTTCTCTTTTTTATTATTATTATTTTATGGAATTAAACACAATATTCTTTGAATGTTGAAAAATTTCTATATTTAAATCTCTATGACTCTATTTATCTCGGGTTTCTAATTTACAATTTTATTTTATGTTCTAAGCATAGAACTAGCTTTAACCTCAAAACTATTCAATATTAATAGTTGTTTACAACATTACAAACGACAATCTTTCTTTCAGATTTACAAATAACACTACAATGGAAATATAATAAACAAACTTACTTTTAGTTTATATCCAAAAGTGTGTTTAACTATGTTGGCAATTTTCAATTTAATTCTTTTATAATTTCGTTGATGATTCACTTTTACACAATACTATGCTTTTTCACAATAATCACAGGTAACTAATTTGGATTACTTCTTCTTGAGACTCAGGAACTGTTGATAATACTTTGTTTATCCTTTTAGATAAAACATGAAACTTTTCGATGCTTTATTGAAATTATTGATGAATGGCAATCGTTGGAAACTTCTTCTTAATTGGAGGTTATTACAGCCTTTTACTGGATTCAGATACTTGGATAATCGTTGACTTTATATAAAATTTATTAACTTTGGTTTCTTTGAACCTATCGAAGTTTGGAACACTTTCGTTCACTGGTTTTTTATATGTTATGAAATTTTGGTGAGTTGCAGGAGTACTTTCAGTCTACAGATGTAATGGCAAACTGAACTTCTTTACTTTCAGATTCGTTTTTATAGGCCTCCAAAACCGACGCAACTTGATGTCATAAACAACCTATGAGATGCTTTCTTTTCAAATCAAGGATGCCAAGTTAATTGTTGTAAAACTGACACAAGTCTTCATTGTTACCAGATTGACATTAGAAATTCCTATTGACCAATCAGAATTTAGTATACTTTACTTTTTGAATTATTTGAGATTTTCAACTTATTTTAATTGTTAGCGATTCCTTCTTTTTAAATTAATATTGCCTACATTTTTCCCCACACTTTGGTATAATATAACCTATGATTGGGTTATTATTAATATGATTATTCCCATATTTATGGTTTTCTTGACAGTTACTTATTCTTAAATCTAATACATACCATATTATATCAATAACATTCTTTTAACATTACATAACTCAAATTTACTAATCCTAACTTATATCTATAACATTATTCAATGTTTTGTACTATCTCATGATAGTTTTGTAATCACTTTACTTATGATTTATGATTTCGTTACACAGAACGTTTCTTCACTTTCACTGAAGTTCTTGTTTATCACTTCTTATTCTATTACATCGTTGTTTATTATGTTTTACATTGTTAATATTAATATCCTAACTATTATTTAGCTTTTATTATTGTTTTTAATTCCATAAAAATATTTTTTATTTGATCTTTTCTGATTTTCAAAGTTCGGTAAGTTATTATTTTTAAATTTTTATTGTCTATGAAATGAAATCATAACAAATTCCCCTAAATCAATTTTAACATATTAATCACATTAATATTTAAAATTTATTTATCTTTTGATTTTATTTTCATGAACTAAATTTATTAATAATTATACTTGTATATTTGATCAATATTAAATATTCCCCTTATCTTTCCGTTTTCAGGATTCATTAATTCATAACTATTTTCAGCATTTTCATTCATAACTACATATGGACCTTCAAAAGCAAAACATAATTTTCCACATATATTCTTTTTATTATTAGTTACTCTCATTGCTCTTACTATTACTAATTCACCTATTTCAAATTTAATTAACCTTCCTCTTTTTCTCATTTCCCTATTCATATACTTTCTTGCATTTCTTTCTAACCTATTACTGATATCTTTCAAAATTTCATTTCGCTCTACTGAATTTTCATCTAACCATTTTCTATCTGGTTCTTCGCCTTTCATTATTAATACAGGTGTTTTCTCTGTTGTAGTATTTGGACAATGATTTAAACATTTTTCTACTCTGGATATTGATTCATCCCATTGACGATGTTTACCCTCACAAGATATTCTCAGATATTTTATTACTTCCTGTATATAACGTTCTGATGGATTGGATTGAGGATGTCTGATGCTTGTTAATTGATGAAAAATTAAATTCCTTTTGCAAAAATACTTGAAACGTATGTTTTTGAAATATGTTGCGTTATCTGTAATTAACTTTCTTGGCCTACCAATTTCTTCAAAATAGTTTTCTAACTTATGCATTACTTCTCTACTTTTTGTCGTTTTGCAAGCATATAATTTTATATATTTAGAAAATAAATCTACTACAACCAAAATATGTCTATTTCCTTTTTCTGTTACTATTAACTCACTTAAAAAATCTATTGCTACTATTTCTAAACATTCCTTTACTATAATACTCTTTGCTAAATTGTGGTTAATTATATTTTTAGGCTTTGCTCTTTGACATATGTCACATTTCTTTGTGATTTCTTTTGCAATTTGGTAATCTCCTTTACCTATATAATTTTCTCTGAATATGAGCCACATTTTCCTTGCTCCTATGTGATTGAATTCACTATGTAAATGATTTAAAATTTTTAAAGTTAGGTCTTGATTTATTCTGTATAATTCTTTCCTACCTATATCTTGTAAATAAACTCCCTCTTTGATTTTACATTTCTTTTTATCCTTCTCTGATAAAGTACTTTGATTGTTTTTAATGCTCTCTAATGAAAATAAACCCCTTACTTCTAATAAAATATTTGCTCCTACTTTATATTTCCTTTTATCAATTTTTAAATTCCCCTCTTCTCTTGTTAAAGTATCAGCTATTATATTTAATTTTCCTGGAATATGTTTTATTTCAAAATCATATTCCTGCAATAACAAAATCCATCTTTGAATCCTACTGTTTACAAACTTGTTTTTAAATATACTTGTTAATGCACTATGATCAGTTTCTTCCCTTACTTTATTCCCTAACAAATAAAATCTTAATTTCTTTACACAAAAAACTATACTTGCTAATTCTAATTCAGTAACGCTGTAATTTTTTTCATGAACTTTTGTCATTCTTGACACAAAACTTATAGGCACTTCTTCATTATTTTGTTTTTGTAATAAAACACCACTGAATCTTTGTTTAGAAGCATCTGTTCTTAATATGAAAGGTTTATCATATTGTGCATGATAGACTTTTAATTTTTTAATGAAAATATCTTTTAAATTTTGGAAAGCTTCGTGTCTTTCATTATCCCATTTCCATTTTATCCCTTTCTTGAGTAATTCTACTAATGGAATCTCCTTCTGACTTAAATCAGGAATGAGCCTTTTGAAATAATTTATTAGACCTAAGAATCCCCTCAAAGTTTTAAGATTGGTGGGTCTTTTGAAATTTTTAATTACATCTAATCTATCTTCATCCATTTCTAAACCTTCCCTCGTTAATTTATAACCCAAAAATTTAATTTCTGTTTTATAGAATTCACATTTCTCAATATTTATTTTTAAACCTGCTATATCTAATTCGTTCAAAACTAATTTTATGTGATCTTTATGTTCTTCTACTGTTCTAGAAAATATTAATATGTCATCGATATAATGAACTACAAAAATTTCAAATTTATTTAATATTTGATTCATACTTCTAACTAACGCACTGCATGCACTTTGAATACCAAAAGGCGTAACTTTAAAACGATACACTTCTCCATCTATCATAAAACCAGTGTAATCTCTACAACTTTCATGTAAAGGAATCAACCAGAAACTATGTCTTAAATCAACTTTACTAAAATTTGTGCCTTTATTATTCTACCAAAAATTGACTCTATATTTTTAGGAGCTTCATATTGTGGTACTGACAATCTATTCAATGTTCGAGCATCTAAACATAACCTAATATCACCATTTGACTTTTTTGCTATAACAATAGGGTTTATATATTTTGTTTTACTTCTTTCTATTATGTCTTGTTCTAGCATTTCACCGATTTTTTTCCTAACATCTTCTATGTACTTGTATGGGATTGGATAGTTCTTGGATTTAAAATTTTCAATTTCTTTGACTTGGAATTTATGAATATAATTACTAGCTATACGAGTTTCATCAATTATTAAACCTTTATGTTGTGAAATTATTTCTGATATTATTCCCCTATATTTCTCGGATATTTTCATCTGCGAGATTATTTCATTTAAATTTCTGCTTGAGTCTTTTCTTTCGACCGCATTTATTATATTGCAACCTTCATTTGGTCTGTCAATATTTTCATTTTCCCCTTTCCCTATCTTTATAATTTCATCTAACAACTTTATTTCCTTTTCCTCGTAATCTATAATAATTCCATGCTTTTCTAATTCATCAGTTCCCATAACAATATCCAATTTCATATTCGGCACTACAAATAATTGCATCTCTAGACTTGACTTCCCTATTATAACATGCTCAGTAATCATTTTTGATACTTCAGTAATTTTCTTTCCACTAATATTTACTAATTCTACTTTTGGTATTTTCAATTGATTTGTTATTTTTATTTCAGACAATAGCTCTTCCCTTATTAATGATAGTTCTGATCCTGTATCACACGTAATTTCTACTTCTTTCCCTTTTAAAAAACCTTTTAATTTAATTAAACCTATACTTTCATTTTCTTCCCTTTGCTGTTCGTAGTCAATGTATTCCCTCTGATGTTCATATAATACATTAACGTGGTATTCGTGCTTTCTTAAAAATCCTGATTTTGTTGATTATTTTGACTTGAAGAGTCTTCCCTTTCCATATTACTTTCTATCCTACTACAGTTTACTTCCCTTTGATTATTTTCATTTCTACTATTATTTCTATTATTATTATTATTTTGACTTCTATAATCCCTATATCTATTTCTATTTTGATTAGCATTATTTCCATTATATCTATTTTCCCTATTATAATAATTTTGGTTTCTATTATCTCTATTTCTAAAATTGTTTTGATAATTATTATTTTGGAATCTATTATTATAATTTTGATTTCCCCTGTAATTGTTCCTGTTATCATTATGTCCATTTTGTTGCCTAGTTCCTATGTTATTCTTATTATCAATTCTATTTAAGTATGATAGTAGTTGATTCATGTTTTTAATATTTGCAATGGCTATTGCCTCAGATATTTGACTTTGATACTGTCTTGAAATGTATAAAACTATCTCTTCCTCTCTCATTTTAGGTTCTAAATATTGCGCTTCATTATATAGGCTAAGTGCATAAGCATTCATGCTTTTTCTAGTCCCTTCTATATACTTCCTAAAATATAACCTTTCTCGACATTTCGACTGTTCATTTTCACCCCAAAAATTATTTAAAAACTCATCTATAAACTCATCTAAACTATTTAATTCCCTTTCTTTGCAATTGAACCACAACAAAGGTTCATCAACCAATCGTTCTCTTATTAATTTTTTCATTCTCTCTATATTCCTTTCATACTGTATTTCATTTTTCAAATCTTTAACAAAAATGCATGGATGTAATAATTTTATGTTTCCATTAAATTTTATTGTATTCTCATGACCTACATTTCTGTATTCTATATTCATTCTCTCTTCGGATCTATTCTCAATTCTTTTTATTCTTTCATCTTGTTCATTTATCATTTTTTTCTGATTTTCTTTCATACTTTGTACATTCACATTCTCTTCAATATTCCTCCCCATATCATTCATTCTATTTTCCATAATATCTATTTCTTTCTCTACATTATTAAACTTTCTATTTACAAAGCTATTATATTCTTCTAATTTATTATCTATACTTTCTTCAACATGTTGTCTTATTTCCTTTTTTTCAGTTTCAACTATTCTCATTATTTCCTCAGTTCTTTTATCAAATTTATCATTCACTCTCTTAAGTTCATCTCTTATTTCACTCATACCTTGTTCAAATTTAGCATTAGTTTCACTCATACGTTGTTCAATTTTAGCATTCGTTTCATTCGTTTCATTAGCTTTTAAATTTAAACTTTCAAGCAATCTCATTATTTGTGATTGACTATCTATTATTGGTGGTCTTTCTGCACTAATCATTTCACCCTCTTGATCAAATCCTATCAATTCTGGAGTCCTCTGTCTATCTCCTTCCATTTTTACTTTCTTTTTAATTAACCTAGTTCTTTAAATTATTTTGATACGCGGTTCTATTCCTTTTTTCAAATGGCCTCACGTTTGAGCGACAATTATTAACTAAACTCTTACTGAGTTTATTTTTATTTATTGATTATTATTAATGCTTCCGGCTAGCTTTTAATTTATTGATTATGAATAATAATGAACTTTCTCTTTTTTATTATTATTATTTTATGGAATTAAACACAATATTCTTTGAATGTTGAAAAATTTCTATATTTAAATCTCTATGACTCTATTTATCTCGGGTTTCTAATTTACAATTTTATTTTATGTTCTAAGCATAGAACTAGCTTTAACCTCAAAACTATTCAATATTAATAGTTGTTTACAACATTACAAACGACAATCTTTCTTTCAGATTTACAAATAACACTACAATGGAAATATAATAAACAAACTTACTTTTAGTTTATATCCAAAAGTGTGTTTAACTATGTTGGCAATTTTCAATTTAATTCTTTTATAATTTCGTTGATGATTCACTTTTACACAATACTATGCTTTTTCACAATAATCACAGGTAACTAATTTGGATTACTTCTTCTTGAGACTCAGGAACTGTTGATAATACTTTGTTTATCCTTTTAGATAAAACATGAAACTTTTCGATGCTTTATTGAAATTATTGATGAATGGCAATCGTTGGAAACTTCTTCTTAATTGGAGGTTATTACAGCCTTTTACTGGATTCAGATACTTGGATAATCGTTGACTTTATATAAAATTTATTAACTTTGGTTTCTTTGAACCTATCGAAGTTTGGAACACTTTCGTTCACTGGTTTTTTATATGTTATGAAATTTTGGTGAGTTGCAGGAGTACTTTCAGTCTACAGATGTAATGGCAAACTGAACTTCTTTACTTTCAGATTCGTTTTTATAGGCCTCCAAAACCGACGCAACTTGATGTCATAAACAACCTATGAGATGCTTTCTTTTCAAATCAAGGATGCCAAGTTAATTGTTGTAAAACTGACACAAGTCTTCATTGTTACCAGATTGACATTAGAAATTCCTATTGACCAATCAGAATTTAGTATACTTTACTTTTTGAATTATTTGAGATTTTCAACTTATTTTAATTGTTAGCGATTCCTTCTTTTTAAATTAATATTGCCTACATTTTTCCCCACACTTTGGTATAATATAACCTATGATTGGGTTATTATTAATATGATTATTCCCATATTTATGGTTTTCTTGACAGTTACTTATTCTTAAATCTAATACATACCATATTATATCAATAACATTCTTTTAACATTACATAACTCAAATTTACTAATCCTAACTTATATCTATAACATTATTCAATGTTTTGTACTATCTCATGATAGTTTTGTAATCACTTTACTTATGATTTATGATTTCGTTACACAGAACGTTTCTTCACTTTCACTGAAGTTCTTGTTTATCACTTCTTATTCTATTACATCGTTGTTTATTATGTTTTACATTGTTAATATTAATATCCTAACTATTATTTAGCTTTTATTATTGTTTTTAATTCCATAAAAATATTTTTTATTTGATCTTTTCTGATTTTCAAAGTTCGGTAAGTTATTATTTTTAAATTTTTATTGTCTATGAAATGAAATCATAACAATATATATATATATATATATATGTAGAACTGGATTCTCGGGTATTGATCCGCGTTGTGTGGTTTCGGTCCTCAAAAGGACCAATTCCACGACGTTTCGGCAAAGTCGCATTTGCCATCTTCAGGTGATTCGACCGTAGAGTCTGGAAAATCTAGGCGAACTAGATTTTCCAGACTCTACGGTCGAATCACCTGAAGATGGCAAATGCGACTTTGCCGAAACGTCGTGAAATTGGTCCTTTTGAGGACCGAAACCACACAACGCGGATCAATACCCTAGAATCCAGTTCTACACATTACGTCCGCGAGAACCTAAGAAGAAACATATATATATATATATACTTTTTTTTTACATTCAAACCTGGTCGGGGCTGCTGCGAGCTCCGACGACATCGCAGCAGTCGCGCCAGAAAAAACCTAAAAGGCGGTTAACCGATGCTACTCCTCCCCACCGGTCGGTAAGTAGCTTCAGGTTCCTAAATCGTGTGCCCTAAGTATTCTAATTGAACCCAGAATGACTGCCTTTTGCATCCGGTCTATCAAGATCTGCGCCGAGTTCCTACAGGCCGGAATGATCTTCAAGTTTGAACGCAGCGAAGACCGAATTCCGCCCAAAACACCGATGATCAGAACCACTAATACGACCTTGTGGCCTGGGTATAGCGTGCGGAGCTCGAACAGGAGATCTTGATATTTTGTCCATTTTTCCTCCTCTTTCAAGACTATGTTCTTCTCTGCCGGAGCGGAGAATTCGATGACATACATAGTCTTGATTAGTTTATCGAGGAGGACAACGTCAGGTCTATTTGCTTGTATGGACCTGACGGTCGGAAATGGATAATTCCAGAAGATCTGGCATTTTTCGTTTCCGACAACGGACTCAATATCTCCTGGCATGTAAGGCAGCACCGGCTCTTGGTCTATTCCGTACGAGTGCCTTAGATGGTAATACAGCACCCGTAGGGCCGCATTATGGCGATGGGTGTACGCCGAGGCCGCTTTTGCCGGACATGCCGACAGAAGGTGGAAAAGCGTCTCAGGCGCCTTTCGACAGGCCCTGCAGCTGACATCAGGAACCTGCACACCCATCACATTGCGGCGATAGACAAAGGTGTTAATTACGCCATCTTGGCAAGCTGCGGTAAATCCCTCAGTCTCGGATGTAAGCCCGGCTGACCTTAGGTAGCCGAAGGTCAGCCTAGTTGACAAGCCGAGTGTTTCGATGTTTCGATAGAAAACACCGTGTATCGGCTTGTCAACATGCCGCCTGAGCGTAAGATCTTGCTCCGCGGCATTTATCTGGGCTTTCAGGCGAGAAGGTAGGAGCTCGAGGTTGCCCTCTAGTCGGCCTTCTCGACTGATCTGAAATTCGAGACCAAGTTCTTCCGCAGCTTTTTGTGCTGCCTTAACGATAAATGCCCCCACTCCGGCCAATTCGTGACTTTTAACAAGGCACAGGAGGGGGTCCGAGCTCCTAAGAGCTTTACAAGCTATACTCAGAACCACACTTCGATGCAGACCCTCCAGACTGAGGAGTCCCCTACCTCCCCGATGACGTCGGAGATAAATGCGGGAAACGGACGATCTAGGATGCAAACTGTGATGGATATGCATCATTTTCCGGGTGTCTTTATCGAGTCTATGCAGCTCATCGACCGTCCATTTCACCACTCCAAAAGAGTGGAGCAGGACTGGAACGACAAGCATATTTGTTGCAGACACCTTGTTCCCACTCGAAAGTTCGGAAGACCAAATCTTTCGAACAAGGTTTCTGTATTTGCCGCGGAAAGCCACCTTTACCTGGGAAGCGTCATAATTAGGACGCTGTTCAATTCCCAGGTATCGATAGGTCTCTCCAGCATCGAGGTGTTTAAAGATGCTTTCCTCGGCAAGCTGCATATTCTCGTACACTTCCGGAGATCGTCCTCTCCTCAAATGAAACACTGCGCATTTGTCCAATCCCAACTCCATGCCTACGGCTCGTGTATATTCCTGAACCACATTGAGAGATTGATGGAGGTTCTTCTCCCCAGAGGCATACAGTTTCAAATCATCCACGTAAAATAAATGGGTGATCTGATGCCTCCGGTCGTTCGGTGGTCCAGAGTAATATCCACGAGTCCGTCTTAAAGCAATGGAGAGTGGCAGCAGTGAGATATTGAACAAGAGGGGACTCAAGGAGTCTCCTTGGAAAACTCCCCTCTTGAATGTTACCAACTCTGTCAAGACTCGTCGTGTGCCTGATGTGATGGCAAAACGGGTCTTCCAGAGTAGCAACAGATGTTCTATGCATCTCACTAGTGGGGTAGGTACCGCAAGGCATTGGAGCAAGTATAATAATAGCTCATGTGATGTTGAATCTAATGCATTGCGGTAGTCAATCCAGGCCATGGAAAGGTTGCGCTTGTAGAGTATAGAGTCCTGAGTGATAGATCTATCTATCACCAGGTTCTCCCGGCAACCCTCCATCTCTTTCTTTGCCCCACGCTGCTCGCTGATGTTATTAACTACCGGACCGATCGATTTCAACAACCTAGCATACAAGATACGTGTAAATAACTTGTAGCAGGTGTTGAGACAAGTGATCGGTCGGTAGTTCTTGGGATCAGACAAGTCTCCACTCTTTGGAAGTAGCACAGTGTACCCCTCGACAGCCCAGCTTGGAATATGCCGCTCCTCTTTGACCCATGAGTCAAAGACTCTGGCCAGACGGCGGTGAGTGGAAGCAAATTTCTTCCACCACCATATGTTAATGCCGTCAGGGCCGGGAGCAGCATAGTTTTTGGTACCGACAAGAGCTTGTCGAACCTCATCCTCGCTGACTGCCTCGCACACTTCTGTTTGCGGAAGTTGACGTTCAGCGCAAAACATTTGGAAGTGTGCTAGGGCTGGAGTGTCTAGGTGAATTGGACGCGGTGACTCATATACTCCTTTCCAGAACTGCTCAACCTCCTCCACAGTCGGTGGAGCAACAATTGTAGGCGGTGGAGATTCAAAAAGCCGAGACGGGCTATCGCGAAACAAGGAATTCTCCCTGATGCGTCTAACCAGTCTGGCCAGATTTCTCCTTACCACGCCCAGGACTCGAATCCTATCCGCACAATGTTGCTTGATGGTCTGCAACACTGTACGTTTTAGTGTGTGATGGTGGCGGCGCAGTTGAGCGGCTATAAGCCTAATTTTTGGCGTGAAAGCCCTGCCGCTAGAAATAAAATCCATCACATACTGGATCCGAGACGCTTGCTGCCTCGCCGACTGAATTTTGGCCTCGACTTTGTGTAGGCGCCGTTCGGTTTTCTCGATCTGGTCGTGCGGTCTGTCACTCCGCACTTCCGGAACGAGTCGCTTTGCGGCACCATACACGGCCTCGTTGATTTCCCAGAGGTCGGCGAATTCCGGAAGCTCGTCGTTAATCAACGTGTCCAATTCTACCAGCTCGTGTGGTCGTACGGAGACCCTGATGTTGATTCGGGTTCTCCTAGTTCTAAGATCAACTTCGGTGTTCTGGAGCAGGCTTGCTCTACCAGATCTGTTGCGGCGCACCACAGGTGGTGCTGGTGCGGCTAGATCCGGTTCTGGTGCTGCAGCCTGCCGGAGATTCGTTCTTATATAGCCGGTTCTCCGTAGGTAGAATACTTGATTCCGCAAGGTTTGTGCGGAAAAGTCACGGCATAGAGGATGCATGATGCACCAAAGTGCATGCAGCCGTGACATGTATCCTCTACGGGCCGACTCGCTGCGCTCGAAGCAGTCCAGCAAGTCATCTCGAAGTTCATTAGTCCACTCAGAGCGTCCATGTACATTGCGGTGGTCGTCAACGTCGGGACCGTCCTCTTGGGCCCCACCCACCTGTCCCTGCTCCTCATCCGACGAGGAGCTGATGTGGGAGGCTTCTGCTGCCCGTAACAAAAGATGTACCCTCTGCTGGGTTGTTAGCCCAGCATCGGGACGGCATCGGTATTGAGTGAGGTTACCGAGCCGATTTAACCCCGACTTTTTATCGAGGTTGTCCCCTCTACGCTCGGATATGTGGTGGCGCTACTCACCAGTGAGCAAACCGAGATCTGCTCAACCCTGCATATATATATATATATATATATATATATATATATATATATATATATATATATATATACATATATATATATATATATGTTTCATCTTACACAAAGACAACTAGTACGAAGAACATCTTGAGAAGAACGAGTTTTGCACTGCTTCGAGATGCCATTCACCAAACAAGAAGAATTCTGGATGATACTGACAGCAAGCTACTACGTGTTCACATCTATGGGAAAGAATTGACCAGCTTGCCGAGTTCAGAGCAGAGAAAAACACTGAAATAACTATAGAGAAACAGAAGAAGAAGTTCAATCATCTGAAAGCCACCCAGAAACCTGAGGGAGACAGCACAAACATAGATCCTGTCAAAGTTGTCCATAACTTATCCGACCATTCTTTGAATAAGGCCTCCATGGATGTCCTTGCTAAAGGTTTTAACTTCGCTATTGCACCGGCACGCATTCCATTGGAAGACATCATTTGCAACGTGGAATCTGCTATAACTTCGCTGCAGGATAAAAGTGAAGCAGAGATTATTCGCCAAGATGTGTCGCATATTCTACGAACCTCGAAGCCACCTAAAAGGAACATTTCACAGGACGAGTTCCTAGCACTGAAAACTCTTCGAGAGAACGAAAGCATCATCATCCTACCAGCAGATAAAGGAAATGCAACCGTTGTCATGAACACTATTGACTACAGAACCAAGATGGCTGCGCTATTGGACGATCCGACTTACAAGAAGATTAGGTCTGATCCCACTACATATCTAGAGAAAACAACAAAAGCAAAAATCAAGGCATCTCCTATCGACCCTGAGTTACAGTTACATCTCATTCCAAGAGAAAAATCATCCAGATGTCCGAAACTGTATGGTCTCCCAAAAATACACAAGCCAGCAGTACCTCTGAGACCAATAGTAAGCTCTATCGGCTCACCATCACATGCATTAGCAAGATTCCTAGCCAAGAAGTTACATTCGCACGTTGAGACAGCATTATCGTATGTGAGGAACGCGGAACACTTTATCGAACTTCTAGGTATGCAAAAAGTAGGACCTGACGACCTATTAGTAAGCTTCGACGTAGCATCCTTGTTCACACAGGTACCCATAAACGAAGCCCTAGAGATCATCCAACATAAATACAAACCGGAAGGATACATTATTGACTTGGCCAAACACTGTGTAGCCAATACTTACTTTATGTACGAGGGACAGCGATATAGGCAAATCGAAGGAGCACCGATGGGATCACCAGTGATCGCAAATCTTTTCATGGAGGATTTTGAAATTAAAGCTCTTAACACAGCGCAACTAAAACCCAAACTTTGGCTCAGATATGTAGATGATATTTCCGTTATTTGGCCACATGGAGAAGGACAACTAAGAGGGTTTCTCAATCACCTGAATGGAATCCATGATCGGATAAAATTCACAATAGAAGCCGAAGAGAACAACCAATTACCATTTCTAGATGTTTTGGTAACAAAGAAAACTGACGGCAGTTTGGGACATACAGTATTCAGAAAAAAGACCCACACGAACCGATATTTGAATAGTAACTCGCATCACCATCCATCCCAGCTACAATCAGTCGTAAATACCCTCATGACAAGGTCAAAACGTCTCGCTGATGCGGAGAACTTCGATGGAGAAATGGAAACCATCCGAGCAGCCCTTAGGATGAATGGCTATTCAAGAAAACAGATTCATAACTCTCAACGCAATAATGAGAAGGATGTCAATAATGAAGATCAACCAGTGGGAAACGCTTTTCTACCTTACATAAAAGGCACAATTGACAAAATCTGCAAAGACTGAGCCGTCATGATATCAAAACAACCTTCACAACAGATAGGAAAATCAAAAATGTTCTTCGGAATCCAAAAGACAGAATTCCTCTAGAATGCCAAGGAGTGTACGAGGTGCCATGTGGTAATTGTGAAAAGACATACATCGGACAGACCAACAGACGCATTGATGTGCGAAAGACTGAACATGCAAACGCTGTGTCGAAAAACGAAACCATGTCTTCACTAGCTGAACATGTAAGAAGTACGGGCCATATGATCAACTTTAGCGGCACAAAGACTCTAGCCAACATTGAACACTTCTACACCAGAATAACCAGGGAGGCAATAGAGATCGAGAAACGTCCACATAGTCTTAACAAACGAGATGACGGACTAAGATTACCAGCAACATGGAAACCCGCTTTAGAAAGTCGGAAGATACAACCAAAAACAAGAGAGAACGTGGTATCCAGTGCACGTGCAACAGGTCACGGAAACTTTCCGGCTGATTCCAGCGTCGCAATGACGTCATGCAAACGTGTCACTCGGAGCCAAACACGTAGAAATCAACCAAGCGTGAAATAGTTCGAAAGTCCAAAGGTCAAGCATAACGGGGGATATAAATACCTGTCCCTCCAAGTAAGCGTCAGTTCGCCTAGATTTTCCAGACTCCACGGTCGAATCACCTGAAGATATATATATATATATATATATATATATATGTTAGTTGATATTTAGTTGATCTGCTGCCATCTATCATAGGGCGGTGACAATAGGCAGTGGGGACTCCCCGAGTTGAAGGGTATTCGCCGAGTGGTGTTCAGCGCAAAGCTGGTAGGCTCGTAGCTGTGGTGCGGCAGTACGAAGTTAGATATTAAGAGGTGCGGAGGTACTTCTTAAGAGCTCGGTGTGGTGGTTGGGAGGAACGAGCCCTATAGGCGGTAATTTACGCGATAATTCGTATAAAAAACGAATGATAAACTAACCAAACAGTTTATGAACTAACATCAGAAGTGGGATTAACTCAGAGCGGCCTAGTTTGTGTTAATTTTTTTTTCCTAGTTTTGTGAATGGGATAAATAGACTTCAACATGGAAGAAATCCAAAGCTATGATAGTGAAAATGAAAGTGTGGAATCGGATCGCGATTTTGAGAGTCGTGAAAATGGATCGCTTCATAATATTGATGCGTTAATTAATAGCGATAGTGTTCAGCGGCCCCGTCTGAAGCTGTGCCATACGTTCGAGTGTTACAACAAACAATGCAGTTGTTTTTAAAACATCTGGCGACGTGACAAAATCAAAACTGCTGTGTCGGCAAATACCAATAGTTCAAGGGATGCTGAACCAACTAATCTTCCGTTTATGAAATCTGATGTGAGATTTCGGTTAACCGCATTTGACCCGGATGACGATGTACATACAATGTTGGAATGGTTAGAGGACGTCAGCAAAATAAAAGATAAGTTAGGTATTGATGAAAATTGCATGATTGTGCGATGTGCAGATGCTTTGAAAGGTAAGGCATTAGTTTATTATAATCATTGGCGTCCTGTCGAACGAAATTGGACAAATTTTGTTACTGATTTTACGAACGCGTTTCCTGACGGAGAAACCCATGGAACGCGGATGATTCGTGCCGCTAATTTGAAGAGCAGCCAATTCGAAAGTTTAACAGATTATGCTTTAACTAAAATTAGGTACCTGAAACGTTTTTTGAACACGTTTACATGGGAGTACATCTTAAGCTGTGTCGTAACGGGACTAGAAAGTCAGAGCGCTCGTGATCTGATCCAAGCACGACAACCGGCCTTGCTCCAACTTTTAGGACAATACGAAGCCGAAAAAACTTTGTCCAAAGATCATTGTGATTACAGATTTCGGTCAGATAAACGTTCGAGTTCGATGTCATTATACCGTGATTCAAAACATTGACGCTGGAGCAGACAAAAATTATTATGTGACAGAGCTTCAACTTCGTCAAATAATTATTCCCGTAAATTTGTTGGAAAATGTTTGTTGCGGCAGGGAAGGTCATCGGGAAAGAGATTGTTTTTCTCGAAACCAGACATTATCTAAGCAACAAAGCACCTCGATTACTTCAACTCGACAGGAATGTTCCTATTGTAAAAAATCGGGACATGTTGAAAATGATTGCTTCAGCAAAAAGCTCGGAAAACCGAAGGTTGTGCAATGTATATTACCGACACGAAATTCGTTCAGGACCCGATAGCAACCATTCTTTCGGAAGGTTCAGCAATTTCCCTTACTTATTTGATTGATACTGGCTCCGAAGTTTCAGTTTTGAGAGAAGGTGCTGCCAAACTACTAAATGTTAATGTTGCGTATGATGAAACTTTGTTGGATACAGTGGGTACCACCGTGCTTACTAGAGATCGTTGTATTCTGTTTGTCAACTTTCGCCAAGCGCTTTTGGAAATACAATTCTCTATAATATCCGATAACGCGTTACCAGGTACAGCAGACATGCTAATTGGTTTAGACGTCATTCAAAAACCTGGGTTGGAGCTAATAAAATGTGATGGTTTCATCGACTTGCGATATAATGCCGCATTTGTTCCGATTGTTGCAAGGGCGAAAATAAGCGAAGATTTTGGGGCAGATATGTCAGGACTGGCCGAAAAGGACCAAAAGCGTGTGTATTCATTATTAAAGCAACATCGCGATACAGTAGCTCCTTTTATTTCTACGAGTGATTTGATTATCAAG
Organism: Endomychus coccineus; assembly: GCA_958510875.1. NCBI lineage: Eukaryota > Metazoa > Arthropoda > Insecta > Coleoptera > Endomychidae > Endomychus > Endomychus coccineus. Next base: position 88,269,069 of record OY294069.1, on the reverse strand, counting down.
TTAATTGATTCGACGCCTGTGGTCCATCGACCCCGTCATTTGGCCTATGCGGAAAGAATTAGAGTAAAATCACTGATCGAAGAAATGATCGAAAGTGGCATTGCACGGGAAAGTTATTCCGAATACGCAAGTCCTATTGTCTTGGTGACAAAAAAAGATGGATCGCTGCGATTATGCGTTGATTATCGGGATTTAAATAAACGAGTAGCTAAAGACAGGTACCCACTACCAAGAATTCAAGATCAAATAGATGCACTACAAAAATATCGTTATTTTTCAACTCTTGATATGAAGGCGGGGTTCTACCAAATGAAAATAGAGGAAAATTCGAGACATTTGTTTGCGTTTGTTACACCCGACGGACATTGTGAATTTAATGTGATGCCTTTCGGATTTGTTAATGCTCCGTCGTGTTACCAACGGGCAATTGATAGAGCGCTAGGAGATTTGAAAAACAGGGCCGCATTTGTCTATATTGACGATGTGCTGTGTCCAGGAGAAACAATTGAAGAAGCATGTGAAAAATTGTCATTGGTTCTACAATCACTCGCTAGGGGTGGTTTTTCTTTAAACTCCAAAAAATGTCAATTTTTGAAACAAGAGATTCAGTATTTGGGTTTCATCATTAGCGATGGATGTGTTAAGCCTAGCTCATCTAAAATTGATGCCTTACTAAAATCCTTACCACCAGAAGATACTCGAGGTGTCCGGCTTTTTCTAGGATTAGCTAGTTATTTCCGGAGATTTATAAAAAATTTTGCTGTGATATCAGCACCTATTACGGCGCTTTTGAGAAAAGAAGTCTTATTTGAATGGACATATGTGCATGAACAAGCTCGTCAAGACATTATTAAGTTACTAACGGCTGATCCTATTCTGGCAATTTATAATCAAGATATTGATGTGGAACTTCATACCGACGCCTGTTCCGTTGGTCTTGGTGGAATGATCCTCCAAAAATATGGAGATAAGATGCACCCAGTGACCTATTTCAGTCGTAGAACAACTGAATCGGAGGCGAAATATCATTCTTTTGATTTGGAGACACTGGCCATAGTGGAAGCAACTCAGTATTCTAGAGTCTATTTGTACGGCCGACATTTCAAAATTTTCACCGATTGTAATGCTGTTCGTGCTACGGCGGTAAAAAAGGAATTACATCCCCGAATAGCTCGTTGGTGGATTAAACTACAGGATTACAATTTCGACATAGAATATCGTCCCGGTGTTAAAATGGCGCACGTCGATTACTTAAGCCGAAACCCTGTTGTCTGTCGAACATCCACCAGATCTTATTTGAATGAGCCGCTTCAACCTGTAGAAAGTTATCAAGCAACAGATAATGTCTGTAAGAGTGTTATTCAAAGAGTTCTACCAAATTCTGAATTGCGTCAATATCAAGTGAAAAACGGAACAGTGTATCGTTTGATAGGGTCACCAAAAACTCTGCGTTGCTATGTTCCCGAACAAGCCAGATTGAGACTTTTAAAAGCATTCCACGACGAGTCAACACATATTGGTGCTGGTAAGATGTTAGCCAAACTACGAGAAACTCTTTATTGGCCTAAGATGCAAAAATGTGTACGAAAATATGTTGACAACTGTCGTGCGTGTGCAATTGGCAAATCTCATACAGGAAAACGTCCAGGTTTATATCAATTAGGAGAAAAGCCTAATGAACCATTTCATGTATGGCATGTAGACCATGCTGGACCGTTGGTTAAGTCTAAAGGTTCCACGCAAATTTTAGTTATCATAGATGCGTTTTCGAAGTATTGCAAGCTGATTCCAGTTGGGGGAAAGACTTCCCATGATGCTATTGTTGCTTTAGATCGAATTTTTGATGAAATTGGCACGCCTAAGAAAATTGTGGCGGATAGAGGAACCGCTTTTACGTCTAGAGATTTTTCAGAATATTTGGCAGCGTTCGGCATTGATATTCATTTAGTGGCGACTGGAGTACCGCGTGGTAATGGCGTTGTTGAAAGGCTTATGAGAACTATCTTTGATATGATGCGATCGACTTTGACCGCCGAAAAAGAAAATTCATGGATTAATGTGTTACCACACATTGAAAACAACATTAATAATACTATTAGTACTTCGACATGTACGACTCCCGCAGTAGTTATGTTTGGCGTTAACTCGCCTCTGAAGGCTTCGCAGCACTTGTTACAGAATATTGCTCAGCCAGCTGTTGATTTGAATATTGTCACTGAAACGGTTAAACAGCGTGCCGCTAAGACTTATCAAGCCGTTGTGGATAAGTTAAATAAAAGTCGTAAGCCTGCTATTGCTTTTGTTGAAGAGGATCGTGTTTTAATTGAAGATACTCAAGACCCTGGAAGAGGTAAATTAGGACCTCGATATAAAGGTCCCTATACAGTGAAGCGGGTACTGCCAAATGATCGGTAGCCTAAGTAAGGGAGGTAAACGAGAAACTGTTGCTTCCAGAGACCAGTTACGTGCATGGCCAGCAAAATAAAATAAAATTAGTTTTGTTCATATAAAAAGAAAAAGAAAATTTGTTCCGTTCACTTTTGTTTAAGTTGGTTATTCAACAGTTTCATTGCACCAATTTTTATTACATCAAAAGTCTAGAATGTAAAAGGTGCTCTGCCTGTATTGAGTGGTCTCGATCAAAAGTCTACAATGTAAAAGGTGCTCTGCCTGTATTGAGTGGTCTCGATCAAAAGTCTACAATGTAAAAGGTGCTCTGCCTGTATTGAGTGGTCTCGATCAAAAGTCTACAATGTAAGAGGTGCACTGCCTTATTGAGGGTCTCAATTAAAAGTCAACTGATTTGTGTTTGTGAGCAAGAGGTGCACTGCCTTATTGAGGGTCTCAATTAAAAGTTAACTGATTTGTGTTTGTAATGTAAGAGGTGCACTGCTTTATTGAGGGTCTCAATTAAAAGTCAACTGATTTGTGTTTGTAAGCCAGAGGTGCACTGCCTCTTGTTGAGAGTCTCAACGAAAAGATCAGTGTTGGTCTCTATTGCGTTTTTTTTTCTCAGTGTTTTAGCCATGAGGACATGGCATGGGTCAGAATGGCCGTGTTAGTTGATATTTAGTTGATCTGCTGCCATCTATCATAGGGCGGTGACAATAGGCAGTGGGGACTCCCCGAGTTGAAGGGTATTCCCCGAGTGGTATTCAGCGCAAAGCTGGTAGGCTCGTAGCTGTGGTGCGGCAGTACGAAGTTAGATATTAAGAGGTGCGGAGGTACTTCTTAAGAGCTCGGTGTGGTGGTTGGGAGGAACGAGCCCTATAGGCGGTAATTTACGCGATAATTCGTATAAAAAACGAATGATAAACTAACCAAACAGTTTATGAACTAACATATATATATATATATATATATATATATATATATATATATATATATATATATATATATATATATATATAACTTAAGAGATATAGAATTGAATTTTCTGAATTATGAAGATAACTTAGATAATTTAACATAGGATTATAAAGATGAATAAACGTAAAAGATTGAACCATAGGCGGGATTCGAACCCACATTTCTGGATTTCTAGTCCAGGGTGTTTACCAATTACACCACTTCGGTCCTGTTAGATTTTCATATTTTTGTAAATATAAACCTCCGAAAGGATAGTAGATCATTGATGAACACAATGCGATTCGATGCCCTACCATCGATCAACTATTCACGCACATTCATCTGAAGTTCAGTCGTTTTTTGAAGTAAGGATTGTAGGTTAGTACTGCCATGGTTGGCAGTTACTTGACAGTTCTTATTCAAATGACAGCATCCCGGTTCTTATATATTTCAATAGAACTGACTGAGAATTGTTCTGGTTAATTATAAACAAGTTTAAAGTTTCTTTGCCTAATTGGCCACTATCGTGTATGTAACTTAAGAGATATAGAATTAAATTTTCTGAATTATGAAGATAACTTAGATAATTTAACATAGGATTATAAAGATGAATAAACGTAAAAGATTGAACCATAGGCGGGATTCGAACCCACATTTCTGGATTTCTAGTCCAGGGTGTTTACCAATTACACCACTTCGGTCCTGTTAGATTTTCATATTTTTGTAAATATAAACCTCCGAAAGGATAGTAGATCATTGATGAACACAATGCGATTCGATGCCCTACCATCGATCAACTATTCACGCACATTCATCTGAAGTTCAGTCGTTTTTTGAAGTAAGGATTGTAGGTTAGTACTGCCATGGTTGGCAGTTACTTGACAGTTCTTATTCAAATGACAGCATCCCGGTTCTTATATATTTCAATAGAACTGACTGAGAATTGTTCTGGTTAATTATAAACAAGTTTAAAGTTTCTTTGCCTAATTGGCCACTATCGTGTATGTAACTTAAGAGATATAGAATTAAATTTTCTGAATTATGAAGATAACTTAGATAATTTAACATAGGATTATAAAGATGAATAAACGTAAAAGATTGAACCATAGGCGGGATTCGAACCCACATTTCTGGATTTCTAGTCCAGGGTGTTTACCAATTACACCACTTCGGTCCTGTTAGATTTTTATATTTTTGTAAATATAAACCTCCGAAAGGATAGTAGATCATTGATGAACACAATGCGATTCGATGCCCTACCATCGATCAACTATTCACGCACATTCATCTGAAGTTCAGTCGTTTTTTGAAGTAAGGATTGTAGGTTAGTACTGCCATGGTTGGCAGTTACTTGACAGTTCTTATTCAAATGACAGCATCCCGGTTCTTATATATTTCAATAGAACTGACTGAGAATTGTTCTGGTTAATTATAAACAAGTTTAAAGTTTCTTTGCCTAATTGGCCACTATCGTGTATGTAACTTAAGAGATATAGAATTAAATTTTCTGAATTATGAAGATAACTTAGATAATTTAACATAGGATTATAAAGATGAATAAACGTAAAAGATTGAACCATAGGCGGGATTCGAACCCACATTTCTGGATTTCTAGTCCAGTTCTATTGAAATATATAAGAACCGGGATGCTGTCATTTGAATAAGAACTGTCAAGTAACTGCCAACCATGGCAGTACTAACCTACAATCCTTACTTCAAAAAACGACTGAACTTCAGATGAATGTGCGTGAATAGTTGATCGATGGTAGGGCATCGAATCGCATTGTGTTCATCAATGATCTACTATCCTTTCGGAGGTTTATATTTACAAAAATATGAAAATCTAACAGGACCGAAGTGGTGTAATTGGTAAACACCCTGGACTAGAAATCCAGAAATGTGGGTTCGAATCCCGCCTATGGTTCAATCTTTTACGTTTATTCATCTTTATAATCCTATGTTAAATTATCTAAGTTATCTTCATAATTCAGAAAATTTAATTCTATATCTCTTAAGTTACATACACGATAGTGGCCAATTAGGCAAAGAAACTTTAAACTTGTTTATAATTAACCAGAACAATTCTCAGTCAGTTCTATTGAAATATATAAGAACCGGGATGCTGTCATTTGAATAAGAACTGTCAAGTAACTGCCAACCATGGCAGTACTAACCTACAATCCTTACTTCAAAAAACGACTGAACTTCAGATGAATGTGCGTGAATAGTTGATCGATGGTAGGGCATCGAATCGCATTGTGTTCATCAATGATCTACTATCCTTTCGGAGGTTTATATTTACAAAAATATGAAAATCTAACAGGACCGAAGTGGTGTAATTGGTAAACACCCTGGACTAGAAATCCAGAAATGTGGGTTCGAATCCCGCCTATGGTTCAATCTTTTACGTTTATTCATCTTTATAATCCTATGTTAAATTATCTAAGTTATCTTCATAATTCAGAAAATTTAATTCTATATCTCTTAAGTTACATACACGATAGTGGCCAATTAGGCAAAGAAACTTTAAACTTGTTTATAATTAACCAGAACAATTCTCAGTCAGTTCTATTGAAATATATAAGAACCGGGATGCTGTCATTTGAATAAGAACTGTCAAGTAACTGCCAACCATGGCAGTACTAACCTACAATCCTTACTTTAAAAAAACGACTGAACTTCAGATGAATGTGCGTGAATAGTTGATCGATGGTAGGGCATCGAATCGCATTGTGTTCATCAATGATCTACTATCCTTTCGGAGGTTTATATTTACAAAAATATGAAAATCTAACAGGACCGAAGTGGTGTAATTGGTAAACACCCTGGACTAGAAATCCAGAAATGTGGGTTCGAATCCCGCCTATGGTTCAATCTTTTACGTTTATTCATCTTTATAATCCTATGTTAAATTATCTAAGTTATCTTCATAATTCAGAAAATTTAATTCTATATCTCTTAAGTTACATACACGGCCAATTAGGCAAAGAAACTTTAAACTTGTTTATATATATATATATATATATATATATATATATATATATATATATATATATATATATATATATATCCAATTTTGGATAATTAATTGGGTTTTAGGTTCAGTATTCAATGAAAAATTACTTTGTTAACGTTTCCAAAATTGGAAATATTAGAAGATTGGTTCAAACAAATAAATTGTCAGTAAATATATATATATAGTTAGTTTTGTTTATTTTCTTGAACCACTGTATATGTTCTTATTTTTTCTTCGTTTCTTGGAGATAAGGTTCATTTAAAAAGCAGAGGTTGTTATTTCATATGGTTTAATAACTAACTCCAAACGTTTCGGCCGGGGTTTTGGCCTTCCTCAATGGAACAGACATCAGCACAAATTAACATGTTAAAATAATAATTATACACATATTACATATGACACAACATATTTAAGACAAATACGTGATAGAGAGCTAAGGTACGACAAGATTGTAATTCGATATGTACATAGAGCTTATAAGAATAATTAATTTTATGTACTTGAAACATTAATGAGTTAGAATTTCGATTCTTCGTGTTTCTGTTCGTTTCGCCGACGTGGGCATTTTTGATTGAAATTAGTGCGATAGGACTTGTGGTGATACAATTAGTTGTAAGAATTCAAGTTTATACAGTTATACGTCTTCTGATGTTGGTCGTAAAACCGAAAGCTACGTAAAGACGAAAATAATAAGCATATTATGTGTTAGTGTGACCTATTTCTCGAGAATTTTATATATACTTCAGTAGAAGTTAACGTTAGCGCTATAAAAACATATTGACGAGTGCCAGAAATGAGCGCATAGATTACGAGCCACAGATTTCTGGATCATATTAGGCAATTCAAACCAAACCACGTGACCCAATATGGCAGTTGAGGGCACACCATCGACATATACATATGGACTGCTCGTGGCAATGATAAGCGCGGCTAGTGCAGGCGAGAGAGAAGGAAAACGAAAAAACGGGACGTAAACATACTAGCTACAGTACGCAGCGGCCAATAGAAACGCGATAGAGCCGGCCTCTTCGTTTTCCCTCTCTCTCGCCTGAACTAGCCGCGCTTATCATTGCCACGCGCAGTCCATATGTATATGTCGATGGGGCACACAAACTGATAATCGCCATAAGAATCAAAGAGCTCTAAATATAGAGATGACAAGTCGGATTTATACCGTACTTTGGGAGTCTCCCTTTTTTCGTTCTTTACGCATGATCGAGGCAGACGACTATTCATTTATGACGCTATTGCAGCAGAGTAAAGTTATTTTCGTTATTTCGTTTTGTTTAAATTATTGTTTTTGAGTGATTTAACCTCAATTTGTTTGTTAATTATGTATTATTTTCTATTTATTTTACAACTTTCCTGAAAATCTTGAACGACGGAAATTGTGGTGTGAAACAATGTTGCTTCACAAAAGTTCACTTGCAAAAACTAGTCGACTCGATCGCTTGCGACGCGGAGAGAGGGTAACCACGCTGGACTCCCAAAATACGTTCTCTTTATATACAAACTACAAACGATACAACTTGTCATCTCTATATATAGAACTCTTTGATAAGAATACAACGAGGTCTACCTCGTTCCCTCGTTGTAAGAATATCATTGTCAGTGTGGTCGTTGGGCTAGTGAAAGTGTATTTTTGGATATTTTCGAAGCTTTAGTGTTGTTAATCAATAACAGATTCAGATGGAGAGTGATTACCTGAAGACCCTATTGTTGAAAAGCAGAGGCGTTTGTGAACGGTATGCGTGAAAATACATCCTATCTTGTGTTTACATTTTTATCGCTGTTTGTTTCAGGTATAAAATGAAGTTGAGATTGATCAACAAAAATGTTGCAATACCAGGGCAACTTTGTGGGGTACATCTCATGAAAATAATGCAGTGAAAAAATATAAGACGAATAGGGAGGAAGAAAATCATGAATGTTTCCAAGTGAATGAAGTGGGACTGATCATTAACAAGAAGTGGCCCTAATTTGGTGCATCTCCCGACCGTTTTGAGTGTTGTTCAGGGGGGTGTGGAAGTTAAATGTCCCTATTTATTATATACAAATAAGGTACAGGACATATGTGAATATTTATATATGAAAAGTTCATGTTTGGTCAAACAAGAGGGGCTAATAACACTGAATAAAAATCACAGTTACTATTACAAAGTTCAAATGCAACTATTTGTCTCACAGTTGGGGTATTGCGATTTTGTCATATGGTCCCCAAATATATTTTTCAAAGAACGGATATTACCAGATCTGGAATTGTGGGAAAGGGGCTGTGAATCTGCCCTGAAATTTCATTCAGAAGCTATAATGCCAGAACTTTTAGGGAAACACTTCACAGCTAGAGAAGGTTCTGGAAAAATTTTTCATCATTGCATTTGCAATGCTGTTGGTGAACGACCAATGATAAAATGTGATGGAGACGAGTGTGAGACAGAATGGTTCCATTTTGAATGTGTTCGATTGGTACACTTTCCTGATTGTGCTTGGTATTGCAGTGAATGTGACAGATTATCAGTTTTATGTTCTGTTGAGCGTCATCAAACCATCTCACAATGTATTGGACAACTGACCTGTTGCTCAGATCTTTATTAAAAAATAATATTATGTCTTTAAATGAATCTGTATATACTGTTTGTCTTTGATAAGAATACTAGGTATTTATATTTTATTTAAAAACTGATTTCATGACTTAATCCCTTATTATGCATTTTTAGTTGTTTGTGTCAATAAATCAATGGTTGTTCATTCCTGGTTTTTTGTGCTTATTGATTTCAAGACTTTCTAAAAGATTCAGCACACCCATCATAAAACTTGATTGACTCTTTCCACATTTGGCTGAAATATTGATAAAGGAAAGGTTCAAATTGAAAAACACTTCAAAATATTTTTATTTATTGAATCACCAGAATCCTGCGAAAATTACAGTAATTAACAAGTGTGCTATAAGAATGTTCTTAGAGGAGGTACATGAACATTCATATTAATTTTTTTGAAATTTTTTCCTTTGAAAGTAAAGATAGGTTGTGACAGGGTATTGCCAAAGCGATACCACTTAATCTAGTTGGTTTGATTTTTCTCTTGTCCAACATCGTTTTTCTTTCGACTGCATCAACATTCTTCCCAACATTTTATGAAGAATGTCCCATGTTCTGTGAGGGAAACCAGTCAGGATTGGTTTCGTCCTCTAAAGGAGCAGGTTTTCCTGTTAATAATTGCATACAAATGAATAAATTTTCACTATACGCAAAATATTTTTCAATGGACAGTTGGATACTCGGGTTTACAACGATTCACCTGTTATAAAATGTCTGCTACAGACTGATATTTGATTTTCGAATCCGTGACATCCTCTCGCTTGATTGCAGCCACGGTCGTATATACAGGCTGGAAACTCTATGTTTGACATCAGTCTCTTGCATCTCGCCAAAGTCGTAGTTCCTCGCATAGCCACCAGCTGGCGCATGGATTGAAGTATGTTGTCCGGATTAGGCACCATCACGGTCGTATATAGGTACAGGTCTGGGAACTCGAGGCTGTATCCTATGTGAGAAGTGAGTCCGCTAAGCGTCATCTGTTGCATAGTACCAAAAGGATGGCGCATGAGTCGAGGAATGATCTCTGGCACGTATACGACTGTGTTCTCTGGCAACTGTCATTGTTGACTTGTAAACACAAGGAATACCGGCGTTTTTAGAAAAAAATTACGAAACCGTGCATTGTGCCGGAATGCAAAACGGGGTACAAAAGTGTAAAGCCAAAAACTTCTGTTTTTAAAGTGCCGATAGATGCGGAAATGCGAAAAAAGTGGATGCTTGCGATTCCGGATAGAAATCGTTTTAACGAGGTCTTTTATGTATGCGAGCATGTATAACGAAAAAGGGGAAGTTATTTTTAAGGTGAGTAATACATTTTGACCAGAGTAACAGTTCTATTCCTCCCTCAAGTCAGAATAGTAAATATTGCGTTACGAGAAAAATTATTTTATTTAATAATGTGATTGTTGCCATACTTCGATCCAAGCGCTAGCTGGTGGCTGAGCGAGGGACTACGAGTTTGGCGGCATGTAAGAGACTCATGTCAAACATAGAGTTCCCAGACCTGTATGTACGACCGTGGGCACCATATCGTTCAAACACGGTCGTATACGTGCCAGAGAACATCCCTCGACTCATGTGCCACCTTTTTGGTACTACGTAACAGATGACCCTTAGCGGACTCACTTCTCACATAGGAAACCGCCTCGAGTTTCCAGACTTGTATATACGCCCTAGATTACAGCTAACCATAAATCCCGTATCTTCCTCGATGAGTCATTTTTGCTGGTCAAAAACTTGTGATTTACAACAGTAGGAACCGAGTAAAACCCGACTTTATCCCTGTCGTGTCGAGACCCACAGCCAACCACAATGCAAGTAAAGGGCATTTTTCCTCAGTCGAAGCACTAATAATGATCCAAAATTAAAATAAATACTCGAATTCGCACAGAAAATAACAAAACTAGGTACTTTTCACTATTGTCGCTTATGACAAAACACAATGTTTGCCCTCAGCCGCCGTATTGCTTTCATTTTGACAGATCGCTGGATTGCCTAATAGTGACGAGCGTCTCTAATAGTGCAGAATAAAAAATCGTAGGTCTATAGGCAGACTATAGAATCCTCACAAATTATGGAACATGGATGTTAATTCATAGATCAACAGATAAAAACTTAACCAATTCTATGACCGCACAAAAAAATGCCATATGAACCACATGTCGTTACTCTGGCGAGTTGAAGAGCAAAAACACAATCCGAAATCTACCACCTATTTCTATGATACCCACCGGTAATACAGCCGCCTTTGTTTTGCTAAAGATTTCTAGTGGCAACCACGGTCGTATATACAGGTCTGGAATCTCGAGGCTGTGTCCTATGTGAGAAGTGAGTCCGCTGAGCGTCAACTGTCGCGTAGTACCAAAAGTCGTCACGGGTGGTGAGGGATTTTCTATGGCCCGTATACGACCGTGTCTGAACGATATGGCGCCTAATCCTGACATCCTGATAACATACTTCGATCCATGCGCTAGCTGGGGGCTGAGCGAGGGACTACGAGTTTGACGACATGTAAGAGACTCATGTCAAACATATAGATTCCAGATCTGTATAATATGACCGTGGGGGCAACCACGGTCGTACATACAGGTCTGGCAACTCGAGGCTGTTTCCTATGTGAGAAGTGAGTCTGCTAAGCGTCAACTGCCGCGTAGTACCAACGGATGACGCAGTAGTCGAAGAATGATCTCTGACACGTATATGACCGTGTTCTCTGGCAACTGTCAAGGAATACCGGCGTTTTTAGAAAAAAATTACGAAACCGTGCATTGTGCCGGAATGCAAAACGGGGTACAAAAGTGTAGAGCCAAAAACTTCTGTTTTTAAAGTGCCGAAAGATGCGGAAATGCGAAAAAAATGGATGCTTGCGATTCCGGATGGAAATCGTTTTAACGAGATCTTTTATGTGTGCGAAAAGGGGAAAGTTATTTTTAAGGTGATTAATACATTTTGACAAGAGTAACACTTCTATTACTTTCTCAAATCAGAATAGTAAATATTGCGTTATGAGAAAAATTATTTTACTTAATAATGTGATTGTTACTTCGATCCAAGTGCTAGCTGGTGGCTGAGCGAGGGACTACGAGTTTGGCGGCATGTAAGAGACTCATGTCAAACAATAGTTCCCAGACCTGTATGTACGACCGTGGTGGCGACTAATGCCCATATACGCACAAAATAAGGGAAGGTTAGATTTTGGCTGGGTTGTACCACGGTCGTACGGTTGTACCCATAGTCTAAGTATACTTTGACTATGGCTGTACCAACGTCGTTCAGCAAAAGATCAACGTTGATCTGTAATTTACGTATAAATCACGTTGTACCACAGAAGTTCAGGCTGATCTTTAGTTCAATTTTCCGGTTCAGTTGATCGCTCAAAAATCAAAGTTCAAGAGAAGTTCAGTGAAAAAAATCGATGGTGGAAGCCGTTACTTTAGGGTAATTTATCATTTTGATTATATGAAAGAATTTCTTTCATATAATCAAGAAGTTCAGTGATTTCGCATGAGCAATAATTATCAATTATTACTTCAAGTGATTATAACTTTATAATTTGATTTTGTTAGAATTTAAAAAATGGAAATATATATGCTTGAATTAACTGATGATGAAGAATTTGCAGAATTAGTAGAATTGTTACATCCTGGAAATCACCAAATATTTACCAAGCTACCGAATCAGTTTAACAAGTGGAACGATGAAGAGTTAAGGAAAAGATTTAGGTTATCAAAAGAGGTAGTCACGTGTATAATTGAAGAAATATCGGAAACTTGCAAACGTTTCGAATAAGAAAGAATTCCTACTAGATAATGTATCAGATTTCTTACATTCTATCTTATCTTTATACTTCTCCACCAAACCTATCAGAATTGTTTCTTCTTTCACATTAAAATTTAATGATCTTTTGAACTTATTCTCCATCTTGATAGACCCTTAACCAAAGCAATTCCTTAAAAAGATACAATTCAACCTTACACCATTAAAGCAAGAATTAAACAGGATCAGAAACACCTCGAATGTTATTGTGCATGAAACTACTGTTGGCATTGTCATATACATTCTTTCATATTATAAAGCTTAATAAATTCTAGAAAATAAATAAAATTGAGGAAACGCCACAATAAGTTTATTTTCGCAAGTTGTACGACAATCGAATTACAGAACACGAGAACTCGAAAATTAATTTGAAAAAGTATCAGAAAATGTAATAAGTGACAGATAAATGACACTTCACGGTAACATCAATGAATTTGCGTTCAAATGAACTGTTGTTAACCTCGACTGCTACAACGTCTAATGTACTGAACGGAGTTAACGCGTGAACCGGAGCTCAGTTGAACTACGGATCCAGTCATAGATAACTCTACTACCGTAGAATGAAATGTCTTATGGAAGGGACCAAAACCGTCAAGTATTTACGCTTTCAAAACACGGGAGGGCGCGTCAAGTGTCCGAAATCAATAAAAATTATAATGCGCATGCGTTTGTTATTGTTGTTCAATAGTAGCCATGTTTAATTCCTTTGTGGATTTTGCTTGCTATCATACACGCTATTTCTACAATATTATATTTGCATAATATTTATCATGGGAAAACACGGTTGTGCTATACGCAATTGTCGGCCACTTCAGGACCATAAACGTTACAGATTTCCGAGCTGTATTTCATGGATTGAAAGAAACTGCGAAGAATATGAAACCTAGTGAGAAACATTGTGTTCTTATTTTTGATGAAATGAGTCTTACACCATACCTGCAGTATAATGAAAATACGGACGAAGTCGATGGTTTCGAAGATTTTGGAAGTTACAAAACCTCTAACATAGCTAATCATGTACAGGTAAACTATATGTGAATGAAAATAATTGAATTTCTCTCATTGACGCTCTTTCAGATTTTCATGCTGCAAGGTATTGAGGGAAAATGGAAACAACCAATTATGTATCAATTTATTAAAGGAGCAGCAAAGGCTGAAACCATTAAATGTTCAATTCAAAACATTGTACGATCTTGCAGGGAAATTGGTTTCAATGTGGTGGCCACAATCAACGTACAAATAATGTCAGTACGGTAAACAAATTAGTGAAGGAAACGAAAGACGAGTATGCAATGCAAGAGGAGGGAAAGAATTATATGACTTCATATTTGAAGTTGATGGACAAAAAATTATCCCATTGTATGATCCACCACATTTATTGAAAGGTGTGAGAAACAACCTCCTAACAAAAACCGTTTATTACACGCTAAACGGAACTTCAAAAAAAGCAAAATGAGAAGATATACAAAAGGCATGGCAACTGGATAATGTTAGTGGATACTTGAGAGCAATGCCAAAATTGATTGAGTATCATGTAACTCCTAATAAAGTGAAGAAAATGAAGGTGTCAATATGTGCTCAAGTTTTGAGTAGAATATTTAATTGTAGTTATATGTATATTTTATATATTTCTGTTCTAACTCAGCAACATGTATATTTCATGTATTTTTGTTTTAATTAGTCTCGGTATTTAATTGTATTTATATGTATATTTTTCGTATTTTTGTTTTAACCCATTGTAATTAGTCTCGATATTTAATTGTATTTATATGTATATTTTATATATTTCTGTTCTAACTCTGTTGTTGAATAAAAACTATCGACTTTCATTTCCTACTTAAATTTTAGAAAACAAAATTTGCATTTATGTGCTGTGTAACTTCGAATTTCCCTCCAAACCATCATTTAGTACGCTTCCAATCCTCACGCAGCGCTCTTGTCGCGGTTTCGGTACCTAACATGGAACATTTCATTCTACGGTAGTAGAGTTATCTATGGATCCAGTTAACTTTGGTACAACCCGGCCTTTAGCTTGGTGATCTCTTTGATCGGGCATGCTTGGTAACCATTGAGCTTGACTCAATGGTTAGAATCTAATTCAATGGCATTGCGCCTGATTAATAGATACTCCTTTTACAAATTTAAACTTGTTATTTCGCGGTAGAATAGCAAACTGTTTAGCAGACATGCATATTACACCGAACACTCCACAATTGGAATACCTAGCTTCCTTTCATCCGGACAGTGACAGGAATAGAACATTACTGATATAGTCTTTAACATGTACCTATCCCCAAGCTGAAACAAAATGCCCGTGAATTATAAGGAGCATGCCAGTACCTCTTAACTAACGACACAGACCAGCATTTTACCTAGAGATGGGCAAAACTGTTATTTCTAAATTGAAATATAATTATAATATCAAGTAATATTACTGCTATTTCTATCTTAAATTTGAAAATAACTATTTCAAATAAATAAGAGGTACAGAATAGCAGTTGCTATTTGATATTAGATAAAATATACTAGTCACGGAGATGCTTTTATGTAAAAATAGTTGATAAATAACCATAGATCTATTTTAGGATAATAGGTCTATATAAATTGCAGAGTAGCAACTCAATTCTTATTAACAATACGACCTGTGAAATGCACACTTCCCTTTCCATATCGCACAACTCGCAGCACAAGTTATTCTTCTGTTTATCTTATTAAAACCGCATCCAACATTATGCCGACAAAGGCCGATCGGCAAAGCCAGTTGCCGCTGCCGCACATAATTCACTCTGTCCACATACACACAGAAATTGCATTCAGTCACAAAATGTATACCGACGAGGACTTGCTTGTTGCTGCTGCAGCAATAATAGTAATTGATCGAGAAACTCATAAACCACGGAATCGACGATTTTGGGTACGTCCGAGCGTTTGTAGAGAGAGCTCGATATGGGGGAAGTGAATTGATGGATTTAATTTTGGACGATGTGGACGAGTTAAATGTTGAATAAAGATGTGGAAGTGGTTTTCGGAACTTTTTCCGAATGACGAGCAGTGATTTTGAGATTCTTCTTAATTTGACCGGGCCGATAATCAGCAAGAGGGACACTAGATTCAGAAAAGCTATTCCAGTTCATGAACGACTTGCTGTTACACTGAGGTTCGGCGCTTTTGACGGAAAGCATATAGCTTTGCAAGCACCGATTAACAGTGGGACTGAGTACTTTAACTACAAGAGCTTCTTTAGTATCGTTCTATTTGCTGTTGTAGACGCAAACTACAATTTTACGTATGCGAATGTCGGTTGTCAAGGTAGAATATCGGACGGAGGAGCATTTAGTGAAACGAGATTTAAAGAGAGTCTAGAAAATAACACAATGGACCTTCCCAAACCGTGTGCGCTTACTGGAACAAATAATGCTGTACCGTTCTATTTCGTTGCCGATGACTCATTCCCTCTCTCACGCAATATTATGGAATCCCTTTGGTGGGGCACAAGATAAGGGTTCAATGAAAATAATTTTCAATTACCGCTTAAGTAGAGCACGTAGAATTTCTGAGAACACTTTCGGTAGAATATCTTCTGTTTTTCGCATACTTGGAAATACAATTTTGTTGGAACTGAAAACAGCCAAAAAAGTTGTAATGGCCATCCTTTATTTACACAATTTTCTAAGAAAAAACAGGTCTAAAGCAGTTTACAACCCTACTGGAGTTTTTGTTACGGACTGCTCAAGCACAGGTCAAATTTGTCCAGGAATATGGAGACAAGCTCCTTCAACACAAGGGGTCAACAACATTCACAGTATGCCAAGAAGAAGTGCAGCAGACGCACAGGAAGTTAGAAATGAATTTGTCGAATTTTTTATTTCTCCGGCTGGGGTGGTACCTTTTCAATATGATAAATAATAAACACTTATTTTTATCTTTGCATTCACAACATACCTATATAGGTACAAAATCGTACATAATTCAAATAAATAAATTTGAAATCTTACCTGTGTGTCTGTCATTCCTCTTGCCCGATTTCTTTCTTTCAGGAACTCCATACTCTGGTAAGCAAACCATTTACACTTGTACAATTCTTCGCTTCCAGCACCAGATTTGGCACTAGTCTTTTTTTTAACTTCCCGTAAAAAGGGATATTAAATTTTTCATTTTTCTTTCAATTTAATCCTTCGACACACCAAAATTTTCACCAATTTCAAAAAAGGCATCATGCCTCTTTATATACTTTTAATTTGCAATTCCATGAAACTGGTCGATCTCGATACAAGTCGATTAAGAACAACATTTTTTCATTTGTCCACTACATTTTTTTCTCAATAAATGCTTGTTTCGACGGTCGGGAATAGACTGAGGCCGAGCGGCCACTCCCCACTACATTTGCCGATCGGCTTCTTCTGATAAAAACCGACAATCGTCGGGTTCGGTCTGACATGCCAGTCGGCACAAATGCGCCGATCATCACGTGCCGACAAAGCGTCCACATCACTTTGGCTTTGCTTTGCCATTTGGATAATGTGGATGCGGCTTAATTCGCAAGGTTTAGCCACCAAATGAGAAAAAAACCATTGTTGGTCCAAATAATGGCCAATTACTCGCATAGGGTATCTTAACAATTGCCAACACCAATGAACATTTTTCTTCAGGTTTGGGAGGGTTAATTTGCAGTTCATTTTCGGTCCAATTTTAACTGGTCAGCCTGATAAACGGACACGATAAAAAATGATGCTACATGGTGGAAGTCTATAAGAATGACATGCTTTTCAAGTAGCCGCAACTTGAAAAGGATTAACCTCTAGTCAAAAAATAAACAATTTGCGGAGGCTGTTACTCGAGATCTAGCAGCCGGCGAAAATTCGGTCTATGAGATGAATTGGTCATTGAACCGTCCTCTAATGATAAACCATCGTACCATCGGGTTAATGTTCAGACCATCAATATCGCTCTGGCTCCTAGACTATATTGAGAAACCAGAAAAGCCAAAGAAGTCTATACAACCTCGTTGAGAAAAGCGGGATCTCTCTATTTCAATCCTGATCACAAATGTTTTGGCATCACTTCTTAAGTTTTTATCTCTATGGATCAAATATTCAACTTTTCTATGGTTCAGACGGAGCTATATAAATAATTTATTATCTATTGTTATTGTTAGTACCATAGATAACTCTACTACCGGTAGTAGAGTTATACATGGTTAGTACATTTACCCATCGACATTATGTATATGTCGATGCATTTACCACTTTTTTATGATTGAGAATGTCATTTTCCTGTCTATGTTTACGATTCTGATAAGGTTAATTATTTATTACAATTAATTATATATGTGAGAAATGATTTGGTAGACTTCGAATTAAAAAGAAATAAAACTTTCTCAGAAACTAATTGGAAGTTTGAAAAAATGGCTTATGTAAATGTCAAGGATTGGTCTAGGGACCAGGTTACGGACTGGCTTAAAGGTAAGTTGATTTTACTGCAATTTAAAAACCAAACTATGTGTGATCACTTTCTTGGGACTTGCCTCTGAATTTTCAAATGATGGTTTAGGTTTTATTGCATACACAGAAAGTATCTAAATTATAAATGATGCGAAAGCATGAGCTCATCAAATATAAACTATAATAGAGTTCACACTTTGATACACTGTTACATTATAAATAAGGAACAATCACTTATATCCCTTAGAATACTGTTGAAGTATTGAGGATCCTTCAGCAATATCCATCATCAGAGTAAACTCAGTTTACTTGGCAGTTGAAAGGTTCAGTACTTTGAGAGAATATTTAGTGGATAAGGTTGATTGTTACTTGTTTATAGTGCTAATCAAATTGTTTTTGTTTCAGGATTAGATAGTGCAGTTTCACATTACACGACATCATTTCTAAACAATGGTGTTGCTGGTGGCCAGCTTTTGAATTTGAGAGCTGATGATTTGGAACATTTAGGAGTTGTGATATTAGGCCATCAAGAAATCATTTTAGAAGCTGTAGAACATTTAAGACATTTTGTGAGTATTGATAATATCAGAATTGTTTTAACTATATTCAAATTTGTAAAATAAGTATGAATTTGATAAGTGGAACAGTAAAAAATATTGGTATCATATTAAGAAATATTTGATTAATTCTTCACAAGGTGTCATCATGTACAATGTAAATTGAAGTATTGACATATATTTTGACAACTGCATTTGACTTAGTAAAGCATAAAAGATAATTTCAAACAGGGGCTCTTTTCTTAGATCAAAAAATAGACAATTATGGCTAGTTTTGGTTAAATTGAATAATGTTTTTTTTTGGCAGTTCAATGTTCTCATTGCTGCATGGATGTCCATAGGCAGAACACACCAAAAAAACTTATAAGTAATATATAAATAGAGGTAAAAATCTCTGTAAACGTCAATGTTAAATAGATATTTGATGTAATATAATTTATTAATAGGAAACCCACAGTTAACATTCTGAAACATCTTACAAGTAGTTTGAATATAATGTAATGCTCAATACTATTATATAATTCATAAGAAGGTAAGTAGTAGTTATGCCAGGCAAACCATAGAAGTATTTTATTAAACTCAAGTAGAAGGGCCCGTCTATCTTAGATGTGTTCACTGCATAGGGGGACGCTAGGGGAAATATGAATGAGGAGGAACCGGAATGAGGGGCACTTCTATTTCTATTATGATTTCAACTGTTTCGGCATGACTCTTTATCTCTATTTATATAATACCTCTATGGTTAAATTATGGACAATTCACAGTCTACTTAAAATGGAGGCTGTGGACAATTCCAACAAAAAATCCGACCCATTTTATATGAAAGAAACCAAAATTAACATGCGATAAATTTAACAAACTCACCTGCAATAATGTTGCCGCTTGGAGATTGGAATCTACACTATTGGAAGCATAAGTATTTGGAGCCTGGGTCTTACCACCATGGCCAGAATTGCTGATGTTGAATTAATATTGAATTCAGTATATCAACTGTTAATGATGATCAAAAGCCTGAAACGCTGACGTCTGTGCACCAGACACTATTTTTTTGTAATATTTGATTTTGGTTGGTGTTATTATATAAATCTTCTTAGAATTTGTTGTTCTCCTTAAAAGAAATTTATTGAAGGTTTGGTTTTCATAGAATTGAATTTGATTCTCTGTACCTTCATTTAACTAAGACTATTAGATAGTGAAATTGCTGAATTTTTGGTTTCATTTATTGTTTTGTGGAAAAACTACAATTTATTTTCTATAAAAAAGTATTCATGATAAATTTCGCTTGGATACTTTCTGTTCTACATATAATGATAATCAGGCTTGTCCCAGGCTATTTGCAAAGCAAAAATATATTTAAATACGGTAAAGAATAATAATTTCTAATAAATGCTAAAAATCATTTCATTTCCTTGCAACGAAATGGCGACATCAATTTCTTAACGATTTTCTTGTTCGAATTAGCATGTTATTATTTATTTCTCATTTCACCACTAACGCTTTGCATACGATTTAATAGATATTCTCTATTATGACACACTCTTTAAACAAACTCAAGGAAATAAGTCCGGACGATTAAGGTCGGCTGATTGAAGAGACCATGTTACAGGACCACGCCTACCAATTTACCTTTCATCCAACTTCTTATTCAACTATTCTCGAACTTGTCTTGCAATTGTTCACTCATTGAGGGGTATTTTCTCCCATACGTCTTTAATTTGTTTCCAAAAATTCTAGAAACGCAGCGGCAGTTAGGATGTCGGGTGAAACGTATGATCCGAACATATTGTTTTGTAAATGCCAATCCAACCATTGACCACGAAGATTTTCTTTTTGCCATAAACGTTATTTGGAGAATCATAAAGTCTACGTCACATAAAATGGGCTTCAGCTGTCCACAATATTTGCTGGAAAAAGTTCTCGATGTTGTTCAGCGAATTAATAAAAAAAATAGATTTTAAGCGCCGTTGGTTTTCTTCTGGATGCAAAGCTTGGGTTGGTTGTAGGTAACGCTCACTGTCTTGTTCTATTTCTTACGTTATAATTTCTATTTTTTTCTCTCCTATGTGCAGAACCATTTTCCGAAAAAAGAAATGAATTCTTCTAAATACCGCTGGAAATGGATGTTCTGCATTTGGAAAAAAAATGCTTATTATACAAAATGATTCATAGTTTTTAAACTTGTATATAAAAATAACCTCTGACCATGGGCATAGACGTTTATGGACCTTGAATGCGTATAAAACCCCATAACTAAGTATTTATCTGAAACACTTTAAAGAGGGAAAAAATAGTCATTCAGTAAAATTAAAGTGTACCAAGTTTGAACTGAAATCCTTCGGTTGTTTAGAAAAGGAAATGGACAAAAAGGAATAATTTTTTGAAACTTCAATCTGTATCTCCTTGACAACGAAAAGACACCTGTTACCATACTCTTCGCGACAAAGTCGGAAGAGTGTATTGTATTTACTCAAACTGTTTTTGAAAACGTTAAAAAAAGTCCTAGAGCAATAATTCTTGCACTATTTTAAGCGACTATGAAAAAATCCATCTGTCTGTTTTGGATGTCACGAAATGTTTGTTAACACGATAACTTGAAAATGAAAGGTCCTATCATATTCGAATTTTGACAAAAAATCGTTTGTTGTTTGGTGACAAACCCTATTGTTTTTCTTGGAAATCATGTAATAAATACACCCTTTTCAAAAGGGTTGAAAATTAAAAAAAGTAACTCCCAAAGTATACATTGAATTGATTCAAAACTTTTCCAGTAAATTTAAGTTAATTTGAAACTAATAAACTATGAAAAAGTTCACACTGTGGATTTATTATAACACTATTGATAAGAAATAATCACCCTTTTCAACTGAAAATAATATTAAAGTACTGATGACCTTTTAGCTACCAAGTAGCCATCATCAGAGTAAACTAAATTATAAATCAAAATGTGTCTGTTATAATACTATTTGGGGATAATAATGTAAACAATGGATTACCCTCAGCTGAGACCACATTTCTAGTTTTTGAATGTACCATCGTTTACCAAAGTTATGAACTAAAAAACGGAAACACCCTGTATATGTATAACAGCAGTTGAACATTGTACTTGAAATCAATAATATAATATAATATAGCGATAATGTTAAAAATACGATGCAACGAGTTGAAACTGAGGAACAACAAAACATTACATAAGTGTACAATATACAATCTAAATCGATGACGATATTAGTTGTAAATTACAATAACATGGATCAACTTCCTGTCATAACAAAGCAAATTAGAAAAATAATGAAATAAAATGTGTTGATTCTACATTGGATAATAAAAAAGAGAATGACAGGTAATAATGTAGAACATAACATTCGAAAGCATGCAGCAGGTAGTTGCCTACAGGTTTTAACCCGACTTCTTAAGTATGTTATGCTATATTTGAATTAGAACTAACAGTACATCAATTTTGTTGAAGTTCAACAGGTGGAAATCAGATTAGACATACTCAACTAAATTATCTGTTCAGAAATGGTTTATATTATCATAATGAGGATAATTGTATGACTCAAGGACTTATGCCATATTACATGTTGTACAATTTGCTGTAGGAGTTATTCAGGAGATGAAAATCGTCAGGTCGAGTAATGACTTCTTGGGATTGTACAATTTGTTCATGGAATGGAAGTGCTGAGATGCAGACATAATTTTTGCCTCGCGCGAATTTTGCCATTGACCTTGTCTGAGGTTAGGTCTTTTCGATTCTTATTAATAATTCTGAAATAGATATTTTTCTTTTGTTCTCTAAGATTGCAGTCTTACTAAGTGAGAATGTTGGAAACTACTTTTATTCTTGAAATCAAGATTAATCCCCATTAGATCGTGAAAATAACTATTATGGAGCCCATAAACTATAAAACAATTCAAACTGTGTTTTTTTTTACTTCATTTGGGCAATAAAAATATTAGTGAAAATCTGCGTTAGTCGAACATATTTTAAATACAGGTTACACCATTTCTCAAGAAAGTTTATCACTCTTGAAACACAGTAATGACCAATATTTCGTATTGACAATTAATAATACCTAACAACGTTTAATTGAATATTTAAAAATACAAGTTTAATTCAAATCATTCGTTTGAATTTGAATGAACCAGCAAATGTAATTTCAACACTTCATCATTGTACCAATTATTTGAGGTTTCATATTAATTTATAAAGGATTTTCTCTGTGTAAATTATGATTTGTGATTGATTCAGAATTATTGTTTCAGCATTTCGAATTGGATAAAGAAAACTTGCAAACTTTAGCCTTACGATTATCCTGTGCATCAAATTCTCTGTACAGAGAACTTTTATCAGTTAAGGATAACATATCAAAAGTAGACACACAAACTCTTTCCGATGTACATAATATAATATCTACCATTAAGCCTTTAGTATGCTGGTTAGATAGGTGAGTAGCAAGTTTCAATCCAGGAATATAGGTTGACATTCTGAAATTGTATACATTTTAGTCTTGTTATGAATTCAATTAGATTTAATTCTGGGTTCCGGCGGATACTATCCGTTCAAATTGAATAGTAAAATGTGAATATAATGAGTGCCGTGCCATATACATAAGCATGAAACATTTATAATTATTTTGATTGCATCCAGACATGTATTACTTCACAAGATTGTTGGGTATTAGACATAAAAAAACAATGTTCTACGTCTTTTCTTACGTTACAAAACGGACCAAGTATGTACGGTTAATCAAGCCTGAGCTCTGAAGAAGTGAACAATAAATCGCGAAACGTAAGCAGACGTACAACATTGTTTTTTTATATCCAATACCCAACCTCAAAATCTTGTGAAGTGAAACAGTTTTAGTATACAGTGCCAAGAACTTGGGATTTACATAGAAAAGATTCAAATTATCTACGCCAAAACCCTGTTACAACAATCATAATTTTACCCATAGTCCAAATACTTTGCATGTACAGAAAAAATAACAGAAAAATTAATGACTAGAAACAGTAGAAATGTTGAAACAGATTTGAATGATATAAATTATAAATAGGTATTTATAATTCCCAATAATATATATCTTTGTAAAGACATTTCCATGAGAGTAATCTAAAGCTTTGCTCTGCGAACCTCGCCCCTAATTACAAATCTATACCATAAGGAATAATAATCTTTCGCTAATATTTTTTTAATGAAATTCCTCAGTACGAAAACAAATATTTTTTCAATTCCTTCACATAATGTTATGACCAAAAAATTGACATGAAATGGTTTCTCTTTATTTCCGCCTGTAATCGTTTGTTCAGAAGTTACTTAATTGTGTGTGCGTAAAGGTCTCGTTATCAAAAAAAAATCCACCCATATCCCGGACAACACCTATTTCACGTGAACTATGGAAACGGACTTTTCCATTAAGCTAACCCATTTTCATGTTAATATTATTATTATTATTGTTGTAGGAGGGAACCAGTGAGGTTCCCTTCTGCCTACATCAAGGCGCATTGCAACACATATCACCTAGTGCAGCAGTTCCCATCCCACTCAAGAGTGTTTACCAAGCTCCTGGTGTGCGTGAACGTATCTAACAACCACTCAAGACTGAGTGTCCAGATAGTTGGTTAATGCCCTGAAGAGGTTTAGCACCCCTCTCTTATCTACTTTCTAGAGCTGCTTAATGTCCCATAGCTCTATGGAGAATGCTATGCGTTTTGGGGAATCAGTGTTTTTTCGTTTGCATCACCTGCCCAAGGGTGAATTGCTCAGATTTTTCTTGAGAAGGTGGTAGTTAAAAGGTCTATATCCCTTTAAAATCTGGGTCAGCAATTTTTCTTTTTGTTGGTTCAGTTCGTGCCCTAAATTCACGATATTCAGGGTACGGCTTTAATGTGCCAAGTTCGATATATCCGTTATTATAGGAGATATCAAATAAATATATTTACAAGAATTGTAGATATCTATAATCTTCACGTTTTAAAATTATTTTCATATGTACAGATTGTTCTATATTATCAGGGTGAACAAAACATACATTTGCTTAAATGAAACAACCCATATTTTATTTCGAATTTTGATTAGGATCATCTTCCCCATACTTTCAATAAATGCTAAAATGCAAAAAAAAGACAGTATGTGGCAAATGTGCGGATTAACATGGAACTAAAAACGGCGTCAACCACGAAAAAATGTAACTATGAAACTGCTAATTTAAAATATCTTCTTAGTTGTAATATAAATCAAACAACGGATGATTCAAAATTTCTCACTTCAAATATCATTTAAAGAGCATAGTAGATTATACTGGAAATGGTAGAATAGAATTCCCATGAAGAACTAGAACTTAACCTACACAAAGAAGATTTCCCAGGGACTTATCAATTCAAAAGACATATCTCTAAAAAATCTAGACAGCAAGACATTACAATTGTATATTCGTAGCGTTAAAACATTTTTGATGAATTAATTGCTTTAATTGAAGGATGTAATCTGACGTATTCCGAAATTATTATTATTTTATGTGAATGTTTCCAAATTTACTCAATGGAACCGTTCAGTATTTTAGTATATATCAACTACTATAATAATGCGAACTTCAAAAAGAATGATGTCGTACTTGTAGAGGTCTGTTTTGAAAATAAATTGACAAAAACATTGTAAATTTTTATTTGTGATATAAATATTGACATTATAAAAACAATCTTTCATTTTAAATTTTTTTAGAATTTGTCGGACTCATGCTTTGTTCCAGCTGGAAGGAAACATCAAGTTTGTATGAAAGGTTAAATAACCCCTCCTCTTGCAACATTCCATCGCTGGCTCACACGATGTTCCTTGAACATTATAGGTTTTCCTCTCTTGCAGCAAAAGCATTGAGAAAAAACTCTGCAAAAAACCGTAAATTCTGGGGCACATTCCTTGAGAACAACAGACGGAATTCCGTCTGACCTCATAGCCATTTGGTATTGAGACCAACCAGAATGACGAAAGACATTTTCAGCCATATGGCTATCGATGGTAGCAATATTAGAAGGTTCCTTCTCTTGTGAATCCAAAGGGCAATTTGTTGTAAACATTTCAGCAAAATCTTTGGTTTTTTCTTGAGGTGTAGTAGCTAGTGTGGCAACATCTTCAGTTAGAGGAAGGAATGAGTTTTGAAAAATGAAAGCATTGTAACATTTTCCAACAGTAATGGTGAACCATTTTCAAAAAATTCTAAATAAACCAGACCATTCACTATTCCATCAAAATAATAGGGTCCAATTTCGTCACCTCTAACTATACCACCCCAAACATTCAGAGACCACCTAGTTTGTCTGTGAGTAGGTATAAGGTAGAGATTACTTTTGGAATAATAATGACAATTAGGTATATTTACGATTCCATTTGCATGAAACATAGCTTCGTCTCCAAACAGGACAAAATCAAAGAAGTCTACTTGAGAGTGGATTTGTTGTTGTGCCCATTGGTAAAAGGCAACTCTCCGGGGAACATCATCGTCGACTAACTTTTGATAACTGAATATTATGGTATAGATGGATTTTGTTTTTCGGAGTCGGACGAATTTTTCACTAATATCTTGTTGGTGCGAAATTTCACTTGAATTAACTTGTGGATTATCCATAATTTCCAGCATCACATTAAATTAATGTTTTTGTCCTTTCATGTTCTTTATAAACCATTGAACCCGTATGAGTAGAACGATCCGTTAACCTTTCCAATTTGCAAATTCTTTGTATTTACAAACAATTTTTCATGCATTCCCAATACCCAAATTATGTTGGTTAATTCTTCAAGAGGAATGTTCATTTTAAATATTAATTAGCTATGTCTTTACAAATTAATATACATTACACAATTTGGAAGCAGTTTGTTAAATGACAAGGTTGTAATTATTACTGCAGACTGTCCTATATTGTCATTTTTCCACGGCTAACTATTTATAATAAAATAATTTAAAAAAAATTGAAATACAGGGTGATCATTTGAGAACATTTTTTGTTTGACTTTTGGTTCGTCCTCTATTCAGTTGCAATACTGAAAAAATGTCAGTTTGTCATAAAACTGGACCAATTTAAAAAAACTTTTGCGTTATCGTATTAAAGTCAAGTTGTTTGGAGTAATAAGCGTTGAATTAGCAATGTTTTTCATATGAAATTGGACATGACATCTAAAATACGCCATACAATTATATGTTTAAACCCTATATTGAAAATATAATATATATAAATATCTAAATTCGAAATGATATAAAGGGGTTCCATTAAAAAAATATATGTATGTTTTAACTTGTTAATACAGAAACAAGTTAAAACAAACATATATTTTTTTAGTGGAACCCTCTTTATATCATTTCGAATTTAGTTATTTATGTATATTATATTTTCAATATAGGGTTACATATGAGAATAATTTTAAAATGTGAAGTTTACATGTCTACAATTTTTGTAAATGATTTTATTTGATATTTATAATGATTGTTATATCGAACACACTAATGCACCCTGTATATTACTTATATAATATATTTCGTAGTCATTCTTTAGTATTAGTGCTACTAGGACTAAAATGAATCTTCATTCTGACGTTTCGATAGTTTATTTTTATCTATACCAAACGATGTATACACACGGTCCTATAAAAGTACTGTTATGTGAAATTGCTCATTCATGTTTTCCAGGTCTCCATTTGCAGGCGATAAAGATTATATGGATAATAAAACACAAATGTTGCAGTTGGCTTTTGAAATGGCAACTAATGCTCATAGGGATATATTTTCAGAAAAACCTGTGGTTACTATAAGGAAAATTTGTGAAAAATTAGCCAAAATGGCTGATCATATAATTCAGGTGAATACTTTTCTTTCCAGTCAATTATGCCCCACAATAAAAAAATGAATGAACATATTTAAGTTTCCAATTGCAAAACGTTACAGCACAAAAATACAATTTTTCATCACACTGTAACCATAATACTTAAAAATACTCGTGGAGGTGTGATAGTTGATTATTTATATATAAATTCTCGGGAAATAGGTCACACTAACACATATGTTTACTATTTTCGTCTTTACGTAATTTTCGGTCTCACGACCATCATCAGAAGACGTATCACTGTCTAAAACGGTTTTTTTTAAAACTAACTGTATCAAGCACAAAGCTTCCTCATTGCATTAATTTCAATTAAAATTGACCACGTCGCGAATTGAACAGAAACACGAATAATCGAAATTGTAACACATTAATGTTTTAAGTATATGAATATGTATCAAGACGCCACTGCATAGCAATCTATCTCTAGTAATCGAAGTCAACTCGACATGTGAGAATATGACTGAAAAACCAAACGTACAAGAATCCACTTTCAAACTAAATGCTAAAGATTTATGAGGTAATACGAAAAGGTAGTCCGACCTTACTAGAAATATTGATTATTTCAGCCTTTAACCTAAAATACACTTTTAACATTTTAAAGACGTATGTAGGAATCTGCAAGGGTTTCAATTAATTAAATTTGTATAAATTTGACTTAATGATTGAACGCCTGTTCTATGATTTACAAACTTCAAGGGTGGACTTTTTTTTAGTTATTTATTAAACATATATTTCGATCAGTCTATTTCTCACAAATCTATCAACATCCATCAGCTGCATTACAATTATTATTATAAATTACCTTCGTTACGTCACGTCACACTATTTGTTTTCATATTTTTTTGTAAAGAGCCAAAATCCTATTTAATATCTTTGAATTGAGGATGTCATAATATTTTGTGGTTTTCGAATTGAGAAATTGTTTCACTGCAAGAGATAAAAATGTTCATTTTCAAGCAACAGGAATTGTTTTCATTTTTCATATTGGTGCAAAATAAAAGCTGATAACAATTTGTGGTATCACGGAAAATAATCTGAAATTCGTATGATTATAAAACTGTTCAAATATGAATAATGAAAATTAAAGACGTATCGTGTCCCTGTAAATTTTATTGGTCTTTGCGCTGCCTCCTGGGGGTCGACTGCTCGCCTATGACTATTATCGGCGGATTTTGGTTCATCACAGAAGGTTATTTTTTGGATTATTTGAGAACTTAAGTAGTATAACTGGGCTACCTCTGGACCACCGATGAGAGACCTTACAGATAAGTGGTCTGGTAGAACTATACAGGTTGTTTGTAGGAGTAAATATGACCACGAAAGGCGTTTTGTCACATGTTCGGTCTGGTAAATATATACAGGTTGTTTGCAGGGGTGGGATGTTGTTTGTAAAGACATGTGATGACGTCAAACAAAGATGTGTCATGGTATGTCACGCGTTCGAGGCCTGGTAAATATATACAGGTTGTTTTTAGGGGTGCGGTGATGTTTGTAAATATGTGTGATGGCGTCAGTCACATGATCATCTTCGATGAGGTGTCATGTCGTCTGTGGACTGTCATGACGTCTGTGATGTGTTAGAAGTCTGTCATGTGTTCGAAGTCGTGTCACCTGTTCGAAGTCTGTCACGTGTTCAAAGTCGTCTGTCACATGTTCGAAGAGTCGTCTGTTCAAAGTATAACTTTATAAATAGGTATCAAATGAAAGGTCTCAACTCATAGAATATGAATTTTATTATTTTCAGTAGTAAAATCCAATACGGTGGATACAAATATCCAGCTATAGTTTAATAGACATCAAATGGAATTGCTCAACTCGGTAAAGTACAAAATGCCTACATACAAGTCTATGAGCTGTCATGATAGCTGTGAAACATGTCATAACAATAACGCCATCTACCTGTAATAGTGGTAGCCAATATATGGGGTGTCAAGTGGTCAATTTATGATCTGTCCCATACATAAATGTCATTGAGCTGCCAATCAATCAAAATACGAGTAGTGTACAAAAGAGTTGGAAAATCCAAAACTAAATACTCAACTAAGTAGTCCAGTGAACAATTCGTGGAACCGGAATATGGCAACAACCGCAGGGCCCAGCAAGGAAACTAACGTCCACCCCTCTAATAAAATGGAAATCAAAACAACAAGGAAAACAGAAACAAAGCCTAACAAGGTGGAACAATCTAAAAAGGTGGCGCAACCTAAAAAGATGGAACAACAAAAAAAGCGGAACAACAGAGTTCACAAACTAACAGCGAAACCAGCGCAAAAAATAAGAGCAGATATCTAAGCTGTTAACAAGCCTGATTCTATCGTATTCAGAAAAGAATCCAAGCGAACAAGAACAAATGTCATTTTTCAAAAGCATCTCACAGATAATTAAGCTCGCTCAATAATGAAAATGCAAGCTAACCAAGCAAATCATATCAACGATAACTCAGCTCACTCAACAATGAATGCACAAAGCGAAAACCAGCTACCCTCCAAATAATGTTCTGGAATGCGTGTAGCATCACACAAAAGAAAGTTTTACTAGATCAACACCTGCAACTGGAAAACATAGACGTTGCACTAATCAGCGAAACATTCCTGAAACCGTCGCACAGGTTTTCGGTCCCTAACTACACGGTTTACAGGAAGGATACAAATATTAACACAAGGAGGAGTAGCGATCCTAGAGAGAAAGAGCATATCACACAACGCACTCCCAATTCAGAAAGAATTGGAAACGATAAAGGCGATAGGAAACGAAATGGGGCCAGTTGGAAATTTACCGCGCGTACAATTCTCCCAATAAGAAACTAGATGAAACCGAAATAGACGGCTTTCTAGGGAGAAACGTACCCACAATAATAGTGCGTGATCTGAACTGCAAACATACAGATTGGAACTGCAGGACGACAAACCCAAAAGGAAAACAGCTGCACAGATATTGTACAGCCTTATCAGATTATAACAAAGGAGGAATTGAACTCGGATCATAACCCAGTGTACCTTACGGTAGGAGATGAAGCCGAAGAAAAGGCCGCCTACAACACTAATTTAATAATTTACGGACTACGAGATAATGAAACCGCTTATAAACCTAATCGCTCAAAGCCTGAAAATACGAAATACGAACGCGCTAGAAAACGCAATAAGTCATTTCGACAGAACAATAAAAACGGCCTTTAACGAATCAACAACTATCACCAGGAAAGAAATTAAATCTGGACACATCCCCCATAGCATAAAAGCCCTCATCAAACAGACAAACAGGACAAGAAAGGTATTTCATCGAACGAAATCACCTCAAGATAAAGTGGTACTAAATAAGCTGAACACGGAAATTCAGTATGCCCTATCAGACTGCAGGGACGAAAATTTTAACGCTAAAGTAGAAACATACATCGCCCTGGGTTTTTGCGAAGAAGCTAAGGGGAACAAGCACCCCGATACCCGCACTCAAATTAGAAAATGGCAACGCAGCAGTGACAGATCTCGGGAAAGCAGAATCATACGCTGCGACGCGAGAAGTCCAATTCACCCGAACCCAAGTAAACTACCGCGAAACAACGAGAAAGTTGAAATTGAGGTGAAGCTTATGCTAAGGATAGAGGAGTATAGATTCACAGAAGTAACAAAAGATAAAATCAAAGACACAATAAAAAGCACAAAGGTCCGGATAGCCCCCGGCAGTTAACTTTCCTTCCCCACCTAAGGAACATAAAGAAAAAGGGAAATCAGATGAAGGATTCACCTATATCCGCGACTCAACAGGAAAAGCAAACCAAGTACCAAAAGTAAATTCAAGGATATACTTCTGTGATAAGACCGACAATAACATACGCCGCCGAAATATGGTTATAAGCATCACCCGCGCAACTAAAGAATTTGCAAATAATACAGAATAAGGTAATCATATCCTGTCTAGATGCATCATATTACGTAACAAACGACTTGTTCCATAGGGACACAGGAATTCCTAAAATTGAGGAAATAACACGGAAACAGCGACAAACACATATCAAAACATGGAAACGCATAGAAACCCCACAATCAGAGGCGCAGCGTCATATGACCCGCTGTTGGAGCCAAAGTACAAGAAGCCAAGACCGGCCCTTGCACTTAATGCCCAAAATGAGCAATAAAGAAGAAATACATCAAAATAATAAGCAAAAGAGCTTTTAATAAAAACGCTGCGGAAAAGGAGCAAATGCAAGATCATAAGTAAAAGCAATGATGATGACGTATCCTCCGTTTCAACTGATTTCATTAAGCGACGACCTGGAAGGATGTCATCATCTTAATATTTTCATACAGAATTATCAGTATTGATAAGTGTTGTGAACTGAACGAATTCTGTGTAAAAGTAGAGTAGAGACAAAATTTTACGAAGACAAAAATATCGCTTTAATACAGTTGAACCGTTTATGTATTGATGAAAACATATATAGATGTGACACTGCGCAATATCCAGAGACGTAAGATACCAGTGTACATACGGTTTGATCTAGTGGCTAACGGAATAATGTTATTACAAATAAACTCGTTATAAATCTCAGTGTATGGAAAATATCCCAGTTCATCAATTTTTTTCAATGTTTCCTTCAGTAACTGGTATTTTGGTGGATGTAAAGATTTTGACTAAATTTATACGTTTTCAAACTTGAACCACAGGTTACAGTTCGTAAAGTATTTGGAAGCAAAGAGCTGTTTGTCTAAATTTTCAATGTCAGACCCTAACTTGATAATATCCAACTAGTCTTAATTTTGCTTAACAATTTTCACAGTATGTAAAGGGGATTCGATATCAAACTGAAACAAACGTATGTAAATAAACACTTGTTATGTACTATGTACATCTAATTGATTATTCTTTATGTAATATTGGAGTGTAATAATTACTTCTTTTAACAGATATTTATTTATTCGTTCAGTATACAAATTCTGACTGATATAATGATTTTAATTCTGATATCAATCCGACAAAACTTATTTATTATTATTGTTTATTACTGTTATAACAGTAATAAACACTTTGATTGTTGCAACAACAAGGTTGATCTCGCTATTTAATTGCAACAACCTCCCCACCGGCTTGATTGATTCCATCAGAACAAAATGGGAGTGGACATAATTTTGTTATTGTCTTATTTACTTCCTTCCATTCATTGAACGTATTTTAACCACTCGAACCCTTTTATCAGGTCCTGTCATTACATATAAGCTAATCGCCATTCAAGAGGTGGAATGTTATCCTCTTTTACTAAAATTAACTCGTTGACCTTTAAATTGTCATATACCTCAGCCGATTTTGGTTTAATTGAAGCCTATTCAAATATTCTATGGACCAACGTTTTCAAAAGAGTTCTCATTTTTGACAACACTCCCAGATTTTGAGCCTTTTGTCAGGAACGTCTAAAATATTGATTTCCGGAAAAGAAATTGTTGATTCTCCAATCAGAAAGTTACTAAGTGTGAGACAAATAATCTTCTGGATCTGTTGTAATAGAAGAGAGAGGCCTAGAGTACAATATGACTTCAATTTGTCATAAAAGAGTTGTGACTTCTTCAAAATTCAAAACACTCTTTTCCATAACCCGTTTGAGATGAATTTTTGGAGATTTTATAACCGCTTCCCACAATCTTCCCCGGTGTGGACGTATTTCCTTAGTAGATAGAAAATTTGTTTATACACTAGTTTGTGGTGTTGTACTTTGAAAAGGGGGAATTTGTCAAACACTTGTCATGTACGTGTCAAAATGACAAATACTTTCCAAAAACTTGTCAAACGCTTGTCAAAACACATGAAAATGTCAAACTCTTTCCACAACACGTGTTGAAAACATGTCGTAGCATGTGACTTAATGTAAGGACACGTCATCGAAACGATTAGTGACGTTATTGTGCGTCGATCATAACTCGTGAACTTTGTTCGCCGGATAATGTAGTGAAAGTATCGATGACTGGAAGCTCTAACTATCAACCACTGCAGTCTTCATCTCGAGCTATAAGTTCAATATTAATTGAAATGAGGATGGGCTAGTTATATGTATTTAATATTAATGTGTCTACTTCACATATCTTTCAAATTTCAAATTCAATTTCAATGAGAGATATCTATTTAACCTCGCATATGATCTCATGCGTCGTTTCCCGCGTTTCAATACGAACATTAGCCGTATTTTGATTGGTTCGCATCTCAATGACATATGTATGGGATAGCTGATAGATTGACCACCTGACACCTCATATAATGTCTACCATTATTACAGGTAGATGACGTTATTGTTATGACATAAGATGTTTCACTGGTTTCATGACTCATTGGTATACAGCGATTGTGTACTTTACGAATCGAGCCCTTTCATTTGATACTCATGAAGCTTTAGTTGGAAGTTTTTCCTATTTGTCTCCGCCATATTGAATTCTTCTACTAAAAATCATAAAATTCATATTCTATGTGTT
Source organism: Endomychus coccineus (assembly GCA_958510875.1). NCBI lineage: Eukaryota > Metazoa > Arthropoda > Insecta > Coleoptera > Endomychidae > Endomychus > Endomychus coccineus. Next base: position 88,234,974 of record OY294069.1, on the reverse strand, counting down.
GAGACCATTTATTTGATACCCACAAACATATACTTTAAACAGACGACTCTTCGAACACGTGACAGACGACACGAACATGTGACAGACGACACGAACATGTGTTAAGATGTACTATATGACTATATATGGTCAAATGAACTTTATTAACTTACTAAGAATTTATCATACTATTGCCAACGTGCTTTGTTATTAATAAACAGCACGTTCATAATGTTATATATTCTCGCTCGACTTAAAGAGACTTTAATTATTAGTTGTTACTTTGCCTTGTGTAGTAGCTATAATTCCTGCTGTATTTTACTTAATACATTTTTTAAAAAGTAAAGTTCCAAACGGCAGATCATAATTGGCGCAGTCGGTAGGATTCCAAAACAAAGTTTATCGCAAATTTTGGTTTATTTCAATAATTTATTTGGAAGTAAATTCAGTGGTTGACACGCAAAGGGTACCAAACATCGTTCGCTGGACCGTGATTCAACTACAAGAACCAACGACAAGTGAATATTGTCACCAGGGCCTGAACAACCTCTTCAAGCCGCAGGAAGCAGAGGACAGCATCGCCGAAGCTCCTATACTTAAGAAAGAAGGAAGAATCAAAGATATGAAGACAGCATACGTAACAGTACTGTAAGCATTCTCAATTCCTTATTCCATTATCCAATTTTTCAAGTGATTTATAATTTTGATGAGCGATTCTGATCAAGAATTTTATTCTCCTATTAATAATAATAGAAGTAGAAGTCCAATCTCACGTAATAACTTATATTCAAATAAAGAACATATTAATACAGATATGACAGAATTACAATTGCAACAATATCATTTAAACTCAATCCCCACATATGATGGAGACAAAGCAACTCTTGCTATTTTTATTACTGCTTGTGAAAATTTAATTAATACATTTACTTAGATCAATAATTTCAAAACTAGAAGGTAGGGCTAGAATATTGATTGGTACTCGTGAAGATGCCACAAATTGGCCAAGAATCAAAGAATTATTATTACAATATTTCTCAGATCAGAGAAACGAGGATTGTTTAGTCAGGGATCTCATGTCATTGAAACCCGAGCCTAGAGAATCTTCATATCAATTCGGTATGAGAATTCAAGATGTAAGAAGTTTATTGCAAACAAAATTAAGATTAACTATTAATGATGATAACATACGTACAGTTAAAACGAACATATACGACAATTTAGCGTTACAAACATTTTTGCATGGTTTACCGTCACAATTAGGTTTAGCTATCCGTATACAGAAACCGCCTCATTTAGAACATGCGATGAGTTTAGTTGTAGATGAAGAAAACTTCATGTACGCAGATAGACATTATAATCCAAATAATAAACATATGCAAAGCTATAATAAAATTCCAGCTAGAATGAGTAGTACTCATAATTATACGGTATCATCACCGTCATCTAATATGTTTATTCCTAAATTCACTTCAAGTCACGCACCTCAAGTTTCACACTTTAATAGAGCACATAATACACAATTCAGAAATAGTAATAATCATTCTCAGAATAATTTTAAGCCACAACAATCATTTAATACATTCAGACATCCACAACAATCAACGAATTACTACAAACCACCCCAACAACAATTTAATTCATACAAACAACCACAACAAACAGTAAATGCACATAATACATTCAAACGCTATGCAAATAATAATTATAAATCAACTCCGATGGAAACTTCCACGGTTAACATGTCGAAGAATACCCAAAACGTACGTCCACAATATCAAAGACCTGCACCCGTAAATTGGGCTGCCGAAGAACTATTTCACCAAGAGATAGAAACAGACGAAACAGAACAGGAAATAGAGCCTGAACATTCGGAAATCGAATATTCAGAGCCTTATTCTCATGATAATAATTATTATTTTGAAGAACAAAGCGAATATGAAAATTTTCAGTTGGACCAAACCTTCAACAATCCACCATAGTTCAATTAAATAATGACAATAATCCTAAACTACCGTATATTATAATTCCCGAACTTGACATAAAATTAATGATCGATACTGGCTCTATGAAATCATTAATTAGTAAGGATACAGTTGATAAATACTACAAACAATTTGTAGAACATGAACCTTTCAAAATTCAATCTGTACATCATGTTAGTTACCACGATGAAATTGTTAGAATACCATTACCAAAAATATTCAATGTTAATAATGATAACAACAAATTCTATGTTTTCGATGTAAATTCACAATACCAAGGATTGATTGGCCTAGATTTATTAAGAACATTGAAAGCCAAAATTGATTTCGAGAATAATCTCTTAGTTACTGAAAAAGCTAAAATTCCAATCTATTTGCCTGACAATAAACGCGTAAAAACATTTATGAATTATAAACTAATTATTCAACCTCGCATGGAACAGATAATAAAATTACCCGTGAATTCAAATCAAAGTTACGGAATATTAAACAAAACAACTTTCTTTGAAGGAGTAGAATCACTTGCATTAGTAAAAATAACTGATGGTATAGCCACTACTACAGTTATTAATTCAAGAACAAACCCCGTTAAAATAACTATTAATAAACCTTTGGACATTGACGACTTCGAAATAGATAAATACAATGCTTCTTGTAATCAATTAGAAATTAATAATAATCAAATTGAAACAAATTCAGACCTTAATTCCACATTAAATAACAATTTATCGAACATAAGATTAGATCATATGAATGAAGAAGAAAAACACGCCATTCGCAAACTATGCAAGGAATACAAAGATATATTTTTTTGTGAAGGTTTACCTTTGACTTTTACCAACCAAGTGAAGCATAAAATAAGACTTTCAGATGACAATCCTATTTTCACTAAATCATACAGACTACCACATATACATCAACAAGAAGTTAAGAAACAAATTAATCAATTACTTGACCAAGACATTATACAGCCATCAGCATCACCTTGGAGTAGTCCTGTACTAATAGTACCAAAGAAAATGGATGCAAGTGGAAAACGAAAATGGCGTATGGTAATTGACTACAGACGTCTAAACGACCATACAATCGAAGATAAATATCCGTTACCTAACATTTCAGATATTTTGGATAAATTGGGCAAAAGCCAATATTTTACAACACTGGACTTAGCATCAGGTTATCACCAGGTAGAAATGTCTCCGGATGATATTGAAAAAACAGCTTTCAGCACTGATGGAGGGCATTACGAATATAAAAGAATGCCTTTTGGTCTTAAAAGCGCACCGGCTACATTTCAACGGATCATGGATAACATATTGAGAGGGGTACAGAATGAAAAATGTTTTGTCTATTTGGACGACATTATAATATTCTCCACCTCACTACAAGAACATCTAGAACGTTTAAAGTCCGTATTCGAACGTCTAAGGCAGGCTAACTTCAAAATACAATTAGATAAGAGTGAATTTCTTAGAAAAGAAGTCACCTATCTTGGACATATTATTACAGCAAACGGAGTGAAGCCGAATCCTGAAAAAATCAATGCTATCTTGAAATACCCAATACCCAAAACCAGGAAAGAAATCAAAAGTTTCCTAGGACTCATAGGTTATTATCGCAAATTTATAAAGGACTTTGCTAAAATAACAAAGCCCATGACTAAATGCTTAAAAAAGGACGCAAAGATAGAACACACGACAGAATTCATAAACACATTCGAAAAATGTAAACATATACTCACGAACGACCCAATACTCCAATACCCAGACTTTGAAAAACCTTTCATACTAACCACAGACGCTTCAAACGTAGCCATAGGGGGCATTTTATCACAAGGTACTCTCGGAAGAGATAAGCCAATTAGTTTCGCTTCACGAACACTTAACGAAAGTGAGCAAAAATATTCAACAATAGAAAAGGAACTGTTAGCAATAATCTGGGCAGTAAAATATTTTAGACCATATCTTTTCGGACGTAAATTTTTCATTTATACCGATCACAGACCTTTAGTCTGGCTCATGAAATTAAAAGAACCAAATTCAAAACTTGTTCGATGGCGCCTTAAATTAGAAGAATTTGATTACGAGATAATTTATAAAAAAGGAAAGTATAATATAAATGCAGACGCCTTGTCAAGAGTTCAGATAAATACATTAACAGAACCGCTAGAAAATGAATCAATGATACCTAATGTAAACGATACCCAAGAAAATTTAAACGACATAACACAAGATCTCGACCAAATTTTACAAAATCCTGACTTCACTACTGTTTTGGACGATTTAATAGACAGTATTCATTCTAATGTAAATACCGAAACAAAAACTGTTATTCCTATATCGGAAGATGTTATTGAATCAAAACCTAACCAATACTACATAATGACAGTCGCAAACTATCCAAGACCAGTAAAGAAAATCAATTATGACAAACAACGTAAATATGTTGTACAAATTTCAGCACATGACAATGAACATGAAATAACAAATTTTTTGAAAGAATATACGACCCCTGAACAAACATACTATTTCAATTTCGACAAAGAGCAAATGTACAAAGACTTTTGTTTTGTATACACTAAATTATTTAACAATAAAGGTCCAAAAATAATTAGTTGCAATCAACATAGAATACCTATAATTCATCCAGAAGATATACATGATATACAAAAATATCATGAAGGAAAAACTAATCATAGAGGAATTAACGAAACTATAAAACAACTATCAAATAAATATTTTATGCCTAACATAAAAGAACATGTAACTAATTATATAAACGAATGCGAAAAGTGTAGACGCGCAAAGTACGACAGAGACCCACCTAAAATTTCTATTGCTTTGACTGAAACACCCAGTAAGCCTTTTCAGGTAATTCACATAGATATATTCTCTGTAGAAAATCAGATATATTTGACTATTGTAGACGCCTTCAGTAAATTAGGACAAGCAATACCAATGACATCAAAATGCTCAATTGATATGACTGACGCTTTGATAACTTATTTCCAATTTTACGGAACCCCCGAAACCATTACAACTGATAATGAATTCAATAATGAAACTGTCAAACAATTATTACAATTACATAAAATTAAACCACATTTTACAACACCGAGAAATCCGGCATCGAATGGTATTGTAGAACGTTTCCATTCTACACTACTTGAACACATAAGACTTATGAAACAAGAATTCACACAAACTACCATCCAATCCTTAATAAAGTATGCAATCATAGCATATAATAACAGTATACATTCTAATACAAATTTCACGCCTTTTGAATTAACTTTAGGACATGCACAAAATAGAGATATTTTTGACGTAGATGACCAGAATAAGATATTACAAGAATATCTAAATAATCACAAAAGAAAGTTAGCAATCACTTACGATAAGGTTAAAGAGAAAATTGAAAAACATAAATTACAAACATTTGAAAAGCGAAATAAAGATACATCTAATATCCTATTTGAAAATGTAAAACAAGTATATACCAAGGTGGATAGTCGCACTAAAACAGCACCTAAATTCGATGGTCCTTTCGAAGTAATTAACGTAGATAAAGAAAAGAATATCGCAAAAATAAAAAAAGATAAAACTGCAAAACAATCACATTTACGACAGTTAAGACGCCCTGTTATTGTTGCAGATTGTTCATCATCACGACCGACAACTCGATCGCAAACCCAGAAATCAAAATTACAAAAATAATAAACAATCCTGGCCTCCTGACCCTCAAAATAGGAAATATGCAAAATACAATCGATTATTGGAATCTTATACGTACTTTCGAATTAAAACCTCTAGAAGACAATTATAACTATCTTTATGAACAATCAATCAAAATTGAAAGTTATCTCAATCAAACAGAAAATGGCGATACATATCGTTCAGAATTGGTAAATTACCAGAATCTTTTAGATCATGAATTAAGCGAAACTGAAAAAATATTAAAACAAATCATACCACCAATGCAACGAAGAAAAAGAGGATTAATTAATGGAATAGGTTCAGTATTCAAAGCCATTACCGGAAATCTTGATCAAAGTGACGCTGAGAGATACGACTTAGCTTTAACTCAATTAACAAATTCTCAAAATAACATGAAAACTTTACTCGATGAACAAATAACATTGACAGAATCAGCAGTGATAAAATTCAATGAGACCACGAATAGGTTGATAAACAATCAATTAAAATTAGATAAACAATTTAAATTCATAGCAGAAAAACTGAAACAAACTCAACTAGAACAAAATAAGCTTGAAGATGCACTAGTATTTCAAATGCTACTTATTCAAATGATAACGACAGCAAATACTAATAAAAATATATTAGAAACATTAGTAACTGCAATTACTTTTGCAAAACTAGAGACTTTACATCCTTCCATATTAGAATCGGAAGATTTACTTCAAGAATTATATCAAATTTCACAAATAAAACCAAAGGTTCAATTGCCTTTTGAAATCAATTCAAAAACTGTTCAATTATATGAAAATGTTGCAATAATCAAATGTTATTATAAAGAGGGACAATTAGTGTTCATTATAGAGATTCCGATTGTAGAGTCCGCTCCTTATAATTATTATCACTTATATGCACTTCCAACCCAAAATCATTCATTCGAATACCAAGCAATTATTCCTCACAATAAATTCCTATCCCTTAATGAGAAATACTACAGTTTATCCAATAAACAATGCAAAGAAGTCACTCCATCCGAATTCCTATGTCAAGCTCAAGATACCAATATAATCAATGAAGAAAGTCCTTGTGAAATCCAATTAGCCAGATTCACGAAGAAATATCAATCTTGCAAATCAGTGAAAATCCAGATGCACCAAGAAAAAATCCAAAAGGTGGACACCGACCAATGGCTCGCAATATTCCCGGAAGAAACTATTATTAATAGTCAATGTAACGAACAAAAAGATATTACAGCATTAACTGGAAATTATATACTGAAAATTCCCGAAAGTTGCCAAATTCAAATAAAAGGAAAAATCTTCAAGACTTATCGGAATTCTATCAAAACAATTGAAAACATCCAACTTCCAGAAATCGTGATACCAACAACGATATCCCATCACAACTATGAAGAAATACCACCCATTCAATTGGATTCAACAAATTTAGATGAACTTCGCCCTTTGATGCATCAGTTAGAACATACCAGAAATGAATTAAAAACTATTGAAATTCCGCAATTTCACACGTCAACAAGTGTATGGAAAATCATATTATATATCATACTATGTGTAACCATTATAACCGTAATCTACAAGAAGAGAAACATTTGCAAACGGAAAGTGAAAGAAAATCCAACAATCATCGAAGTGCCGTTAGAAGCCATCAATATGAAAAATTAATAATCCCGTAATTTTTCAACTTCGGCAGGGAGGTGTTAAGATGTACTATATGACTATATATGGTCAAATGAACTTTATTAACTTACTAAGAATTTATCATACTATTGCCAACGTGCTTTGTTATTAATAAACAGCACGTTCATAATGTTATATATTCTCGCTCGACTTAAAGAGACTTTAATTATTAGTTGTTACTTTGCCTTGTGTAGTAGCTATAATTCCTGCTGTATTTTACTTAATAAATTTTTTAAAAAGTAAAGTTCCAAACGGCAGATCATAATTCATGTGACAGACGACTTCGAACACGTCACAGATGCCATGACTCGTCATCGAAGATAATCATGCGATGGACGCCATGGCACCTCTGTGACGTCATCACACATCTTTACAAACAACCTGTATATATTCACCAGGTCTCTAACACGAGACATACGCCATGACACCTCTTTGTGTTATGTGATAACACATCTTTACCCCCTACAAACAATCTGTATATTTCTACCAGACCGCTAATTTTTGAGATCTCTTATCAGAGGTTCAGAGGTAGCCCAGTTATAATTCTAACGTACAAGCAAGATTCTAAATGCACTTAATTAACGCTCAGTTGAATATGTTCCCAATTCAATATTAAATAAAAATTCAAATTTAATTCCTTGTACTCATTGTAACTGTTCGAGAAACTCTTAGATGATAGAAGTATAGTGATTTAATCTCCTAGGAAATAAGTGATCCGATGATTCTTCAACCGGCTTCACTTGACTTAGCCACGTTAAAAAAGAAAGAACAGGAACTAGGGTTTTACATCTTACCAAATAACCATGCAGTTCATCAGATCGCTGAAATCAAATTTGGATCTCCAGCACATGGTAGTTCTAAAATTGAGGAAGGAGATGAAATAGTTCAGGTACCCATTACTTCCCAGTTCTTTCCAATTCCCCATTAATTCTAAATGCATTATTGTAGGTCAATTATTTGACTGTAGTTGGCTGGCAAAGGAAGCATGTAATGTTTCTCCTGCAAGAGTCTCCACCGGAGATAGTATTAACACTGAAAAAAAGACCAAGACACACAAAAGTATATGGCCAAATATATATGAAACCATACAGATTACCCAGCAAAAAGCGCGGACAACCTTACTCTAGATGGAATGAAAATTTGCCGTCTCCAGTATTACTGCCAATGCCAGATTTATTTTCTATCAAGATCAACAGGTAATCACCTAGTCCCATTATTAATTGATTATTATCTCAAACCCCGATTGTCATACACAAATACTCTTGTGTCTGACATGGACATGCATTATGAAAGTTTGAAAAATGTCGAATTCCATTAAACTCAAAACACTAAGCACAAAATTCATCACCGTCTCGTACTAAAAAAATAAAAATCTAGTCGGGTAAAAATAAGCGAAGAATTGTGGACCGGCTAACAATGATAGTATTTAAAACTCTGACAATGTTTCTCAATCAAAGAGGCTCCAGAACCTTGCAGTGTTGAATTGATCCCCACAGGAGGGAGGAATAATCAAATTCTTAGTTTATATTTCAATTTGGTTACTGATTCGACTGGGAGATAAAGTTCATAGCTGGGTATCCTTCATTTATTTGGGGAACATCCATATCCTGAATGTTTTAGAAGTGAATTGAGAATTATTCTTAAGAAACTAAGAAAAGGAAATGGATAATTAAAGATTTATAATGGTAGTTTATCTTGACAATTGCTTTTTAATTATTACATTCTTTTTCATAATATTCCTTGGTCTGAGGGTATTTACTTGTATCTGCATCTGTACCTATTATTTTCAGTGTTTCAAAGAATTATAAAAATTCACAATTCTGACTTGAAAGTATTCATTTATTCTCATATGCTTGACATTGTCTCCTACCAGAGTGCTTTCAAATGAGTTTATCGATATGTGCTCTACTTGACAATCAGCATTGATTTATATATACAGCTTGAGTCACATCGAGCGGAGTATTGCCAGTTAATAAGTGCAATAAAGAATTGAAGCAGATGAGAATAACTTGTATCCCCAACCTGAAACAAAATTAATAAGGCGCATGTCAGTACCCGTTAACCACGGTCGTACATACAGGTCTGGGAACTCGAGGCTGTTTCCTATGTGAGAAGTGACTCCGCTAAGCGTCAACTGTCGCGTAGTACCAAAAAGGGTGGCGCAGTAGTCGAAGAGTGTTCTCTGACACTGTCATTCTTGACTTGTAAACACAAGGAATACCTGCGTTTTCAGAAACAAATTACGATACCGTGCATTGTGCCGAAATGCAAAACGGGGTACAAAAGTGTAAAGCAAGAAACTTCTGCTTTTAAAGTGCTGAAAGATGCGGAAATGCGAAAAAAGTGGATGCTTGCGATTCCGGATAGAAATCGTTCTAATGAGATCTTTTATGTGTGCCAGCATGTATAACGAAAAAGGGGAAGTTATTTTTAAGGTGAGTAATACATTTTGACAAGAGTAACAGTTCTATTCCTCTCTCAAATCAGAATACTTAGTAACACTGCTTGCGATTCCGGAAAGAAATCGTTTTACCACTTCGATCCAATCGCTAGCTAGTGACTGAGCGAGGGACTACGAGTTTGGCGACGCATAAGAGACCCATGTCAAACATACGAGTTCCCAGACCTGTATGTACGACCGTGCCGTTAACTAACCCCACAGAACAATAATGTTACTATACTTTTACTAGATATGGGCAAAACTATTATTTCTAAATAGAAATACCATAATCATACGATCATAATACCAGTGCTATCACTGCTATTTCTCTCTCTCTCGCTTCCCGTTCTATTTTCTCGATCCGGTCGTACGGTCTCTCACTCCGCCCGGCCCTTCTGGAACCAATCGCTTTGCGGCACCATACACGGCCGCGTTGAATTTTCAGGTCGGCGAATTCCGGAAGCTCGTCATTAATCAACATGTCCAATTCAACCAGCTCGTGTGATCGTACGAAGATCCTGATGTTCTCCTAGCTCTAAGATCAACTTCGGCTTGCTCTACCAGATCTGTTGCGTCGCATCATAGGTGGTGCTGATGCGGCAAGATCTGGTTGTAGTGCTGCAGCCTGTCGGATATTTGTTTTTATAAAGCCGGTTCTCCGCAGGTAGAAACTTGATTCCGCAAGGTTTGTGTGTAAAAATCACGGCATTGTGTATGCATGATGCACCAAAGTGCAAGCAGCCGCGTATCCCCTACGGGCGGAAGTCCTCCCGATGTTCATTCGTCCACTCGGAGCGTCCATGTACATCACGGTCGGGACCGTCCTGTTGGGCCCCACCCACATGTCCCTGCTCCCCATCCGACGAATTGCTGATGTGGGAGGCCATTCTTTTGTTACAGGAACAAAAGATGTACGTACTCTCTGTTGGGTTGTTAGCCCAACATCGGGACGGCATCGGTATTGAGTGAGGTTATCAAGCCAATTTAACCCCGACTTTTTATTGAGGTTGTCTCCTCTACGCTTGGATATGTGGTGGTGCTACTCACCAGTGAGCAAAATCGAGATCTGCCCACTCCTACATACTGCATGTCGTGTTCTACTCTGAATTGTAATGATGTATGTGATTTCTGCAAATATTGTGTGAATGTAGCAATATATTATGATTCAATTGAATGTGATAGCTGCAAATCGTGCTGAGATGTTTGGTATTTTTTGTAACAGTACCGTTAACGAGTTGCTAATTAGTTCTGAAAAATGTCCTAATTGATACATGCCTTTGTACCTACTATAAGTTATTCAATTTTCCAGAACATCACCTGTAACAGAACATGTTGATTTGGAAACCGAGCTTAGTGGTAGCGATAGTGACCCACCAGATAGTCCTTTGGATACCAGAAGTCGCATGTATCCTCTAAAACCACGTCAGATACTGCAAAGACGTCACACATTCTCTGAGGGTTCTTCAGTAAATGCTAGACTGAATCCTTCTTTTCTTGAACAGGTGATTTTCTGATTTTATATTTATCCATAAGGGTAATCCGTTATTCTACGAATTTAAAGCGACATTCAGGTACATGGCAAGATATTTTTGCTTTTAATGATTCAGAATTACGATATTTTCCAAAGAATAAAAACGCCTTTATTCAATATGATGTACTGATCTATATGCTAAGTTCAAAGAAAAAAGAATGTAAATGTGGATTCACAAATCGAAGCCACTTAATGGCACCGGTGTGAAAACAGAAACAAATGTCGCGTCAGAAACTGAATTGATTCGAAGTGGTTGTGACAATCACATACATGAAGGGGTTAGAAAGGGTGCGTATGGAAATTTCTTCTTTACTGTACTGGAAACTACCACCGTATCCAAAAAAATCTTCAAAAACTGAGTTAATCCATCGTTTCTAGAAATACATTTTTCACTGTATATTCAGAATGAGCTGAGAAAGCATACCTGACTCATTTCAGATTATGTATCTCAATCCTCGCTCTGGAATCTACCCCCGTATCCAAATAATGGTGCTTTCGATAAAACATATGATATTTCTTAGTGGCTGTGACAATCACAGTACCCCTGTACAGATTTTGTACCTCAAGGCTTACCCTGGAAACTAGCCCCGCATCCAAAAATATCTCAAAACAGAGGTAATTCATTGTGTCTCGAAATTTATTTTTCACTGTATACTCAGAAGGAGCTGAGAAAGCATACCTACCCCATTTTAGATTTCGTGTCTCAATACCCATCAAAACTACCCCCGTACCCATAAAAATCTCCAAGACAGAGTTAATTCATTGTGTCTCGGAATTTGAAGAAAACTGAGAAAGCATACTTACACCATCCCAGATTTTGTATCTCAATACTCGCTCTGGAAACTACCCTTGTATCCAAAAAAATTTCCAAAACTTCATTGTTTCTAAATTTCTTTTTTATTGTATATTCTGAACGAGATTTTGTATGTGGCTCACCTTGGAAACTATCCCAGCTACAAAAAAATCTTCAAACCCGTTATTTCATCGCTTCTCGAACTTCCTTTTTCACTGTATATTTAGAAGGAGCTGAGAAAGCATACCTACCCCTTGTCAGATTTTGTATCTCAACACTCACCATGAAAAGAAAACTACCCGCATATCCAAAAAAATCTCTAAAACAGTTATTTCATTGTTTTTCGAAATTTCTTTTTCATTGTATATTCAGAAGGAGCTGAGAAAGCATACCTCCCCCATTTCAGATTTTTTAGCTCAAAACTCGCCATGAAAAGTACCCCGGTATGATTACCGTCATCTTTAGACGGTATTGAAATACAATTAAAATACATAACTTTAACTATATATATTTATTGGTAGGTAGGAAAAGATTGATGTGATCGGTCATTCATGAGGTTTATAACTATAGGATTACATGGTGGGCTTTTACATTTTAATAATGAGGAATTGCTATTAACAAGAGAGAATATAAGCTAATCAGGACAATAATTCCTGGAATAAATACATTACATAGCCTCAAATAATTATGAATAAATTAGGCCTGTTTGATCATTAAGAAGTAGGGTATTGCTTTTGTGTTTGTAAATTTGCAAAGATACCAGCTTAGTTTCTAGCCTTTATCAGCTATAGGTATGTAAAATAAGTAAACTGCCTATTTCAGGGAAATAATGATTATTATCGAAAAAATGTTCTGCAAATGCGGAATCTGTTTTTGAAAGCCTAAAATATCTTTTATTTTCATTAATCTGGAGTTTATAAGCTATCTTGTCAGGAATCCGATTCCTTCTATATAGGACAAACAGGGCGCTCATTTTGTATTAGGTTTAATGAACATAATTGGTGCTTTAGACTTCCAAACAGGTTCCACATTTGCAGATCATTTTTACATACACAAAACATACTTCTTGATGTTCAAACAGCCCTAATTTATTCACCATTATTTAAAGCGATGTAATGTATTCATTCCACCGATTATAGTCGTGATTAGCTTCTACCTTCTGCTGTTAATAGACATTCGTCATCATTAGGATTTAAAAATCCACCATTTAATTCTATAATAATAATCATTTAAGCTCATTTATGACGGACCACAGTTATCCTTTGTTACCTACCAATAAGTGTATTTATAGTTGAAGTTACACTTCTGAAAAATGAAGAAGCCACTGTCTGGCGTAACATGTTGTGTTTCTTTTTATTTTCATAATTTCGTAATTTTTCTACAGTCTATTATTCAGTTTAGTATTTGTAATATAATAGATTTCCAACAAGTAAAGACCAATTCAATCCTAAAATATTTTAATTGCATTTGCAATTTAAGTTACAAATAGAAGCCATATCAACATAGTAGTGTTTAATTTTACAATAGGGACTTTTCACTCAAACTTTTACATTTCAAAACTAAAAATTCTCTAAATAATCTTTCTATGAATAGGTGTAACAGCTCAGATCATTGTTTATTCTGGAAGCACCAGTAATTAACATAGTAATATTTAACAAAGTAATTATGTTTTATTTGTTCAAAATGGACTTTTGGCATATTATAGATTGCACAATTTTTGTAAATATTGTTCAGTATTCAAGATTGTTTCAGAACTCAAGGTTCATTTTCATTTTAAAGGAAGTTTCGCTTATGAAATTGCAAAATGTGTGTTTTAAATACTATACATTCTAACTAATTTTGGAGGCTTCTAAAACTGATTTTGAAGCATTACTAAATGCTTTGCAGATATTGATACAAGAAGTAGTAAGAATTTATTTCTTTCTCACTAAAAATATGTTATAAGATATGTAATTAATAAAGTATAAAAGAGTTCACATTGTGTATACACTATACCACTAAGACAATCCTTGTACCCACTAAAAATACTGTTAAAATACTGAGGACCTTTCATATGGTAGTTGACAGGTCCTCAGTTCTTTAACAGTATTTTTAGTGGATAATGATGATTTTCTTATTTATAGTGATATAATGTAATTGTTGATTAAAATACAGGAATAGTTTTTTAACTTTCGTATATATCAAACCCGAAATTTTACACAAAATAACCATTTTTTAAAATCTAACTTCACGTAGAAGCGCCATATTTGGGCGAGCGCGCTTATAATGCTATTATAGGGGGTCTACCATTACAGGAATCTGTAACCACTGTAGGTTTACCATTAGAGGTATCTGCAACTACATTCGAATGAACATCTATCGGCGAGGGTTTGTAGCTCTACTATATGGTGTCGACTATTGCATTAGAAATCTGTACTAAATACAACCTCTATAGATGTCATCTATCGTCGACAGTTTGCAACACTACTATACCACACTGTAATACTTGAGCTGAATAAAAATAAAAAATTAGTAGTGATGATTGAACCGTCACACATAAACACGCATGCCTAACCCGTTATCACTGTTCCACGCGTTAATGAGAGTTAATGAGATACCTCAACTGATTTTGAATATAAATCTTATATGATAACATGTGAATATCTTGAGAATGATTTTGATTTAAAATAATCAAGGGTAATATAACAAGACCTTGATAAATAGTCTATTATTTTGATTGCATCTAAATTTCAACTGTATTTTATAATAATTTAATGGACATAACTTTGGCATTACTAACTGAAGAAAGCTCGAGAGCAAAGCTGGAAGATGGGCATTTAGATGCTACCAAAATACTTGATTTTTTGTCATGTTGGAAAATACCGAGTTTGACCCTGTTTTATATCAATATCCATCTTATTGAATTACCATTTTTTTAAAACAACCTTTTCGCGTAGCATTATGATATATAAACATTCGAAGGTTATTTTATAACGTGTCTAAAGGTTGGCCGCCAAAATTATATAACCTCTCATAGGGGGTATGTAATTAGAATAACTACTCGGCTATGTTCTTAGTCATGACTTTTATAATTTCCTCTAAGCTGTTCACTGTATAGTTTCAAAACCAAGCTAACTAGAGAGTGGGTAGGGGTGAGCTGAAGGTTCCCAAAAAAAAAATTCACTACTACTTAAACTTCAAACAGTATAATGACTAGGGACATACGATCTCTAATCATTAAAAATAAAGACGCTCGAAATTGACTCAAATATTCATTCAGTATTATCAGTCCAGTCGTCCTGCAATTTGGATTGGAAATTTTTCCACATCTCTATTTTATGGTTGATATTCATGTTTTTTGGGTCGCTGATCACGAATATGGGGGTTTAAAAATCGTGGGCCCATGGCGTTCCGAGATATTGGCCATTTTTGACCGAAAAATAGCCGTTTTTTAGAGTTTTGTCGTTTTTGGCGATTTAAAGGAAAACAACACATTTTATCGCCTAAACAGTGATGAACAAAGTTGTAGAGAAATAAAAAGTGCATCGAATGGATACAAGAAGAAGTCTCTAAGTTATTCGGGGCCTGATATAAGGCCCATTTTGTGTTTTTTTCCCGGTAACATTAAAATTGAATTTTGTAATACAAATTTTCCTCTAAGAACTTTATTTTCTGCTCAATGTTAGTATTTTATGTGTACTTTCGAACCAATCCTTGTTTTTTGTCTATCTCTTTTTTGGCGCCAAAATCCGCCATCTTAGAAAAAATTGTTTTTTCATCATAACTCCGTTAAAAATGGGTCCTTTATTCAACATGCGAATTGAAGAATTTGATGTCTTCTATAACATATTCAAAACCCAAGCATTTTGAATGGAAAATGAAGGAGTGAGACTGTTTTAAAAAATCAAGGTGTCAGAAAAAATTAATAATTTTTAGGTTAGAATATTTGTATGGAATTAAAAATTCACATTCAAATAGCGGAAAGTTCTACAAGTATTTCAAGCCTACGTAGTTTTTTTTTGGATTAGTAGAACTTGAGATATCTTTCAATGCAGGTTTAGGTTCACAGTGAGCCCAATTTTGTCCCTAATCAAAAAAATTAAAAAAATTGCAACAGAAGAGACTTCTGGCTATCTAACCCTAGATCGTCCACCTTCCACATATTAGCTAAGAAATTATAGCGCAAGTTAAAAAAACGCCGGAGCAATAATAATACAAACGCGCAAAAATAATACAAACTCTTAAGAATTCGTGGAAAAAAAGTAAATCTAAGTCCTCTAGCATTGTTTCAGCGAATTAGTCTAGTTTCTAAAAGTGGAAAAGAATTGTACAATTATTTCATGTATGAATTGGCTTCAATTGTATTAGCTTTATTTGATTTAGATGGTATGCGGAAAAATGAATTTTTCGAACAACTTAAGAATCCACATTTCCAAAATCGTTTACACGTTATTGACGGGGTTTCTTGTTACATAAAGTAAGATGTAAGAAAAATATCACTTTCGAAAATATTGCAAATAGTTATGTAGATTATGTAAATAAACATTATCCTGGATGTATATCAGTTTTTGATGGTTACGATAGTTGTACAAAGGATCCAGAATGATTGAGACGAAAGACTCACATGGTTCCTGACGTGAAAGTCAAAAGAGACAATAAATGCTTAATTGTTCAGGATACATTTTTATCAAATGTAAATAATAAAAAACAATTCATAGATTTACTGGTAACTTTAACAGAAAATGATAATCAGATTTTTAGAGTTTTGTGTGATGCAGAAGCATTAATTGTAAGTACGGCTATAGATTTAAGTGAAAAAAATCCAAACAAAAATATTGTTATAGTGGCCGAAGATACTGATGTTCTAGTCTTATCAACTCAGTTAACAGATTTAAAAAATATAATAAAACTCATTTATTTTCAAAAATCAGAGAAAACCGTTGAAGGTAAAGCAAAACCAGCAGAATATTATCATCAAAATTCCTTCATTTATAGTCATATCAAACCTTTCATTTGTTTTTTCCATGCTTTTAGTGGATGCGCACAACATCCGCTTTTTACAGGCAGGGTAAAAAAAAAATTTCCAATGTCAATATTTTACCAAACGATTTGAATGAATTTTATAAAACTGAGCCAGATGTTGAGAAATTATTTAGAACTGGTAGAAGTATTTTGTATCAAATATATGCTCCTAAATTACAAAAAAAAATATTGAGAACCTCGGCCACTTGCACTTTATTTGTTATACCAGTAGAGTTCGAAAGTCGGCATGTGAATTTGAATGTTTGCCACGAACTGATGATGCAACTAAATTACACATTTTACGTGTTTATTATCAGGTGCAGCTTTGGATAGGCAATGATACCATTGACCCAACCAAATGGGGTTGGAAAAATACAGAAAATGGTTTTGAGCCTATTCAAACATATAAAGAAGCTGCACCTAAAAATTTGCTAAAAATAATTTCATGTGTTTGCAAAGTCAGTTGCAGTGGCAAATGTTCTTGTAAGAAAGTAGGTAAACCATGTACAATTCTATGTAAACACTGCGAGGGTAAAGACTGTGCAAATAGCATTGAACCAGAAGTTACGTTATTAGATGATAATGAATTTTCAATAAATGACGATGTCGATGATGATGATAATGATGATCTTAATGATAATGATAGTAGTAATGTAATTCCTTCATCAGTAGGAAATGATCAAAAACCTGATAGTGATTTTGAAACTGATGATAATATCAATAATGATCATATCACATCAGCAACTTGGTACGAAACTGAGGATATGACATCATCAGATTCGACTACGACTGAAAATGAAGAAAGCATTGCACATAAAAAGCGTAGAGTATAGGTATTATATCTTATGATGTTATATGTTGTTGGTTTATCAATGATAAGAATTAATTGTTATTTATCTCAAATAATAAAATCTGCCATGTACAAATGTATTATTGATGACTCTATTTTTTTAAGTAAGAAAGAAACAATATATAAGATATAATATATATAACAATGTCACTCATAATTAAATATATATTTTTCTTTCAAAATTTTCCTATCCAAAAAAAATACATAAATTATTATTATTATTATAATTATTTTTCAATTCGTCAATAATAAAATTCATGTTTATTATTACTTCATTGATTATTTTTAATTTTTTCGATCAAATGATACCTTAAAAAAAACCATTATCGTAAAAAAAAAAAGATATTATTTTAATTATTATGAAAATTATCAACAATGAATCTCAAATTCATTATCACATTGATTGGAACAAAAATTGAAAAATTTGAATTTTTTTTGAAATCTACCTTACTGATGCTCGGATTTCGAGCGCATTTGTATTTTTTTGCTCCGGTATACGTGGAAGGTCGACGATTGAGGGTTAGATAACCAGAAGCCTTTTCTGTAAGAATTTCTTGAATTTTTTTGATTAGGGTCAAAATTGGGCTCACTGTGGACCCAAACCTACATCAATAGATATCTCAAGTTCTACTCATCCAAAAAAAATCTTCGGCAGCTTGAAATACTCGTAAAACGATTCGCTATTTGCATGTGAAACTTCAATCTCATACGAGTATTCTAACCTAAAAATTATTAATTTTTTCAAAACTGTCCCATTTCTTCACTTCTCATTCAAAATGCTTGGCTCCTAGAAATGTTGTAGAAGACATCAAACTTTTCAATTCGCATTTTGATTTGGATCAAAAGACCAATTTTTAACGGAGTTATAATGAAAAAACCATTTTTTCTAAGATGGCGGATTTTGGCGCCAAAAGAGGAGGTAGAAGAATAACCAAGAATAGTTCGAAAATACACATGAAATACTACCATTGCGCAGAAATTGAAGTTCTTGGAAGAAAATTTGTATCACGAAATTTAATTTTTATGTTATTAAAAAAAAAAAAATGAGCCTTATATCAGGCCCCGAATGATTTAGAGACTTCTATATTCTATTTCGCCATTCGACGCATTTTTCATTTCTGTACAAATTTGTTCTTCACTGTCTAGTCGATAAAATGTGTTGTTTTCCTTTAAATGGAAAAAATATCATTTTAAGTGTATCTCAATTGCAGGACGACTGGACTTTATATAAAGAAATTATCGGTATGAATGAAATATTTAAATACTTTGAAAACAATCTGAACCTCCCAAGAGGCTAGCCATTTCCCTTACATTCGTTAAAATACAGATGTTAATTCGGGATCTGAGATGCTCTGCTACTGTAAGGAGAATATACAAGTCTTTCCATAATATTTGTATCAAGTTAATCTCGTTATTTGAGATCAATCAGAAGATTGGATATATTCTATCCTATATACTGAGATTTAAACTAGGTTTGAGTTCGTTAGCCAGTAGTATGAGTCAGCCTTTGTAACATTTAGGATAACTTCATGAACAAACGCAAATCTTGCCACAATTTATTACAAAATTACCAATGTTGTAAGGGTTCAACACGTTACAACGTCAATGTGTAAGGGGTTCCACACATTGGAGCGCTAATTTACAAAAATTCAAATTTCCCTCACTTGTGGATAACTCATATTCTATTTTATCGCTTGATTGCCGACAGCTACAGTGAGATGTTAGTTTTGAGCGTATTTCTAACCAAACAATATACCGATCTTGACTCGAAATTCACCCAAACTTCCCAGTTAGCTTACCCTGAAGTATAGGAAAATAAAAAGACTCTTACAGGTGTGATTGAAGTTTACCGTTTGTGATATTCTGTAAATTAACACTATGGAAAAATTAATATGTATAAGAGGTGAATGATCCTCATATATAAATAATATATACTACACACATATTTACTATTAAGAGAAAAGAGAACCTGTATATTCACACACAATGCAGTCAATACAATAGTTGGAATATCTGTGTTAGTAATATTGACTGTATTGGATAGCCTGAGCTTAAATTAGTAAATTCACACTTCCTGTCTTTGCCTAGATATGAAGTACTTCTCAATTGAAAATCCATCTTTGTCTCAATTATAGAGCAGACCTCACAGAACTTCTTCAGTTGACGTACAGGAACACTCTTAGGAAAAACTATCAGAAAACCTCTTGGAAAAAACCCTGTAACATTCAAAGTTTCAATTCTCTGAATATACAGTATTGTACTCATGGAAATGAGTAGAATACACAACAACGTATAAAACAAAAATTGTGATTGACCTACCTCCTGGCAGATACTATCTGAGAAGATAAACAATTTTATCTCTATAGTAAAGTGAACAAATCAACTAGAAATACTGAGGTAATTACCTCTATAACATAGGGTTCGTTCCTTTCCAAACTAATTATCGATTTCCACGTTCCTTTTACCTTTACTGGATGTCCAATTCACAGCGTGTATAAATTCCGTTATTAAAACATAAGTTTACACTACCGTTCCCTTTGGAAACCCAGAAATATACAGACGCGTTTTCTCACCTGCAAAGACGGAATTGACCCCATTGTCCCAATATACAGAGTACGTCACAGAACCACTTTGTAAAATTGATAAATAGAAGAGACATTTAGCAGCTAATTAATCATGGTCCTATTATATTTGACGATTATTTCGTCAATCCAATTAGTTCATTATATCAGATAGTTTTATTCATAAACTAGCTGAATGTCTGCGACTAATCAACACCATGCAAATAATTGCCAATATTGCATGTTGATTGGTCTTGTCATACAGTAAGGAAAGTGTGATTGGTTGAAGACTGATATTTGACAGGTGAAAGGAATAATCATCTTTACTTATTGAGACGTATAATGTGAATGCAATTCAAGCTGAAATCAGTATTTGTTTAGCCAAAGAATGAAATCTTCGCCAAGTATTGTTTGTCTACCCGTAAACAGCAAAATACAGAATCTATAGACCAGTATAATAAGCTTCAACACTGTTGAGTAAAACTAGTAATTCGAAGGGACTACAGCAGGCCAAAATAGAGATGACTACATAAGATATGTCTTAATAAAAACAAATTACATTCACAACAGCTTTTGGAAAACAACACCCTTTCACTTGTAGAAGCTGATACTTAAGTTTGATCCTTAGAATCAGCACAAAAACATTCTGAAGCTTGTATAGTATCACCAAACTTTGTGGATTACAGGATGATAAACAATTAAATAAAAAAAATTCAATTGTGGAAGCCGTTACTTTGTGATAGTTTATCATTTTAACGAAATAATAAATAAAACTACGTTGTTTTACTATCACTGAAATTTAATATAGTCGTTACTATAGTTTCAACACTAAACGTGTCATCTTCAGACGAAAAATGAATTTAACAAATATTAAATCTACTATATATAGGTTAAAGAAGGATTTCAAACAAATTTTATGGCTATAGGAAATAGTTCTAGGAAAAACCAGAGAGTGGTAAGGTGATTAGGTAATTCCGTGAGGACATTAGTGGTGCGGGTATATTTACTAACAGACTTTAAATACTAAAATCAGGTTATTAATACATTGAAGAGATTACTGTAATATAAATCTAGTTGATCGTTTAGGATCTTATTATCATACATCTTCATCCCTTTGAAAATTTCCATTGACTCTAATATAGTTTTGAAGTTTTATCTTGACTATGTAAAATTTGGACATTATTGAAATTAGGAAAGGTATGCCCTGTTTCTAAAATATGATTTGCAAATAAAGAATAGGTTTTATTATTTTTAAAGGAACGAAAATGTTCTTTTTATCTAACTGCTATGTTACGGCAAGATCTCTACCTAAGTAAAAACTATCACACTCTGAACAAGTTAGTTTATAAACTCCGGGTCTTTTAAATTTGTCAGTTTTATCTTTCGCATTGAACAGAATATGAGATGATTTGTTTGGGGGTTTGAAGCTGATGGTCAGGTTATGATGGGATAAGATGTTTGCACTTTTTTCACTTATAGGACCATAATAAGTTAAAGAAACATATTTTAATGAGTTATCTTTGTATTTTATAAAGGGATAAAATGCTATTGTAAATTAATTTTTGTCTTTTTCTATTTATTAATTTACAAACTACTTGAGGACCGAAACCGTTATTTGTAGCAATGACTTTAATTGTATCTAGTTCTTTACTAAGATTTTCTTGAGATAAGGGAAGGGAAAAGGCTCTATGTATCATTGAATGAAAAGCAGTTAGTTCATGACTATAGGGGCTATGTGAAGAGGTACAAATTACTGTATCTGTGAAAGTGGGTTTTCTGTAAATGTCGAATGAGATGCTATTATTATGATGTGACAACGTTAAGTCTAAGAAATTTATTTTGTGATCCTTTTCTGTCTCTAATGTGAATTTTATGTTGGGGTGAATATTATTGATGAATGATGAGAAAATATCTAATTGTCTAGGTGTACCTTTAAAGAGGGCTAAAATATCGCCTACGTATCTGTACCAAAATTGAATATGTTTTTTAGTTATGGCAGAACTCATTATAGTATCTTCTATGTGAGACATAAAAATATCTGCGAGAACTGAGGCATAAATCAAATGCCTGTTCTATTTCTGATTTTATCAAAGGATTAGTATGTGACTTTTCTAAGATATTTGTGATTAAATTTTGACATTCAATGGGAGGGATATTTGAAAATATATTAGAAACATCAAAGGATACCAACATACCGGTTATAGGTATAATTTTTGCTTTTATCGGATTTGCGAGTTCAACAGAGTTTTTTACTGCAAATTTGGGTTTGAAATGAGATATATTTTTCAAAAAGGAATTAAGTTTTTCGGAAAGTTTGTGTGTGGGGCTATTGATATAAGATACTACCGGGCGAATAGGAGCATTCTCTTTGTGATTTTTTATAAGGCCTTAATAATAATAGCATCTCATTCGACATTTACAGAAAACCCACTTTAACAGATACAGTAATTTGTACCTCTTCACATAGCCCCTATAGTCATAAACTAACTGCTTTTCATTCAATGATACATAGAGCCTTTTCCCTTCCCTTATCTCAAGAAAATCTTAGTAAAGAACTAGATACAATTAAAGTCATTGCTACCAATATCGGTTTCGGTCCTCAAGTAGTTTCTAAATTAATAAATAGAAAAAGACAAAAATTAATTTACAATAGCATTTATCCCTTTATAAAATACAAAGATAACTCATTAAAATATGTTTCTTTAACTTATTTTGGTCCTATAAGCGAAAAAATTGCAAACATCTTATCCCATCATAACCTGACCATCAGCTTCAAACCCCCAAACAAATTATCTCATATTCTGTTCAATGCGAAAGATAAAACTGACAAATTTAAAAGACCCGGAGTTTATAAACTAACTTGTTCAGAGTGTGATAGTTTTTACATAGGTAGATCTTGCCGTAACATAGCAGTTAGATATAAAGAACATTTTCGTTCCTTTAAAAATAATAAAACCTATTCTTTATTTGCAATTCATATTTTAGAAACAGGCCATACCTTTCCTAATTTCAATAATGTCCAAATTTTAAATAGTCAAGATAAAACTTCAAAACTAAATATATTAGAGTCAATGGAAATTTTCAAAGGAATGAAGATGTATGATAATAAGATCCTAAACGATCAACTAGATTTATATTACAGTAATCTCTTCAATGTATTAATAACCTGATTTTAGTATTTAAAGTCTGTTAGTAAATATACCTGCACCACTAATGTCCTCACGGAATTACCTAATCACCTTACGCCTCTAGTTTTTCCTAGAACTATTTCCTATAGCCATAAAATTTGTTTGAAATCCTTCTTTAACCTATATATTGTAGATTTAATATTTGTGTTGTTAATTTAAGTGGGTTTTGGGTTCTTTGTTGAGAACACTCCTCCTTGATCAATTCACAGCGGAGCGTCTCGAAAACTCTTCTGTTGAGTGGCTTGGTGAGAATGTCTGCAATCTGTTTGCTGCTTTCGACGTGTTGCAGTGTCACAGTGTTGTCAACGTGTTGCAGGATGTACTTTCGTGGTATCTCAATGTGTTTCTTTCCTCTGGTCGACTTTCCTTCGTGTGCATTCTGTAACATGTGGATGGCTGACATGTTGTCGACCTTCAGGTTGATCGGCTGATCAGTTTCCAGGATACCAAGTTCCAGTGCGATTCGTTTGATCCAGCACACATCGTCAATCACTGACACCGTGGCTCGGTACTCGGCTTCTGCAGTTGAAGTCGCTACCAGACACTGCTTCTGTGAGTACCAGATCACTGGTCCTCCTCTCATCACCAACACTCCACTCGTCGACTGACCTGTCTCAGAGTCTCCTCCAAAGTCTGAATCGGTGTAGGCTACGAGTTCTTTGTCTCCTCCGAAGTGAATTCCTGCTGTTGATGTCCCTCTCAGATACTGGAACACACGTTTCACCATCGCCTGATGGTTTTTCATGGGCTTGTTGCAGAATCGACTGAGGTAGTTCACGGCGAAGCTGATGTCTGGCCTGGTAATTGTAGCTAAGTACAACAAACTTCCTATCGCCTCGCGATAATTGTTGTTCGCCGGAAGTGGCTCGTCGTTCTTGAAATCTGTCTTCTTAGTGATCATTCCTTGCTCAATGGGTGTGGATGCTGGGTTGCACTGTTCGAGTTTCATCTTTCTCAAGATCTTCTCCGTGTAACGAGGCTGATTCACGAAGATACCATCTTTGTCGATCTTGATTTCCATGCCCAAATACGTTAGGTTGCCCTGTGCTTTCTTGCTGAATGTGATCTGAAATTCCTTGCTTATCTCGCCTAAGAGTTTGTATATTTCATCTACATCTTTCCCAGCTACCAATCCATCATCCACGAAGAGTGAGAGCATAATGTTCTTGTCCTTGTTGTAGTAAATACACGGGTCGTCATCAGTGTTGATCAGACCTATCTTCTTTTCAAAGTGTGTGGTGACACTCTCGTTCCACATCCTTGGAGCTTGTTTGAGCCCGTAGAGCCTCTTATCCAACTTGCAGACTTTCCCTGATCCGTCGTCAAACCCTTCAGGCTGGTTCATATAAATATCCTGCTCCAGGTTTCCATACAAAAATGCCGTTTTCACATCAAACGATACCAACTTCATTTTCTCTGACCCTGCGTGGCTTAGAAGTAGTCGAATCGATGCATGGCGGGCTACTGGGCTGAAGGTTTTCTCGTAGTCCACTCCCTCCTTCTGTTCAAAACCTCTTGCCACGAGTCTGGCCTTGAGTCTTCCATCTGCCTTCTCTCGAAGTACCCAACGACAAGTGATCGGCTTCACTCCTTTTGGACAGTCCACTAGCTTCCAAGTTTTCATTTCAATCCACGAGTCGTACTCCTCCTGCATTGCTTGTCTCCACTTCTCATCTTCAAGTGCCTCGCTCACCGGAATGTCCTCTGTTTCACCAATCATGGCTACTTTTGCGCTCTTTCCTCCACGACGTGAGTCAAGTACTCAATCTCGGTGATGGTTGTAAAGTTCGACGATCTCGCAAAATTCTTTTCCTGGCTCTTCTTCTGGCGGTAGTGTCCCATTTTCATTGTCGCTTGACTCTTCGGTACTTTCTCCAGTTCCCCAGGTTTCGCCTTCTTCATCAGACTCACTGCTGCTTTCTTCTTGCTTCTCACGTATGCCCTCTGGTATCGCTGCCTCAAGTTCAGTGCCTTGCCTCAGTCTTATCTTTTCCTCGTCGAAGATTACATTGTCTGAGCTGACAACTTCTCTCTTCTCTTTCAGATAAATCCTGTAGCAGGGCGAATCAATGTCATAGCCAACCAGAATTCCCTTTTCTGATTTTCTATCAATCTTGCCTCTCTTCTGTGCTTGCGTCAGCACATAACATTCGCAACCAAAGGGTCGCAGTTTCTCAATCTTCATTTTCCTTCCAAACCAAAGTTCTGCCGGACTTTTCCCTGGTACGTTGCTGATTCCTGTCTGGTTGATCGTGAAGATCGCGTGGTTCATTGCCTCTGCCCACAGTCTTTCGTCCAAACCGTCTGCGTGTATCGCTGCTCTGGCTGCCTCAACAATTGTTCTCATCTCTCTCTCAACCCTTCCATTTTGCTCTGGCGTATGTACATTCGTAAAAGTGTGAAAGATTCCCAACTTGTCCATCATCTGTTTGGTTTTTGCATTCTTCAGTTCAGTGCCATTGTCAGATCTCAGACTTTTCACTTTTCTTCCTAGCTGATTTTCAACAAGTCTCGGGTAGCTTTCAATCTTCTCTGGTGTCTCACTTTCCGTCTTCATAAAGTAACAGCTTCGGTAGTGTGTGAAATCATCCTTAAACATGAGCCAATACTTGGTTCCTCCCAACGATGGAATGTTCATCTCGCCGGTATCGACGTGTACGAGATCTAATGGCTGCTGGGCTGTCTTGGGGTTGGTTGGGTGTGAGGATCGATGATGCTTGCCGTATGAGCACCCCATGCATACATAATCATTCCAGTCATCAATGTATTTAATTCCTTTCCTTTTCAGTATGTCCCTAACATACTTCACATTTTGATGGGCGAGTCTCTCGTGCCAAACTTTGATCGACTGGGCCATCAAATTTATCTCTTCTTCTCTCCTGAGCATCATTTTGTAGAGATTTCCTTTGCGCTTTGCCATTGCCACAATTTCCCTGCCATCTTGACTGTAGAATGTTGACTCGTTTCCGTTTGCATTCTGTACGTGTCCCTTGTCTAGCATCTGACTTACTGAGAAAAGATTAAAGCTGAGATTTGGCACGTAAATGACATCCTCAAGTACCACTGGATACCACTTTTGACCATCAAACGCCTCCATCTCAATGCTCCCGACTGCAACGCCATCTAGCCTTGTTGAGTCTCCAATCACAATTGGAATGGGTTCGTCCAGCTCGACAAGCTGTACAAACCACTCTCGATGAGACGTCATGTGTTGGCTGGCTCCACAGTCTTGATACCATGAACTTGCCCTGTCCTTCGAGATGTCGTTGTCCACCATCGAGAGTGCTGTGGTCAAAAATGCCTTCCTTTGTGATTTTCCGTCGCTTTCCCGTTCTGACTTTCAAAGAAACCCTTTCACAGCTGCCCTGGGCCCATAACATGTTGTTAATTTAAGTGGGTTTTGGGTTCTTTATTGAGAAAAGATAAAGTCCAGAGTTGACAAATGTTCAGTTTATTAACTTATAACTTGAACACAAAATTACAGTGACAGAAGGTTGACACACAAAAATTATCAGAATACATAATTGCCAACTTTGACTCTATATAAAACAAAAGTAAAGTGTGAAGTTAGGATAGGGTCAAGGTTGGGATAGGTCGGGTCAGCTGTCAATTGATCAATTTTCAACAATTTGTTAAATTCATTTTTCGTCTGAAGATGACACGTTTAGTAACGACTATATTAAATATCAGTGATAGTAAAACAAAGTAGTTTTATTTATTATTTCGTTAATTAAACAAAACTATTGATGATCAATTAGTAACTTCATAAACTGTTACTAAATGCTATTTTCGTGGTAATAAATGACATCCGAGAAGTATATGTCCAGCACGAGGAGTCAGTTGTAAGAATCATAAAAACACGACCTCTTATATAACTGAGCCGACTCAGCTGCTGCACAAAAATGTGAACTTCTACATTAATGATAGTCTTGCGGATGCTCTCATTGATACCGAAAGTCCAGAAACGTACAGATTTTGTTCTATCTATCAATTTATATTCGAATATAAAAGCACATGGCTTAGTAAATATTGAACTTCTGAGTCACAAGTAGAAGAATTCAATCATTTCAAATTTGTCAGAACTGTATGCTGATAATCATTTGGCATGACATACTATCACAGCACTCAAAGATTGAACCTAAAATTGTTGGTTCAAGAATAGCAATATGTAGCTTAGCAGTTGCAAAACTAGAACCAGTATCTCTTTTTCACAACTAGTCACTAGAATGCAGACCAATAACAACTGAATCTAGAAAGCCAAGCCTTAAGACGAGAAAATGTATGACATATGTGTTAATGTCACCTATTCCCAAGTATTTACATACCTGGGTCGAGAAGGAATGTGTTAATGTGACTTATTCTCAAGAATTTACATACCGGGGTCAAGAATCATCTTTATCTGAAGATACAGCTGGAGCGAAATATTTAGCTGAAGGTAGATTTGATGGAATTCGTCGCACATGTATTCCTCCATCACAATCAATACCTGTAAAACCGAAATCAAAGTAAATTACAGTCTATATTTTATAACCTTTACAAATTCCGCTTTCGATCCACGAAGGATGGACCCTTCTAATATTGCTGCCATTGATAGCCTCATACCTGAAATTATCTTTGGTCAGCGCATAATTAGGCGCATTTTGCTTGATTTCATTATGAACAAGGCTATGGTCCAGCCGGAATTCCCCCTGTCATTCTCAAGGAATGTGCGCCTGAATTAACACCAGTTTTCTGCAGGTTGTCTATTTTTTCATACACACTTGTTGTGTTTCCTTCCAGCTGAAAGACGGCTAGAGTCCAACCAATTCCAAAAAAAAGAAGAAGACCCTTCCTAATAATTATAGATTTTTTGCATTGTAGCTATAATCACTAAAGTTATGGAGAAAGCAATCAACATCGAGCTCATCCAATACCTAGAGAGCTCCAAAATCGTGAATGACAGGCAATATGGCTTTCGTCAGCAGATATCAACAGGAGACCTCCTTGCCTAAGCAACACATGTATGTCAGAAATCTATTGAAAAATATGAGGAATCTCTAGTTGTAGCATAATATATCTGCAAAGCATTTGACCGAGTATGGCACCAAAACCTTCTTGGAAACTTCCGTCATATGGTTTTCCGCCTCAACTTTGTCACTTACTATCGATACTTACCAAGATAGTTGGTGATATCTACATAATATACCTGTATCATGTAATAATACTTCCAATATTACCGAGAGCTCAGATCGAAATTAGCTCTCAGATGACTGACGATAATATAATCTATAGAAGGAATTAAAAAAATAGACTTCAAACCATTCGATATTAGCCTATACCTAAGAATGTTGTTACTTTAATCTCTACAAAATATTTTCTATTAACCACATATGCCATCTGTTCAATCCTTTGTCAAGATTTAGTTGACCGCTAGTCATCAACAGCTTATTTCTCAAAAACACTTTCAGAAACATGAAAGAACTACAGTATCGCTTAGAAATAAACGTATTTCTTCGCTCATCAATCAATAAAAACGAAATTTCAGATTAGAACTTTAGCAACTTGTGAAATACAGTTATTATTATTATTTATTATACAAACCATATATAAAAGGTGAACAGAATGTGAATGTCGATACTATCTCTCTCGGATCAATGTATAGAACTTTGTATTAACAATAAATTCAATCTAGATGCACTAGTTGGAATGCTTACATAAATTAATGAATTCCACTAAAGAAGATTTACAAATAATATGTGAGATTGCCAGGAAACATTGTTCACTAAGAAATCACATTTCTAAAACGTTAAAAACGTGAAGACCGTTAAGACAAACGTGAAGACCGACAAAGACAACACCAATTACCCATCTTCCTTTAGAAACTAAACATCAACGTACATTCAAAATATACATTTGTAATATGGTCAAGTTGAATTTCATAGATTAAATACTATGAGATGATATGAGAGAATACATTTGAAAGCATGTAGGTACATAGTTTTATGTGTGACCAATGTAAAGCTGAATTCTCAAGTCAATATAACTTAATACATCACGACATGCAGAAACGACTAAAACGAAAGGCGAGAAGGGTTAAAATATTACTTCTCGAAATTCTTGAAAATATATATGTTACGTATACCCATCAATATAATTGATGAAACATATATAAAGAAATTTTGAAGTTAAATGTCTTTATTTCATAAAATATCTATATTTCTCGAGTGATGACTCGTTATATCAATAAATCAATGTTGTTCGCAGAAATCAATTGTCCACTTCAACATTTTCTTCTTTGGCACATATCAGATTTCCTTGAGCATACCATTATAAACTATTTTTTCACCCTTTTAGCAACGTTAGTAGCATGAGATATGCTCTGATCATTTTTGTATCAATCGCATTCCTCGATTTTTAACAACGTTGACGTCACTTACCGTTTCAATAGATCTCACCAGAACAACATTACTCCTTGTTTCGATCGACCTCGTTGATTAACAAGCACGGCTTGGAACAATGATCGTAGGACGATGGCGTTACTTTTCGTTACGAAATTTAATCAACTGCTCCGTTTCTGAAACTGTCAGCATCAAGCAAATATTCCACGCATTATCTACCCTTTGATTTTCTAAACGGAATGGAATATGGAACCTTATTAGGCTATAATTAAATTCTAATAACTAATATTGTAGACTTCATACCTAGGTTAAATGGTAGTCGTTATTTCGTTCGATGATTGAATAAAACGAAATGAAAATATAAAAAAAAATCGATACAATTCATTTATTTCATTTTATATATACATTAATATTTGTATACATATCAAATTTGAAAACTAATAATATCTGAATATATTAATATATCTCATGTGAATAATGAGTTACACCTAAATGTTACTATAGAGTAACTTTCGTATGTGTAAGTAAATGAACAAATATTATTGAAAATAAATCAAAAATAAAATTAAAATTACATTAACTTTAAATTTCTAATTGTGATATATTCATAATACATTTAAAATCAAATTAAATTAAAGTGATTAACAGTTTTTAACTTCCTCCTTTCATCCTACTTTCAGTCAGTAAAAAATGACGAGAATTTCTTTTGGTTTTTAAAAATGAATCGTTTAGAAGGTGTTTCATATTAGAAATTGTTTTGATATTAATGGGAAGCACGTTATAGCACATTTTACCGCAAGATATAGGAATGTTCTTTTTGTTTTAGATTTGGTGCATATAGGGATGCTAATTTGTTAATTTGCAGTGTTCCTAGTTAAGTGTGTATGATAAGTGTGAGTTTTATATTTCTCTTTTTGGTGGAAAAACTTACATACAGTATGAGTGTACAAGTTTCTCACACTTTAAATTTCTTCCAAGTATAAATGTTCCGTGGGAAATAATATAGATTTCCGTTTAATAACTTTTAAAATGTAGTTGTGGCTATTATTTGTGATTTTTACTGAATTATTATATAACCCGCCCCCTGCGATTATATCATAATGGATTAATGACTCCACATTGAAATAAAACACTAAAAATACACAATTATTTAGGCAGCATAAGTTTCGAAACCTATTGTTGTAGATTATCAATGTTTCGAACTAGATACATGTTATATTTCTCATTACGTTGCTTCAAACTTGAATATCTCATTCCTTGAAAAAGTTTCTTCATATAATACCATGATGATTTTCGATTCAAATTTTCGCAAAGCGAAAACGAATATTATCAATGAGGAGCATCCTACCTTTGAGTCAGATAACAGTGGAACACCTAACAGATGCATGAACATCTGTATGATATACAGATTGTGTAGATACGGTAAATGTGACATGTTAAACGGAGACGTGAAATACTATCATTACCACCATAACATTCCTTCAAAGTTTGGTAGACGGGAAAAATATTTAAAACAAACATTTTCGAAATACTATTTCCAAACGTTAGCAACAACCTTCTCGAACAATCGGAGGAATTACTAAATCAAATTCATTCAAGAAACCAAACATGATTGACACAGAATTATGAAGAAGAGTGAGATATCAGCCACGAACCTGTCAAAAATATAGACAAGACCCTCACATCGTCTTTATTACGATGATTCAGACAAAACATCGTGTTTGAAGCAAACAAATTCACTGTACTACATAGTGTTTCGTCGAATTTGTACACGTCTATGTTGTGTAGGGAGATACCAAGTTCTCGACACTTTCGTTTAATTCAATATCTCAAGAGGAAGAATATCTTAGTCCACATAAAAATTTCTTCACATATCATTTTGATTTTTGTAGAGGATAAATAGATATTATTAATGAAAAGCATTCTACCTGTGAAATTCGAAATATATTCATGAATGTGTTACAGTCGGACACTAAAAGAACGTTTGAACATATTCATGATATAAGGTGGTGACACGTTAAACAATAAAATGTGTATTTCGAAACCGACAACAGATAGAAACTAGAAATGCGTTGCCGAATGGAGAATAGAGTCATGTAGACCACATCTCGTCTTTTGTTATAAACCTGTTAACGTATGATCTTTACTTCAATAATTGTATTTGTTGAACGATTTTGTTAGAATTTGGATAAAAGCAGCAGTTCTTATTACGCGATTTCCCTGAAAAACAATGAGGTTTGCCACCGAACAGCAAACAATTTTTAGTCAACATTTGAGTATGTTAAGACCTTTCGTTTTTGAATTATCATGGGGCCAAATTTTGTAACGGACATCCAGACAAACTGATTTTTTCAAAGTTGCCCAAAATTCAATGAAAAATACCAAGGAGCAGGAATTTTGTATCTAGGACTTTCAGTTCATTACGAAGTTGGTTGAGTAATTAAAAGTATTTAACCAATTTCAACTTAATAACATTAACGAGGGAGGACAGTAACGTGAATAATTGATCAATGTTGTTTCTCCTCACTACCCTCGAACAAGATTAGCCAAAAGGGCTTTAGTTAACGAATTCCTTTTTTCACAGAGGTATAGGTCGCATGTGGGTATGGACAAAAACTACTTTCAAATCTCCTGGACGCTCTGATTGGACGAATGAACTTCGGGATGACTTGCAGGACTGCTTCGATGGCAGCGGGTTGGCCCGTAGGGGATACATTTCAGGGCTGCATGCACTTTGGTGCATCATGCATCCTCAATGCCGTGATTTTTCCGCACAAACCTTGCGGAATCAAGTACTGTACCTGCGGAGAACAGACACAAAGTCGAGTCCAAAATTCGGTCGGCGAGGCAGCAAGTGTCTCGGATCTAGTGTGTGATGGATTTTATTCCTACCGGCAGGGCTCTCACGCCAAAAATTAGACGTATAGCCGCCAAACTGCTCCTTGAGTCCCCTCTTGTTCAACATCTCACTGCTGCCGCTCTCCATTGCTTTAAGACGAACTCGTGGATATTACTCTGGACCACCGAATGACCGGAAGCATCAGATCACCCATTTATTTTACATGGATGATGAAACTGTATGCCTCTGGAGAGAAAAACTTCCATCAAGCTCTCAACGTGCTTCAGGAATATTCACGAGCCGTAGGCATTGACTTGGGATTGGACAAATGCGCAATGTTTCATTTGAGGAGAGGACGATCTCCGGAAGTGCACGAGAATATGCAGCTTGCCGACGGAAGCATCTTTGAACACCTTGATGCTGGAGAGACCTATCGATACCTGGGAATTGAACAGCGTCCTAATTATGACGAGAGGAAAAATGGACAAAATATCAAGACCTCCTGTTCGAGCTCCGCACGCTATACCCAGGCCACAAGGTCGTATTAGTGGTTCTGATCATCGGGGTTTGGGCGGAATTCGGTCTTCGCTGCGTTCGAACTTGAAGATCATTCCGGCCTGTAAGAACTCGGCGCAGATCTTGATAGACCGGATGCAAAAGGCAGTCATTCTTGGTTCAATGAGAACACTTGGGGCACACGATTTAGGAACCTGAACTGGCGCGACTGTTGCGATGTCATCGGAGCTTGCAGCAGCCCCGACCAGGTTTTAATGTAAAATAAAAGAAAAAAGTATATGTACATATGATGACATATCATCATATACGTGTCAATGAGTAAAGATGATTATTTTTACCAAAATCATTCTATCTCTCTCGCTTCTCGAGATATTCACATTTTCACAAAATATACATATTTTAAGATTAAAGTTCAGCATAAGTTGAGGTATCTCGTGCATAGACGCGTAGAATAGAGATAAGGAATTTGGTTTGCGTGCTGATGTGGGGCGGTTTCAAATCTCAGTATATGTTTTATTTTTTATTTGGCTCAGTATTAGAGTGTGGTTTAGTATTGTTACAAACTCTCCTTTCAAAGATGTTGTATTTACTACAGATTTATAATGTTATGGTCGACCCCTAGAGCAGAGCTATAAACCCTCGCCGATAGGTTCTACGTGTAGTTACAGATTCCTGTAATTAGCCCACCTAGTTGTGACAGATTCTTGTAATGGTAGACCCGTATAGTAGCGTTATAAATGCTCGCTGATATATGACGCTTCTACGTGCAGTTAAAGGTTCTTGCAATATACCTATATCTCTCTAATACAGATAATTAGGTAGTCTTTCTCTCTTCAATAAATTACTTACTTACTTACTTACTTACTTATACACACGCATTTCCCTATATCTATGCTCGTCTTGGTGTTGGAACTATCCTAATACTACAAATACAAATTTCTCTGATGAAATTTAACAGAAATTGAAATAAATTAAGTAACATTAACACTGAGGGGCCTGTTTTTGATTTGTAAGTGAGAAGGGATATCCAAGTTTCGATTTTAAGTTTGCTTTTAATGATAACGGCTACTCTGACGGCTGGACCCTCAGATTCTAATTTTTGGTAAATTGTAGAGGCACAGAACGCTTATAGCTTCACTTTGCGAAGATATGAAGATATGTCCTTAACAGTGCTTACTGGATTCAGTGACATCCTATTGGTTCACTTGAGACGAAAGCCCCTCTTAACCTGACGTTACATGAAGATCTAGTAGTCACTCAATAGATCGGATAAATGATACCACTTGAACAGATGAATAAAAACTTGTAAATCTCTTATGCCAAAAAGAAATTGTTTTTCTCATTTCATTTGGAAGAATCCTGGTCGGGAATTATACCATGTATCTTAATATGTACCTAATTATTTTCCAGTATCGAGAATTATTGAAAAGTCACACTGCCTTGACTCATGCAAGCTCTCGTCATATTAACAATGTGAATTTTGATGAAGATGCCAGATGTATTAGAGATAAAAGTGCTTCTTGTAGCTTAGGTTTGGAATTAAAAACCCGGCCAAATACGGTTATGGGATTATCACAGAGTAGAAATGATATACCATCATTCAAACTGAAATCAAATCCATCAATCAAACGGCACGTATACTTTGAAGAAAAAAAGGAATTAGTGTCCGATATAATTTATTTGGCTCTTCCAGAAACCGATTTAGGGACTGATAGAAGTTTAAGCTTAAACAGTCTTCCTAGTATTACAAATGAAAGTATTGATTTCATCGATGAAGGCCGTGAACTCACGGACAGATCAAGTATGACTACCGGGTGGCAGAAAGAAATTGTTGATGAGTTGATAGATACAATTAAAATGAAACCGAATGTCACTACCTGTGAAATTGCTTCCGATATACCCAATCCTGTTTTGAAAGATACAGTTTTAGCTGACGTTAATATACACAATATAATAAAAAAATTTGATGAACATACTCAGCAAAATATCACAAAATATACTCAGCCTAAGCCGAAAGTTGTCCCAAGGACACAAGTTAAAAAACCACCCGAAATCCGAAGTAAGACAGACGTTGTAAAAAAACCTGTAGTACCGCCGAGGAATGTAACTACAGTTATAACAACAAAAATCAGAGGAAAATTAGATAAAAGTTACAGCACTCCAGCTTATGACCTAACAGGAGATGGCATCAGTGGTAGTAGCATCATAGAAAAAAATTCAAACTTGGAATCCATATCGTTTGGTGAGTGCTTCAATTTAAAGTATATGATGTTGGAATAAACATTTTTCCACACAATTTCACAAATTCAAGTATTTATTGGTTTTTTTAGTGGTTGTTTACTAGGAATCCCTAACGTGACAGTTGGTTTCTAAGGGGCGTGGGGGGGGGGTAGGGTGGAAGAAGTGTGAGTGGCTGGGGCATTGTCTCATCATACTATAATTCTATGAAGTACATCCCGAATCGCATATGTGGAGTCACTAGCTATTGCTAAAAGATGCATGAATGCACATTATCTCTGTAGGAATCTTGAACTGAAATCATATATGTCTATCTGTACATCGCTTTTTCTTTTAAACCTAAAAAAATGTATTTAGGTGTTGATGTTTTAATGATATTTTAAACATAAAAATAGTTTACAGTCATCTGCTTAGTAGTCTGTGTCCCTGTGTCTCAATCTCAATCATCTCCGTAGCGCCATGTCAGTGTTTCCATTAACAAACATAGAAAATTGGAGTGAGTAATAATTGAAACAGTTCTGTTTTCAGTTTTCTACTTCGAGTTGGTTGAATTATTCTTTTTAATATAATTGTTTTGTTGTAAATTTCTCTTTGAGGGTAGTTGAACAATTAGTTATTCATGCTATCGTCATAAAATAGTTGTGTTAGTATGTATAGTATTAGTTGTAGTGACAGTTGTAACGTTATAATGGCAAGACTGGAAGTTCTTAACGGAAGACTTCATTTAAGTGTGAACTAATTTAGTTGAATATAATCCGTTGCAGAAAAGTAGACTTGCCTGGGGGTACTTCTAGTACACAAATAAAGTAAGTACTTTAGATAAAGATTTTTTGTAGTATCCATACATTTAAATACTTTGTTTTCTTTTTTCTCCATTTCACAGAATGAACCAAATGCCAATGAAATGCAAGATGTGTCTTTAGTAATACATTGTAATTCTTTCTTCCCTTTCATCTAGTTGTTTATTATATTTAAATTTATGTAATAATTTATTTTAGGCGAGTGTTCAACGGTCGGTAGCGCTTCCTAGTACTACACATTGATTCATACACAATGAAGAAAAACTGTGTGTATATGGGAAATACTACTTTAGAAATAACATATCATCTAGCAGTGGAACCTTATTATGTGATTTCTTGTTATCAGAGAACAAAAAAGAATACATCAGGTTCTTGAGAGGCTTATTATGGTATATTTGTTTATTGAATTACAAATATTATTATTATTACACGAACAAATATTTGGATGCACTTTCAAAAATCTTCAAATATGTTCTGAAACTGGAATAGGTTTAAATGCAAGTTTTAAACATACATGTGAAATTATGTGTAGTACATAATTTACACTTTCCACTCATGACGAAAATCCAAATAGAATGGATATAAATAGTGCTGCTGTAAAAGGAATTAATTTCATTGGAGGAACTTTATCCTAGTGAAGAAATACCATTCATGAGCGAGAAATTATATAACAAACGACTTGTAGTCATCGGAAATGAATGGAAGAAAACTGCAATGAAAGAGATGGGAGCAGCTGTTTAAAAAGAAGCTGACTGTTATTGTAAACGGAATTCCAATTTACCGTTGTGGCTGACAGCTGTTGGTCTAAGCACAGTTTGCCCATTTCTGGTGTTGCTATTATAGTTAAATATTTTTGTACTTGGGCATCAAATAAAAATCTTGCCAAAATTGTAACAAAGCCGCAGTGAAAGAAGAAAATCCCAAAGAGCACTAAACATTTTTATGGATCTTCCACTAGCATGGAATCAAAAATGATCCTTAAAGGTGTCAAAGTATTAATTTTTTCGACCTAAAGTAAATTAATAACTGATAGAGACAGCAGTATGTACAACAAAATTTTGAAAGCTAACACCTACGGAGACATTACAGTTGAAAAATTCTATGTCAGAACTACATTTTAGGAAACTTTGTAATAAATTGCACGACTTCCCATTCAACTGAGAAAAGCTCTCAAACAACTTATTTTGAGACTAAGAACTGCTGTAATTAAACATAGGAAGTCCATGAAGTGTGATGACAATATTAATGTATTGAAACAAGTTATCAATAACAGTATCATGTATTTGGAGAGCAAAAGACTTGTATTTCATGTTATCGTGAAGAAAAAAACAAACATGAAACTTAATGCTCCAAGTAAAACTGCCTTCGGGGTTTTATAACAAATTGCAAAACGTCGTCGAATGTGGAGCTTAATTTACTACTGTGATAGTAATATTGTTGAACAGTTTTATTCCATTATTGCCAAATTATTTGGGGAAGATGCATCAAATTTTTTGAAAACCGATTCTTGCTTATAGATATGCTACAGAGCGCTAGTTTCGTTCAATTAAAAAAATCGTTCCCACTATAAGTTGAATAAAGCTTTACTGAACAAAACATCATCGAATATTAAGACGTATTTCGTGAAATTTAGTTCCTAAAAGTTTTTAACTGCAGATATTGATTTATTGTTTAACACCAGAAACCATAAAATGTCCTTCATCTTAATACCAGCTTTTGTTAGTGTACTTTTAATATTGATCACAATTCTTCAATTAACTTTACTGGTTTCTTTATTATAAATTCGTCAAAAAAATTATATTGAAAACCAAAAAGATTTGGTACTTACCTACTTAAAATCTAACAATTAATTCAAATTACGTTTATCCATTTTCAACACCAGCTATATACCAACGTAATAAATTACGAACTATTATAAATGAAGAATATAATTTGCTAAATATTGGTAATATTATCTTTTATACAGGGTGAGTCAGTTTTTTGTAGACAAACTCCAACAGGATATAGAACAGATGTTTTTAAGAAGAAAAGTTCCTATAAACATATGTCATAGAAGGCTTCGTTTCCGAGATACGAATATAATTTTTTTTTCTCAAATTTTCATTATAACTTATAAAAGAATGCTTAGATTTTTGTCATGTTTGTGGGATAATGCCTGTTAATTAAGGGGCATAAAACAAGCGTTAAGAATGTTAAAAAACTTGCACAGTGGCGGAGTGGAGGGGGTGCACAACCTCTTTCTTAAACAGAACTTCTACGCCAACGAATATTTTTCAAAAAAACTGTTATTTTCATTATCTACATACAGTTAAACCAAAAATATTTTCCCTTCTTCTGTGCGTTTCCGAGTTATTTCGATTCCTGTGCGTTTCCGAGTTATTTTGATTTTTAGTGTTTAATGTGGTACTAAATTAAGTAATTTATTTATTATCAACTATCAGCTGAATATTCAATTCTTTCAACGAGACCTACCTGAATATGGTTTCTTAAGGATTCTAAAAAGCCTAAATCTTTTATTCTTTATCTATTTCCGATGTAGTTAAAAATAAATATTTGTTATATCAAATCGGGGATCTGGGAGGCCACGCTACTGGACCTTCACGACCTATCCACGTCCCCGGATAATTATTGTTTAGCCAATTTCTTACATTTCCGCCATAATGGGCCGGACACCCATCAAGCTGAATCCAAGACTGTCTTCTCAAATTCAAAGAAATGTCTTCCCACATATTAACATGCTCTTGTTCTAAAAATTGTAGGAAATTTTCTGAATTTACACGTTGTGGCAAAAAATAAGGTCCAAACACGTAGTTGGCGTAAATTCCAATCCAGGCATTTGTACTAAATTCATGTTGAAAACTTCTTGGTCGAATGGCATGTGGGTTTTCATGTGCCCTTACATCCAGATTGTGGAAATTTACTATACCACGACGAGCAAAACAGGACTCATCAGTCCACAGTATGTTGGATAAGAAATCTCTATTATTTTGAATGGAGTTAAGAACCCACCTACAATAATTAAGTCTTCGTTCGGCGACACCTGGACATAAACCTTGAGCAGGTTGAAAACACGGGACATTTTACTTTGGGAAATACCAAGAGCAACAGCAGTACGTAGAGTACTTGTCGTTGGATTTCTATTATAATCACGCAATATACTCTCTCCAATTCTATCTCGTACACGATTGTTCTGTCGGCCCCCATGTACATTTTTCAAACCCTGGTGAACAAATCGACAAAAACGTAATGATGGGGTTGTAGTCTATTTGGAAATCTTCTTCGATACTCCCTAGCTACGTACCTTGAATTCCCATTTGCGAACCCATAAATAAAATGAATGCTGGCTTGTTCGCTATTTGTAAATGGAAACGGCATGTTACACTAATTAAAAGCTGGCAAATCAGATAAAATAACTTTTTAAACTTAAAAACAAAAATTAATAATAGTGAAAATATTCAAAATGAAGCAAAAGTGTTTGTAGATAAATTTGTAATAAGTCAAACTGTCGTTTCACAATATGACATCTAATACTTACTTGTTTTCCAAGGAGTATAATATTTTATTGCAATACTAGTTCAGTTGTATTTGTTAGTTTCAAAGGGAAATTGCTTAGCAAAAAACAACAAAAATTGAAACGGAAATTGGTACATACACAATTCTAATAAAACTTGAAGAAACTTCTTAAAACTTTATGGCAACTGCACAATAATTTATTGTATGTATGTTATGTAACAGATTTCAACTCATAAAAGTCTTGCATTTGAGTATGTCTTGATATAGCAAATATTTTGACTACATTGGAAAGAGATAAAGAATGAGAGATCCTTAACAAACCATATTCTCGTTGAAAGAATTGAATATTCAGCCGATAATTGATAATAAATAAATTACTTAATTTAGTACCACATCAAACACTAAAAATTAAAATAACTTGGAAACGCAAAGGAATTTCGAAACAGAAGAAGGGACAATATTTTTGTTTAACTGTAAACAGTTTTTTTGAAAAATATTCGTTGGCGTAGAAGTTCTGTTTTAGAAAGAGGTTGTGCACCCCCTCCACTCCACCACTGTGAACATTTTTTAACATTCTTAACGCTTGTTTTATGCCCCTTAATTAATAGGCATTATCCCACAAACATGAAAAAAATCTAAGCATTCTTTATAAGTTATAATGAAAATTTGAGAAAAAAAAATTATATTCAACACCATGTATCTCGGAAACGAAGCCTTCTACGACATATGCTTATAGGAACTTTGCTTCTTAAAAACATCTGTTCTATCTCCTGTTGCAGTTTGTCTAAAAAAAAACTGTCACACCCTGTATATAAATTCTCGGAAATAGGTCATACTAACACATATAAGGACGCTTTTTGCTTGATACAATTAGTTTTAAGAAATCTCGTTTTAGAGAGTGATTATTTTCGGTGCGTACGTAAATACGAAAATATATACATATGTGTTGATGTGACCTATTGCCTGAGAATTCATATATTCATACCTGGGTCAAGATTCATTTTTAATCTTAAGGAGACATTATCTTACTCAATGTAGATCTTAATTTGTTGTCACCCTTCCAATTGTTTAATTTTAGAGTAGGTAGAGGAAGAGGAGTAG
The DNA here is from genome assembly GCA_958510875.1 of Endomychus coccineus. Taxonomy (NCBI): domain Eukaryota; kingdom Metazoa; phylum Arthropoda; class Insecta; order Coleoptera; family Endomychidae; genus Endomychus; species Endomychus coccineus. The sequence continues at coordinate 88,193,870 of OY294069.1, read as the reverse complement.
TTACATATTATTTGAAAGTCACGTAAAACAATAAGCTTATAATACGCCATTTATTACGAATAGGTTCATTTGGTGAAATAAGAATAAAACACAAACTCACCACAATAATTGTAGAGAATAAATTTTTATTCACATTTTACTATTCAACACAGCTTATACATCATATATCAAACTTCAAGCAAATTTGGTATTTTTTATTTATAAAATAGCCACATCTAACTCACATAACATTTTTCAGATGGAAAGACAGATACACAAGACACATTTTCATCAAAATTAATGTTCATTTGTTGCTACTAATAAATTACGTCTATCATTTATTATGAGAAATATTAGCTTTAATAGTAATAATAATAACAAATCATTTACTTTGCAAATATACAACAAAGGTTCATATTCAGATATATATTTAGAAACTCGATAGAGAATTTCCTAACTAAGAGAGACAGGACAAATAAAAAAGAATATATTTTCTGAGCATTAATTATTGTAAACCATCTAGTCTCCAGCACCAAGAGAAAAAACAGACTGGCTTATGAAATGGCACATGTAGCTAGACTGAAGACATGCATGTACATATTACATATACAGCTTGACCAGGATATTGAAAGTTAATAAGTGCTATATGTAATCGACGCAGATGAGGCTTGATTTATAAGGCGCATGTTAGTACCCCTTATCTAACGACACATACCAGTATTTTACCTAGAGATGGGTAAAACTGGTATTTCTAAATATAAATACCATAATCATAATACCAAGTGCTATTACTTCTATTTCTAAATCAAATCAATAAGAAGGTACAAAATAGCAGTTGCTGTTTGATATTAGACAATATATGCTACATTCACGGAGTTGCTTTTATGAAACACAAGTTGATAAATAACAACAGATCACAGAATATCAACCCATTTCTAATTCTTACTAACTAACAATTTGACTTGTGCAATGCACACTCCTCTTTCCCTATCGCACCTCTCGGTCTGACTCAATCTGTATATACATATTATAAATATATACTTATACACAGACACACATATACATGTCAAGCCACTTGAAAACTGAGTCAAATTTACTTAATAATTCAGATGGAGATTATTCCATAACATAGTTATGGAATAGGAAATTAATTTTTCAAAAGGATTTGGTATCAGTGACTTGTATACATTTTTATAGCTTTTCGGTGCCACTGAATTGTGGAGACCTCGGTCATATCTTTTAATTTTTACTTTTATACTGAATCGTGTATATTGTTCATTATCATTTGAGTCTCAGATGGAAATCGTGTAATACATTTAGTAAGTGCATTTCAGACTTGAGTACACACATTAAGGGATCATCCACAATTCCACATATTTTCAAATCTATTTGAAAGAATTTATTACTGATTTAGCTAGCCATTAAATGATTGAAAATTGTAACTTTAATGTATACAAAATATGTGCACTCAAATCAGAGGCTTACAGCTTCCAAAATTTCACATTCTTCAACTGATAGGTTGTAGGTAATGTAAAACTATAAATAAGAAACAATCACCCATATCGACTGAAAATACTGCTAAAGAACCGAGTAGCCATCATCAGAGTTTACTGGTAGCTAAAAGATCCTCCAGTACTTCGGCAGTATTTCAGTATTTTTAATGGATAGAGGTGATTGTTTCTTATTTATAGTGTTATAGTGTATCCATAGTGTGGACTCTTATAGTTTATTAGGTAATGTAAGTTTATAAGTATATATTCATAAGAGATACTAAGTCTAAAATAAATGGCACTGAATTGAAAACTCAATATTTATTTGGAAATTGAAAGCACTGCTTTCCGAAGTTGATCTTTCATAAATTCTACCAGGCGTAATTTTTTGTAATTTGTCCCACAATTCATATTCGAAATTATAAAGTAAGTAATCAAACGTTTTTTATGTAACTTTAGTTTATTGTTTGTAGGTGAAGAAAGCAAAGTACTCATCAAAGAAATAGAAATAGTGCCGATTCAACCAACTACGCATTTTGAAATAGTTTGTGATGAAAAAAACGAATCGCCTATTAATAAGTACGATGAGTTCAAGTCTTCAGAACTGTGGTCTATTGACAACCAAGTGAACAATGATTATGATATTAGTTCGGTTTTCACTCTGCCAACTTACGAATTAGGAATTCCTATAATCAATGTTAAAACAGAGGAAACAGATTCATTCAAAGAAGATATTCTTCTTAAACAAAAAACTACAAAGTTGATTTCGGAACATCCTGAGATAGTACCTCCTAAACTTCCTCCAAGAACATTTGGTATTGCTGAGATTACTAAACCAGCTTATCCCATAGATTCGCCAAAACCGGCCAACTTGGTGGAGTTAGTAAAATCAAATCAAACAACGCCTCGAATGCTCTCTAAAGATTTTGAGTTTGCTGCAGCCGACAATCACGATTTGAATATGAACGATCTTTCTTCAGTGCAACCTCAATCCTGGCTACATAAAGCACCGTCGTATGAAGCAGTGTTCAAAAGTATAGAGGCTACAAATCCGAAGATAATATCTAACGACGAGAAACCACCCAAGTATTTCGATCCGAAAATGGTTTCTACGCCTATACCGAAAATTAAAGAATATAATACAGAACACGAAGTACCTACTTATAAAAACAGTCCAAACTTTGAGTTGCAGAGAAATGAAAATAAAGTGTCTCCAACCAATTCTATTGTGAGAGCTATGATTTATTCAAATAAGAGCAAAGGGACAAAGAGAAAAAATTTGATTGCAAGTAAGTTGAGTTTCATATTATACTGTATCGGGACCTTGCAAACTATAAGTAGATTGGTTCAACCACATTCTAAGTCCGCACAGAATGTTCTCATTTACCTTTGATTGTTCAATCAGTTACAGAGATTGTGGCTAGCACAAAAGCATCAAATAAAATATACATTGATATCTAGAAATCTTGATATGTATTTTGGCAACTGAGTTGCCATCTTTAGCAGAACAATAGAAATCCTTGGTATTGTTCTAATGAAGATGTCCAAAATACAGATTTAGGTTTTCAAATTGAGATCATTTATCTGATTATTTAATAATTATTAACAGTTGAGCTGTTTGTCTGTCTTACCAAATATTAGGTTCGAAATAGAATTCTTAGAAGTGTTCCTCATAAAGTAAAAACAAAATCTAATTTTTTTTATCATAAGGTTCCTATGCATGGTTATATTTATATCAAATAATGTCAATAATTCAGTTGGCTTGTTCTGAGAAACGAAGAAAAATTGAGAAAATGTTCTAGGTGTTTGAACACTATTACAAATATTACATGCGACTCAATTCGAGGTTTATTATCGCAACTCATTTTCCCAGTTGGACCTGCCATCCTTTCTAATTCGGCTCCAACTTCCAAGATAATTTGTGAGCTCAATTAAAGTGTGAAAACAATATTGTATTTATATAGTATTGAGTGATTGGTAGCTGGTGGATTGTAATTGGCAGTTGTAACAGATGCTATACGACCTTCAGTCTAAATGCCAACGAAGGCTTCTAGATTGTGGTTAAACTTGCGTCAACATGCCTATGGGTTTCCTGCGTAATATACACTTGATATTACTCCAAATTCCAATAAAGCGGCTGGATTCTGCTTTTTTTGTGTGCATAGGTCAGTAACACCGTGTAGGGACCGGCGCCAAACTGAAGGAACGGTACATTACTGTATTTCTGTGGATGGGTTTCTTCCACAAAGACCTGGTCTCGTGAAAGGGATCAGGAGGAAAGTAGTGGTTTGCTCTTCATATTGCCCACATGGCCCTGACATTCCACCTGCGGTAGTGGTCGAAATGATTAGACGTTGTGAGGGGCAGAGTGTCACTCTTTTAAGGATGCGACGCTAGTTCCTACCACACGTTGTGGTGAGCTCGGACATCGATTCGAAGTGGACGGCGCTACTGGATTCCCACATTACCACTCAGCTGGAGGTCCTCAACAGAGGATCGGTGCCTATCTACTTCACCCCACACAGACAGGAAGTAATTGATCTAACCCTCAGCTCTAGAGCAATTAGCGATTGGTTTCGTATATGGAATGTAGTACCGGAGATCTCTCTTTCGGACCACAGACACATCCTGTTTTGAGTTGGAATCTGTATCCAACCCAGACAAATAGTGCAGGAATCCGAGAGCCACCAACTGGGATCTCTTTAGGGAACTAAGCGTTAGACTTTCCGATCTTCCTGCATTTCAAGGTGTGTGATACTGAGACCCAGCAAGGCCTTGACCTCTGCTTACGAAGCAAGCTGTTCTCTTAGTCAAAAGAGCTACGGCAAGAACACTCCCAAGTGGAGGAACATTGGAGACGGGAGAAAAATCTTCAATAAAGTGAAAAGAACTTTGTGCAGTTCAGACTGTGAGGCTTTTAAGGTAGTTCAAAAGGACCACAAGACACCTAAGGAGTTTCTAAGAGAAAGGCGTGGCATGCCTACTGTGAGAGATCCATAAGATGTCGTCTGCAAGGTTATGCAAGGTCCTCTCCAAGAATGCCTCAATTGGCACAGGATCCGTGATCCCATCGAATGGAAAATATACGCCATTGCCGTAAGGATGGTATCTTCCCGGCCCTCTTGCAGGAACGCTTGGTGCTTGTCACCAACCCGGTGCTCAAAATCTTCCGGTTTTGTATCACCACCGCCTTTGTACCAGTAGACCAAGCTACAAAGCAATTCAATGTGTCATAAATCTTAGCAGGAAACCGACTGTCCTATCATAAGCAAGACTAATGTTATTATTTTTTTATAAACATTTTAAAGGAAAAGTCGCGTCTTTTTTTCAGTTTTTTGTTTATAAAATAAAAAGTAATTAAACAATCGAATAATAGATAATTGAAATACGCACAAAATTAGAGGCGGTGCGACCCGATCGGATAATTAGGAATGGAGAAAAACCGGGAAATTCAACGATTTTTCAAATCTATTAATCGGTCGTGTTTCAACTTGAAGGACTGAAACTTTGCGAAAAAGTAGCAATTTATATGTAATTTATGTGTGCAAAACCTTCGCAGTCTGACTATTAGTGATGGTACAATCGCAATTAAAAAATGTTTATGCGCTATTTTGCAGATGCAAAGATGTCTATAAGACAGTCCAGGGTACTGAATTATTTTGTCCTACGAGCCGGATTAGCCTGTTTGACTACGTTCAGTGCATGTACTCATCATTTTCAAAGAGATAGCAGGGAAAGATAGATCGGAGAAGATTACATGAGTAATTAAACATTTTGTAAATCTGTATCGATAAGAAGTCCTATCCCTTGTTTATCACTTGCATATTTAATTTGTTTTTCACTGGGTGAAGCGATATTGTCATATCGCATCTCATTACTCATTGTTTGTCAAATACGAGTTTGTAAGAGATTCTAAATAATATTGCTCAATTCATTGCAAATCAATTTCTAATATTCATACTAAAAAGTACTGTTTATATTGCAAATTAGTTATGAATACCTCTAAAAATGGCGAAAAAACAAAGAAAATTACTAAATTGTCAAGTATTAAAGCGAACTTGATTGGTTTTCCAAATTTCATAATTAGTGTTATTGAACATGATCTTATCCAAGTACAAGAGAGAATTTTATCAAACTACCTATGATTGGTTTACCCAAGTTTGATGGATCTTTCAATAAATGGTTAGAGTAAATGGATACTTTTGATTCGTTAGTGCATTCGAACGCAATGTTATTAGCTAAGGCCCCCTTTGGAAGGAGGCAAATAGCAATAAGGTGGCGAGATGTACTCTATGTGACCGATATAATAACCGATTACCCGTCCACAATCATGTGAGAGGGTTATTTAATCTTAAACCTGTACAAAAGGAATCTGCTTCATAAATCAGGAACTTAATTGATTCCTTGTCAAAACATTCAAGATCTTTACGTCAATTAAATCAACCAGTCGATAACTGGGACACTTATAATATATCTAATGGCTACTAAAGTAGATAAGATCCAGAGAGTCGGAATAATATAAAGCAATCAAAAACGTTCAGGTTAGATGAAAAATTTTCTGAAAAACCTACTAGAAACGTTAGACATATATAAAAGATGATTCAAAATAGCTAGAAAACAACATCGTTAAAAGGAATACTATGAGAGGTCTTCATTCTAGTTCTTTAAATTGCGCTTACTGCAGAAAGAATCATTTAATTTACAATTTTGTATCGAATTTCAAAGAAATTGTTTTAATGATCATATTGAATTTATTAAAAAATCTAACTGTCACTTCGGCCCTTGTCGAAAATGTCAAACGTACCAAAACACACAGAAAATTCTCCGAGGTTTCAGGAATTATCTGTTTCCACAAATAAAAATTTTAAAAGCGTAATCGCGTGTTGCTCAATGCTGAAACTTTTATATCCGAAAAACTAGGTAACAAACTTCATTTAGATAAAATAGAAAGGAACTACTGTAGAATGCTTAATCAAAATGATTTCTTCATATAAATATTGTTGTAATGTAAATTCAAGCATGAACAAACTGTTTCAAGCGAACATATGTATAATATTACCACAAATTACCACTTTTTTACCTACTGTCAAGTGAAATACAAGTTGGATTAGCATACCTAAAAATATTATTTCGGCGGATCCCATTTTTTACAATCCTGATGGTATTGTATTAACATTAACATTATTAAAGATGCAGAAAACCCATACAAAGAATTGAGTATATTCGTGCGGATTCAGTTACATCAATTAATTATAATAATTTTAATAGGGGCTGATTGTTTTGGAGATTGATTTATATAGGGCAAATTTATTTAGGACAAGCTAAACCTTGTCTACAAAAAAAATCGATCGTGCCGGAACCACTAGATGGAATTCAACCATCTCACAAAATAAAGTGCAGTCGGAGTACTAATGTTAATTTATATTATAAACTTTCCAAATTTTGGGAGTTAGAAGAACCTTTCGAGACGAAACTGGTAGGCTTTACCTTTAAAACAAACTGCCACATTGACAATTACAAATCTTAATTGCTACAATAATTCTTACTATATACCTCGCCATGCTGTTTTTAAAACTGAAAGTGTAACTACAAAATTGCGAGCTGTGACGGAGATTACAAATCTCAATTGCTACAATAACTCTTACTATATACCTCACCATGCCGTTTTAAAAACTGAAAGTCCAACTACAAAATTGCGAGTTGTTTTTAAGCTTCGTTAGCTACAACTTCAGGAATTTCCCTTAATGACATATAATTAATTGGTCCAATTATTCAAGATGAGTTCCTTTCTTTTAATATTACAAATGATACGATCCTTATTTACTCTGAAGGCAATCAACACGCTAGTATTTGCAATAGGTATTCATCTGATCTGGAACGGAGCGGCGTACTTTTTACTGTTTTGTATCATGCATATTACGTTGAAAATTTTATTTGATTTTAAGATGATATGCTCATACATTCATAGAATCAGAGAAGTATAATTATAATTAAAGTTGAACAATTATGACAAGAGATGAGGAGAAAGGTCTTTGACTAATTCTCAATAGGAATTTATTAACGTTTCTGAATCTTCAATAAATCAATGGAAATCTTTTTGATCTCGCTGTAATAATTAGTATCGTTTCAATTAGAACGGAAAGGGACTGTATATCAACATGAAACGAACTGTTTATCTCATTGCTAACCATGTATCATGTTCTACATTAGAGAGAAGGCGTGTGTCTGTAAACGATCTGAATCCAGCAGATTTCCAAGGGTGGTTATTCCAAAGGCTCCGAATTAAGCAGACTCAACACGTTAGCTGGGAGCGGCGTTGGTTTGTTCTGTTTGGTAACTGCTTATATGGATACAAAACGAAGGAAGATGCAAGAGCTGCGTGCTTGATATTCCTATCAGGATTCACGGTAGCTGTGGCGAGTGAGGTAATTTTCCATATAATTATGCATCGCTACCTATTTATATCTCATAGTTCTTGGGGTAGAGGCAATTGACGAAAGAATTTGATTGTTTAAGTCAGACTTTGACATACTTAATATAGTATATGGTTAACTAATACACAATTCTCGGGAAATAGGTCACATTAACACATATATTTTTATTTTTACCCTCGTCTTTACGTACGTTTCGGTCTCACGACCATCATCAGAAGACTTATTAATACAATAACCTGATTACTTAGAAATACTGTAATAACACAAAGCGTCCTTATCGCACAAATTTCGTTTAAATGCCAACGTCGCGAAACGAACGGAGACATGAAATCGGAACTATAACACATATGTCATGTCTCCGTTCGTTTCGCGACGTTGGCATTTAAACGAAATTTGTGCGATAAGGACGCTTTGTGTTATTACAGTATTTCTAAGTAATCAGGTTATTGTATTAATAAGTCTTCTGATGATGGTCGTGAGACCGAAACGTACGTAAAGACGAGGGTAAAAATAAAAATATGTGTTAATGTGACCTATTTCCCGAGAATTGTGTATTAATTCATACGTGGGTCAAGAATCTTTATTATATGGTTAACTAACTATTTTGTGTTTCTTTTATAATCTGAAAATAACTAATCTTTGTATAATTTTGTTGTTGATTGTTTACAGGAAATAGACAAACTAGGTTGATCATAGAGAGTCAAGTGACTGTATTTCCAAATTCTTCCAATTCAATGATCTTCTCAGCTAATTCAGTGAATTGAAGCAGTTGAACTAGTAATGAAATTCACAGTGACTAGGTTTGCAACGAACCAAATTTAAAATCAAACATTAACAATACTCAAAAGGGTATATGAACAATTTAAAATAATACCTTATAAGACATTACAAAATATTTGAAAAAAATATTTTGTATTTGTATACATATAATGATTAAAACCTGTTAATAATATAATAATATATCCGATGAATAGTAAGTTACACCTACATGTAATATTTTTATATGTAAATCAACTACATGAAAATGAATTTTCCGCCACAATTGGACATACAGAGTTACAGACAATGAGAGCAATATTGATTATTATACCTATAAGTACCTACTTTAACGCCTTTGTTTTTAGTGCTTACTTTTTTGTAAATATTGCTTAGAGATTCCTGTATATATACCATCGTAATTTATACAATTTAATTTTTATACCGTGTGAGTTTGTTTATCTTAATTTATTAACAGTTTTAGACTTGACACATATTTACCAATACAGTTAGTAGGGTTATGCGCAACATTTATGTCATACATTTTTAAGCATTTCCGAATTTTTTCTGAGGTGTCCGGAATATATTCGTAATGTTATAAAATTATTTTTATTACTAGTTATATTATTTATATATGATGTACTATTATAGATTTTGCTTATTCTTTCTTTAATGATGGGATTAAAAAATTGTTTTGGGTAGCCATTCATTTCCAGTGTTTTACAAACTTATTTCAAATTTCTGGGACGGTTCTCTGGGTGTGGCAAATTTACAACGCGATATGTAAGGTTTTTTATAATACTTCTTTTATAAAAAGTAAGTGCAACTGAATTAGAGTGAAGATATCGTTGATACCAAACTACTTTTGTAAACCACGATGTCTTTATTTTATCGTCTGAATCATATCTGATGTTTTTGTTCACTTCTATTTCACAGGTAAATTAGAGTTTACAATGGAAATTGTTAAATTTATAAATTATATACTGGTTGAACATTAGTGAATTTATTAGATTCTTCTAGGCATTCCATAATTAGCGATAGCGGCCGAAATAGGACCAAAATATTGTTCACCTTATTAAAAATAAATGCATTCTAAACAAAACTACTGTATTTATAAATTCAGGCTGATCTAGAGGTATGTGGCATTTGAACTCTACCCATCGTTTCTTGATGCTACGTATTGAAAGTTCAGTTATTAAAGATAAGTTTTATTTTATAACTTCAAACAGTACATCAATCAATCATTAATTATTCTATTGTCAACACCTATTCAACTTTTTATTTATATATATATCCAATAACAAAACATAGATGGCAGCACTTAACACATTTACTTAATACTCCCACTTGTTATGTGTTGTTGAAAAACAATATTGGATAAACAACATCAAAAATATTCTAAATAAAAAAAAACTTCTATCAAAGATTATTTTTCACAAGGAGAAACTAATTTATTTCTGACTTTATATGTCTCTTTAGTAAGTGCCTTGGTTAAAATATCCGCTAGCTGCTCTGAGGTATGAATGTATGAAACTAGAATTTCTCCGTGGTCAACACATTCTCTAATGTGATGATAACGCACATCAATGTGTTTAGATCTTTTATGGAATTCAGGATTTTTTACCAGACGTGTGGCACTCTGATGTCCACCAAAATAGGTGTGGCCTCTTGCGTACCAGTCTGAACGTCATTGAGCATGATACGAAGTCATAGAGCTTCTTTGTCTGCCATGGAAACAGCAATATACTCAGCTTCAGTCGTTGAAAGAGCCACTGTCTTTTGAAGCTGACTACACCAAGTAATAGGTTTTCCATTCATACAGAAGATATATCCTGTTGTCGATCTTCTTCTATCTATGTCAGCTGCGTAGTCCGAGTCTGAAAAACCGTTCAATTTTGGAATTTTACAGTGATTGTCAAATGAAATTCCGTAATTGATTGTTCCTATTAGATGTTTGATAATTTTCTTCACTGCATTCCAGTGTGCATCATTGAAATTGTTTGTGTATCTACTAACTTGATTTACAGCGAAAGATATATCTGGTCGACTAACAACTGACAAGAATAACAATGCTCCCACTGCCTCACGATATGGTTGCTTGTTACTTTCATGATCTGGTGGTGCTGACCTTAATTGTGAGTGAGGATCGGCTGGAACACTGCTAGAGTTAGCTGTAGTTAAATTTAACTTCCTAATCAGCTGTTCAGTATAACCAATTTGGCTTATAAAAAGTGTGCCTTCTTCTCTATTGTATTTTATTTCCATCCCCACAAAAAATTTTGACTCTGAAGTAGTGACTCCAAACTCTGTTTTCAATTGTGTAATGAACATCTCGCATGTATTATCATTTCCAATTAAAAAACCGTCATCGACATATAATAACAAGAACATTTCTCTTTCATTACGTGTTCCTTTGTAAATACACTTGTCACCATCAGATTGTTTGAAGCCGTTCTTTTTCATAAATTGGTCAAATTTTATGTTCCAGCATTGTGAGGATATTTTGAGTCCATATAGACTTTTGTTCAGCCTGCCGAACAATCCAGGTTTTGTATTCACTCCAAGTGGAGGATACATAAAAATTTCTTCTTCCAACTCCCCATTTAAAAAGGCCGTTTTGATATCAAATTGACTTAATCCCATGATTCTTGCAGAGTTAGAAAAAAATAAAGAAATCGTCCACATATAAGGCAATCACAGTTAGAAAACTTTCTTTATGTTTAATAAAAACACAAGGTTCATGATCACTCCTTTTATAGTTCAAATTGACTAAAACGTTCTCAACTTCTTTATACCACACACGAGAAGATTGTTTTAAACCATATACAGCTCTATTCAGTTTCAAAATTTTGTTTTTGTTGCCAAAACTAAAACCCTCTGGTATTTCCATGAACACAGTTTCCTCCAGTTTCCCGTTTAGGAATGCTGTGACAACATCCAAATGGTAAACATTCAGTTTAAGTTGAACAGACAATGCTAAAAGTAATCTCAATGTTGAATGCCTAACGACTGGAGAAAATGTCTCATCAAAATCTATACCAGGCCTCTGGCTAAAGCCTTACGCAACCAATCTAGCCCTGTAAGTTCTAATACCATCACTACTAAACTTTTCTTTAAAAACCCACTTGCACTTTACAAGTGACTGACCTTCTGGAAGGTCCACTAGCACGATTTTTAGTAAAACTTTTAATTTCAGCTGTCATGGCACTTATCCACTCATTTCGATTTGGCCCTGCAATAGCTTCTGCCATAGAGTTGAGATCTCCCATTAAAACTTGACACTCTTCTGTATTTGCTTGTTCGCTCAAAGTACAATAGGTCACAAAGTCTTCAAAGTTTTTAGGTCTTCTTTCTCTTTCTGATCTTCTCACATTTTCATGAAGACTAACACTTTCTACATCTTCAGGCACATAGTCTTTGTCACTGATTTCTTCTTCAGAGAATACTAGCTCATCTGAATTTTGCTCAAGGGCTGTGAGCGAAGTTCTGAGCTTTCTTCATTTGGATTTTCTTCTACATAGTAATTCACATTATCACTTGTACCCTCTTCTGTAATGTGTACATCTCTACTTGTAGATAGATATCTGTCCTGTTTGTGTATTGTAAGCCCTTTATAGTTTCAGAAAAACCAATTAGTATTAACTTTTCTGATTTCCTATCCCACTTTCTTATTTTTTCTTTTGGAATGTGAGTCATTGCTGTACTCCCAAAAATTCGTATGTGGCTTAAATCTGGCTTTCTGTCAAAAAACATTTCATATGGCGTTTTTGGAATGTTCGACACTACAGACCTGTTTCTTAGGTAGGAAGCCGTGTTTACAGCTTCAGCCCAGAAGCGTTTTTCTAAAGCTGCTTCATATAACAAACACCTGGCTTTCTCTATCAGAGATCTATTCAATCTCTCTGAACGCCCATTTTGTTCAGGATTGTATGGATTGGATATTTGTTGAATTATACCCTGTCTCCTTAGATAGCTTCCAAACTCTGCATTAATGTACTCGCCTCCATTATCTGAGCGTATCTTTGATTTTTCTGCCAGTTCGTTTTTCAACTAAACTTTGGAAGTCTTTGAATTTTCCAAAAGTTTCATCTTTTGTTTAGACAAAGTATACTAACGACATACGACTGTAATCATCCTGAAACACTACATAGTACTTTGACCCTCCAATGGAAGTTGTCTCCATTGGTCCTGCTAGATCCGTGTGTATTACATCAAGTAATCCAGTGGCCCTGGTACTTGAGCTTTCAAAAGGTTTCCGGGCTTGCTTCCCTTCACAGCAGACTTCACAATTTTATAAGTTGATATTTAATTGACCACTATAATTAATTCCATTCACTAGACCATCTCGCATCTTGTTCAAGTAACTTGAGTTAATATGACCTAGCCTTTTGTGCCACGTTTCACCAGAAGTTACAGCTTGTCCTGTCAACAAGCACCTTGCGGATGTATCTATTTTATACACACCATGATTCAAAAAAGCTTTAGCTACTAAAACCTTGTCAGTATTAAAAATTTTACAACATTCATTGTTAAATTCAATGAAATTACCATTATTCAAAAGTTCACTTACTGATATCAAGTTTGTAGCTAATTCAGGAACATACTGAGCATTTTTAATTTCCACTTCAAAAGTGTTTTCACCAACTTTCGTAAGAATATTAACCTCATCACTATATTTCACAGCAATCTGCTATTATTCGCAACCATAATGTCCTTTACAATGGGTTTTCTTTGGTTTAATAGCCAATCCTGCCTACAAGTTGAGTGAACACTTGCTCCTGAATCCAAATACCAATCGTTGTTGTTGAAATTGGCGTTGAGCAAACAAATATTGAAAGCACCTTTCATTTGTTTATCAGGAACCTTGTTTTGATCCGATTGTGGACATTTTGACATAAAATGACCTGGCTGCCTGCACTTCAAAACAAATTATTTCGCCTTTGTTTTTGTTTCGTTTGTCATTTTTGTTTTGACGTTTGACAAACTTGCCTGCGAACGCACTGCCTGTCGTACTAGTGCCGCCATCGGCACAAATCGGTCCGGCAATCCCGCTAAAAGTAAACTTCCGACTAAGGACTTGTCAAGTTGGAGTCTTGTTCGACCAAGCTTCTGCGAAGTCTCGATAACTTGATTGACATATTCCGCCGAATGATTCTCTAACCATAATGAAATTAAGTAACGGAGAAGAGAAATTTTTCTTGTAAATCCTTTGTTTTCGTATAGGTTCTTGAGTATGTTCCAAACGTCCTTCACGTGTACATACAATGAAGAGTCGAGAGACAACACAACCTTGGCTTTGGCCTTCGCTACTTGTACACTATCGGTTTCCGTTCCATCTATGCATTGAACTAAGCCTTCCAGTACGAGGAAATTTTCCATGGCAAACGACCATTCCTCATAATTCTCACGGTCTTTCAACTTTGGAACACTGGCAAGATAGTTGTTGGACGCCATTTTGGCACTGTCCACACGACCCACACTTAGATTTTACAAGGTAGTAAATGAGTCTATTCTTTACAATAACACGGAACTTTTATTGCGCAAACACTTTATCATTGCCTGCTTTGCCCACAACTGTCCTGGGCCCATAACCTATTGACTTTTACGGAAGTGTTGGGAAGAAAAGATGACACGATATTTCTCCTGTGAAACTTTGTAAGAGATTAACCATAGATAACTCTACTACCGTAGAATGAAATGTTCCGTGTTAGGTACCGAAACCGCGACAAGAGCGCCTCGTGAGGATTGGAAGCGTACTAAATGATGGTTTGGAGGGAAATTCGAAGTTACACAGCCCATAAATGCAAATTTAGTTTTCTTACAATTTAAGTAGGAAATGAAAGTCGATAGTTTTTATTCAACAACAGAGTTAGAACAGAAATATATAAAATATACATATAAATACAATTAAACATCAAAAACAATAGAAATGGCCTATATATAATATAATAATACAATTAAATATTGAGACTAATGGCAATGGGTTAAAACAAAAATACATAGAATATACAATTAAATATCGAGACTAATTACAATGGGTTAAAACAAAAATACATAAAATATACATATAAATACAATTAAATATCGAGACTAATTACAATGGGTAAAAACAAAAATACGTAAAATATACATATAAATACAATTAAATATCGAGACTAATTACAATGGAATGGGTTGAAACAAAAATACATAAAATATACATATAAATACAATTAAATATCAAGACTAATTACAATGGGTTGTTCTGCAATTTGAAGATTTAGATATACACTTATTTTATATAATATGACACAAATTAAACTTACCATTAATTGCCATAAGGTTAATAGTCGATGCAACAGTTCTACTCAAAACTTGAGCACATATTGATACCTTCATTTTCTTCACTTTATTAGGAGTTACATGAAACTCAGTCAATTTTGGCATTGCTCTCAAGTATCCACTAACATTATCCAGTTGCCATGCCTTTTGTATATCTTCCCATTTAGCTTTTTTTGGAATTCCGTTTAGCGTGTAATGAACGGTTTTTGTTAGGAGGTTGTTTCTGACACCTTTCAGTAAATGTGTTGGATCATACAATGGAATAATTTGTTGTCCATCGACTTCAAATATGAAGTCATATAATTCTTTCCCTCCTCTTGCATACTCTTCTTTCGTTTCCTTCACTAATTTGTTTATCGTACTGACATTATTTGTACCTTGATCGCAAATTGTGGCCACCACATTGAAACCAATTTCCCTGCAAGATCGTACAATGTTTTGAATTGAACATTTAATGGTTTCAGCTTTAGCTGCTCCTTGATACATAATTGGTTGTTTTCATTTTCCCTCAATACCTTGCAGCATGAAAACCTGAAAGAGCGTCAATGAGAGAAATTCAATTATTTTCATTCACCTATAGTTTACCTGTACATGATTAGCTATGTATATATAATATATATAATATTGTAGAAATAGCGTGTATGATAGCAAGCAACAAGTAGTTATGGAAACAAAATCCCCAAATGAATTAAACATGGCCACTATTGAAAAACAATAACAATCGCATGCGCATTATAATTTCTATTAATTTCGGACGCTTGACGCGCCCTCCCGTGTTTTGGAAGCGTAAATACTTGACGGTTTTGGTCCCTTCCATACGACATTTCATTCTACGGTAGTAGAGTTATCTATGGGTAGTAGAGTTATCTATGAGACTAACTTTATTAAATGAGCATAGCATACAATGTAAAGAATATGTTGAACTCCAATAGATGGCGTAGCATGTATTGGTAGTTGCATTATTTAGATACATAATTCAACAATAACATCTAAGGAACTTAATTGATTATCAATGCATTTTTTCCTAAAAAATGTTGACAAATTGTTGGTAGGCCCACCAATATTGCTTACAATTGGTCTTGAAGGAATATCAGTTTTATGCAGTTTCGGAAACCCATAGATATATGGTGCTTGCCCATCATGGCAAATTAATCTATTTTTCATGTGAATAGGGATTAACTTATTCTGGTATCATTTATTTATTTATTTGTTCATGTCATTTTGCACCGACAATGTAAGATCAGATTTTAATTTTTTGTAAGTTGTTTCTGCTTTTGTTTATTCTTTTTATTGGTTATATTACAAATCTTCTAATTACATTTTTTTCTTCACAATTTTTAATTCTAATTCCGCATTCTAAACAAGCAATTCTATACTTGAAGGAAATAACTATTACAAGTTCGATTTTCACTAGTTATTAAATAATGTGATCATAGTTTTGCTAACACAGTAGCTTCTTCAACAAAGTACTTTTGTAATATTTAAGAAGTTACTGTTAGCTAAACTATGGTCACATTTATTTATTAAACTAATGAAAACCGAACTTTTAATAGTTATTTTGTTTTACTTTAGAATGAATTTTCATCATGTAATAGTTGATTCTATTCAATTTTAGCAATTGTATTGTAATACATAATATTTTGGTATCCGGCAAAGCAAATTTGGGACCTAAACGTAACATATGTTGCACTTCATCCGGAATAGTTATGTCTGTGAAGTTTTTCAACCATTGCTTATTGATTTTTTGTTTTTCGCTAGCTAATCATTTCATTAAACTATTTATCTTTTTTGACTGAACTGCTTTTTGATTTTGCTAAAACAAAAATTGTCATGTTGTTTTTGAAAAAATTGAGTGATGAAGTTGCTCTCAACATTCTAATAACAGTATTGTTTAACGCGTTTAATTTTGTTTTCAAATTCTGTCACATTTGCGCATGCCTGGGTCAAGTTTTTCCAAATTTCATCAAATCTAAATCAAATATGTTTAGTGAGGTACAAAATAAGAATGCGTTCGCTAATTTGTTGAATTCTTCTTATATAAATTGTTTAAATTTGTACATAAAAGAAGTATGCGCAAATTTAGCAGAAGTTGAAAACAGAATTAGACTCGTTAAACAATTGGGTGAATTTCCCCATAAAACAGCCGAAGATGGCATTTTCTTAAATTCATTTTAATGAAAATATGGATAACGTTCCAAAGTTTATTTCGCGTTTTTTGCAAATAAAATCATACATTCATCTAAATTTGTATGCATATTACTACTTTACCAATGATTTCAAGCAACCTAAATTTGAAATTTCTTAAGTATACTCAAATTTGCAATATTTTTGATATTTGCTTAATCACTATTTACCTATAATATTTTATTACAATTGTACATGTCTTTGTTTATCAAATAATCACCCTTATCCACTCATCCTTTATTAATGACTAATCACTATAGATGATTTTATTTGAATATAACCGAATCTAGATATTCCAACACCATCTACCGGAAAGCAGATGTCCCACTGAGAAGGTAATTTTTAATGCCACGCATTGATAATACAATTCTCGCGACTCAAAGAATCGACGGGGAAACAGTTGGATATACCATCGCCAGGTGACGGCTCCGCAACAATGCATAGTGAACTACAAACACATTTCGTGTTAGAAATCAATAGGCAAAGTTTTGGTTCTGAACAGTGCCAACACGTCTTTTAGTCCCAGACAGCTTTTTCGCTGTTCTCATGAGCTCGTCAGTGGGACGAGGCAGATGTGAAGTCACTAATCAACCATCTCCGAAAGTGATGTAATAAAACACCTTCGAAAATGTTTGGTGAACCTAGATGGTCCAACACAATCTGCCGGAAAGCAGATGTCCCACTGAGAATGTAATTTACATTGCTACGTATCAATAACACAATTCTCCCGATTCAAAGAACCGACTAGGGGACTGTACACTATAGTACCATATTGAAGGATACCATTTCTATTTATAACTTGATTGATTACTCGGTTTGATAATGTCACTGGGTGACTAAACAATTGTCAACAATTTGTGTAAATTTAAATTTGTGAGACTCATCTATTTCCTATCACTAGCAACATTCAACTTCTTACAATATTTTTCTTTTTGATTTATTGTAACACATTGAAATTGAGAAACAACTAGTTTCTAAACTACTAAATCGAAATTCAAGAATAATTCAAAAGCTGATGTGGATTTTTCAATTTCGGAATCACTTGAATAAAAAGAATATAATGAGTTTTGTTCAACTTCAGGATATTATATTAGAATGTAGCTTTGTTGATAGAGGCTATAGATAACTGTGGGCTGTTTTTGGTTCACTATAGAATAATTAAGTTTATTGTTCCAGGTAAAATCTCGATCCAATGCATTTAAAGTCTACCACACTGGAACAGTTTTTTACTTTTCGGTTGAAGATCCGGAAGCACTACAGTGCTGGATTGATTTGGTGTCAACAGCAACTTTATCACCAGATTCTTCGAAAATCATAGATAATCCATTATTCTCAGAGACCGATGATTCAGATTCGGACAAATCTAAATTACTTACTCCTAACAAACAAGCTGATACTTTCCGAAAATTTGGTTCACTGAAAAAGTATTCATCAAAAAAGAATGCCGAATCACATCAAAGTGGCAGTACTAGTTTAGACAGGAAATGGTTGTTCTTCAATAAACTTGGTGGTCCTTCGAAAAATGCTCTACCGGTACCAACTGCACAATTTCGTTCTTACCGCAGAATCCGTCCGACAGAATCTCAACCAGGCAGCATAACAACTGGCAATTTTACTTCACATGTTCCGATGTTTGCACCACGCCTTGAAACGCAACATTTGAAGAATATTAGTGTACCCAATCTTACAGTTGATCATACTCTCAAACCAACTGAATTAGTTTTGAGTAAATTATCGCAGAATAAGCCATTGAACTATGTACATGCTAGCAATCCAAGTTTATGTAATGCTAGCGAATTTAATATCACTAGTAGCAGTAAAAAGTCAATCAAACAGTGTAATGACACTTTAGTAGGTTTTGTTACTTTGGAAGAACTTATGATTAAACAAAGTGAAGAAAGAAAATTGAATCCACACAATGCTCTGGAAGATCTAGTACCAATCAATATGAACTTGATAAAACCAGATGTGGTTTATGGTAAGTTCATTGAAATTATTACAAAAGTACTCAATTGTGAGATACTATCATGAATTAATATGCAATTTTGGCAAAGGGGTATTCTAACACATATAATTCTCACCTTCAGATACATCTCGAATCTACGACTTTAATCATACTTAATTATTTTCGATATGTCAAAGATCATTACATATCTTTATTTAACCTATTTTCGGCCAGGTGAGAATGAAATCGTCCTTCATTATAATGAGCGAATTGTTCCGCTTGGTAGTACCATCAGCTGGCGGCTGTATGATAATATGCTCCTCCATTTGGGTAGATGGTACTATTTGAATTAACAGATTTTATGAAGTTAGCAACTACAGGTCAATCGGAATGGGGAACATGATGATGATGCTTAGGTTAATAACCTTTATTATTGAACAATGCGTGTTGACCTCGTCAGTTATATATGTTCTCTAGGCAATTTGCTATATTGCATTATTATTTGATTATGAGAGTAGTAACTCCTACTTCAATAAACGAATTTGATGGAATTGACATCAAAGCCGGGTTGACACGATCCGAGTATACTTGGATCTCAACTTGGTTTCCACACCAAAATTTCTTGGATGTAAGACAATGTTTGTGAAGAAGGCGGAAGTTATTATGAAAGGTGTACGGGTGGTTGCTGATAAGATCATGCAAGAGTTTGAAATTCAGAAAAAAGTATAAAAAAAACGGAATTGAATTTATAAGACCTGGGATGTTCATGTTGTTTCTCATTCTTTCCAGGGTCAAATTTCTGCCATCCTTATTTCTAACCTTCTCCAACCTCATTCCATGATGATTCCTCAGCCACATATAACTCCATGAATCTTGTATTCTTCCTCTTGTCCATTTTATTTTTTATTCACTTCTCGTTTTCGTCCGCACACCGATGCCATATTGATTCGCAATCAATTAATACCACTTTGATCTAAGCCTATTCAACTTGGATGTAACCCGTCCGTACCAGCTCATTTGGATAAACTGGTGACACCATCCAACAAGCATCTCAGTGGTGTACAAGTTTACTTGTTCCATATTATATCCTCGAATTGTATCAACAAGACTTGAGGCAAATACATTCTTAAGATATTCTTCGATAAAATGAAAGCATTTGCTGATCGAATATGATTTCACAATAATTTTGCGGAAGAACTTTGTCTCGAATTTCAGATCAGTCGAGAAGGCCGACTAGAGGTCAACCTCGAGTTCCAACCTTCTCGCCTGAAAGTTCAGAAAAATGCCGCGGGGCAAGATCTTATGCTCAGGCGGCATGTTGACAAGCCGATATACGGTGTTTTCTATCGAAACATCGAAACGCTCGGCTTGTCAAACAGGCTGACCTTCGGCTACCTAAGGTCAGCCGGGCTTACATCCGAGACTGAGGGATTTACCGCAGCTTGCCAAGATGGCGTAATTAACACCTTGGTCTATCGCCGCAATGTGATGGGTGTGCAGGTCCCTGATGTCAGATGTCAGCTGCAGGGCCTGTCGAAAGGCGCCTGAGACGCTTTTCCACCTGCTGTCAGCATGTCCGGCAAAAGCGGCCTCGGCGTACACCCATCGCCATAATGCGGCCCTACGGGTGCTGTATTACCATCTAAGGCACTCGTACGGAATAGACCAAGAACCGGTGGTGCTGCCTTACATGCCAGGAGATATTGAGTCTGTTGTCGGAAACGAAAAATGCCAGATCTACTGGAATTACCCGTTTCCGACCGTCAGGTCCGTACAAGCGAATAGGCCTGACGTTGTCCTCGATAAACTAAGCAAGACTATGTATGTCATCGAATTCTCTGCTCCGGCAGAGAACAATATAGTCTTGAAAGAGGAGAAAAATGAATATATATATATATATATATATATATATATATATATATATATATATATATATATATATATATATATATATATATATATATATATTAAACAAGTTTAAAGTTTCTTTGCCTAATTGGCCACTATCGTGTATGTAACTTAAGAGATATAGAATTAAATTTTCTGAATTATGAAGATAACTTAGATAATTTAACATAGGATTATAAAGATGAATAAACGTAAAAGATTGAACCATAGGCGGGATTCGAACCCACATTTCTGGATTTCTAGTCCAGGGTGTTTACCAATTACACCACTTCGGTCCTATTAGATTTTTATATTTTTGTAAATATAAACCTCTGAAAGGATAGTAGTACTAACCTACAATCCTTACTTCAAAAAACGACTGAACTTTAGATGAATATGCGTGAATAGTTGATCTATGGTAGGGCATCGAATCGCATTGTGTTCATCAATGATCTACTATCCTTTCAGAGGTTTATATTTACAAAAATATAAAAATCTAATAGGACCGAAGTGGTGTAATTGGTAAACACCCTGGACTAGAAATCCAGAAATGTGGGTTCGAATCCCGCCTATGGTTCAATCTTTTACGTTTATTCATCTTTATAATCCTATGTTAAATTATCTAAGTTATCTTCATAATTCAGAAAATTTAATTCTATATCTCTTAAGTTATATATATATATATATATATATATATATTCTTTTGTTGATATTCTTGAACCATTTGTAATATTTGTATGTTTTCTTGGTATATTGGTTCGTATATATACTGATAATGAAATAAAAATTCTGTTTTGACGTTTCGACAATGTTTATTGCCTTTATCAAAATTTATATATATAAAGTAAGTTGTGGATTTTCTCAGGTTTTTCAGCAATTTAAATGCAGTAGCTTAATGAAACAATCTTTTCATTCGACGCGTTTCGGCATTCGCCTTCCTCAGGAATTTATTTATTGTTTACATTTGAAAGTGAGATGAGTTTACGGATGCACACACTCATGGCTTTGAAACTCAATCTGAATAGTATTTTTGAGTGCCAATTTCCTGATTGGTAAATAATTTCGTACAATATGTGGCATAAATTTCCGAAACTGGATACTTTTCTACTCTAATTTCAATTGTTTGAGAGCATGAAATCCATCAACATTAGATAATCTCTTTTAATATCTGAAATAATGTAATACGTTTGCAGCAGATCTCGAACTGCATGAGCATGTATGCAAGAACAGCTTAAATTTGAGATTGAACCAATATCTGCAACTTCATAAAAGGTCAAAATGGTGAAATTCTATATTGTCTTTGGAGCGCATTCATGTTATGAAACTTTTCATCCCTTCTTGAATTAGTAAACTGTAATATCAATGTAGAGCGAGTATAATTTCTGACAGGCGCCATATGATCGAACATTAGTTTTCCAAGGACTCTTTTATGTCTTTAAACTCCAAATTATGGTACTGTAGTGGATTTGCAAATAACCACACCATCTTCATTTTCATGACTTGAATTTGAATGCTTTTAAGTGGTGTATTTGGAATATTTTCATTAGCACACTATTTTCATTTCTTTGGTGAAGTTACACAAGTCATTGAGCATTTTTTTATAGTTTAACATCTTTTAATGACTTTGCAGGTGAAGTCCCTATTCGACCCAAAGTCAAAGAACACAAAGACAGAAATCAAACAACAAATGTAACACATCGTAAAGGCGGTGTGAAGCTTTCTCACACCAGTAGCTTTGAAAATATTCAAGAAAAGCATGAAACTAGTAGTTCATGTTTTGGAAAGCGTTTGGGATCTCTGAAAAAATATCAAAAAGAAATAGATGAATTTGCAAACAAAACAGCTACTTATCCAAAAATGGCTAAAGTTTTCGATAAGAAAATGAACAGTTCATTACCCAGAATGCACAAATTACAAGAAAGAAGCATCAGGGAAGGTCATGGAAATCATTATTATTCAGATAGAAATTTAGCTGGGAATTATAGCGAAATGTCTTATGAAATGATATATTGTCCAGAGACAGTAATAGAGACTGTACAATTTGCTCAAAACCGTAACTTAGATGACAGAATGTGTAATGATTCTTCAAAGAAATATAGCAAACTTAAGAAGCAACACAGTTTTTCATCTTCAGATAAAAAGTTCAAGTTTGATAAAGGTGCAGTTTATGAACATCATAAAGCGTCGAGGATAGGAGATTCTTCATCTCACAAGGTTAAACTGAAATCTGCAATTCAATACACACCCATGTCTTTGCCCTTATCTCAGGATCAAAAGTCGATACCAAAATTTGCGTTCGAATTGAATTTGGATGAAAAATCGGCGAAATCGGGAAAGTTGAAGCAGATATTTGGGAAACAGAATGAACAGAAGAAGGAGAAAACGTTTCTAGGATCTCCTAAATTACATAGAGCCATTTTTCGAAAGACAAATGCATCTTCAGATACCGCATGGCCAGTAACTACTCAGGTAATAATTTCTACTGTACTCTGCCTAAATAATTAAAACATAATAGCAAAGATATTTGCTTTTCTAATTTGAATGCACTAATTTTAGAGTTGAAGAAATCACCTGTTATTGATTATTTCAGAGTATTGAATTCAAAAGTTTTATAGCTGTTAACATAAAATATATTTAAATCAAAATTAGATAATAATAATGTAGGTCCTTAATGGAATTTTATCTTCATAACGTGGCGATTTAATTAATTATAATGAATTGTTGGTAATTTTACCGAGTAGGTTCTGACTGTGGCTTCGAAACAATTTGAATATGAAAGGGATAATTTTTACATATATTACATCTAATTGATTTGTATTGTTTGAAACCAAGTTAATTAATAAAAATTGGAACGTTTGAGAAATATTACACATTACACGTATGTTACAGTTATTAAAAAAACAGCGTATTCGACCATACATAAAAAACTATCAGGAGGTGATGAAAACTGATAATGAAATGCACAGAGTATTATGTAAAATACCCTTATGGAAATGGCAAACGCTCACAGAAACTTCATTAAACATCGTTTTTATCAAGGAATCCTCTTTTACATCGTATGGTGAACCCAATCGTAAAAATTAGAGGATGTGGGATAACGACAATCCCCATAAAATCAATTTTAATAGAACTCAATAACCTCAGAAACTAAATATTTATGTGGGGATTTGTCGCCATAATGTTATAGGTCCATTTTTTATTGATGAAAATTTAAACGCTGAGAATTTCTTGCTACTACTACAAGAACAAATTGTTGATGAGATGATTGTTCAACGCATAATTTTCGACCTGTGCAAGCTTATCTGGGCAATATATTTTCTGATAACGTAATTAGTACTAATGGTCGCAGTAATATTTGTTGGCTAGCGCGTTCGTCGGATGTGACACCAAATAATATTTGTATGGGGCTACCTTTGAAATAAAATGTATGCATGAAATAGATAATACCCGCAGAAGAAATCGTCGGCTGCGCCGCCGTGATGTCATTCCCCAAGTTTCACTACTTAA
Organism: Endomychus coccineus; assembly: GCA_958510875.1. Lineage (NCBI taxonomy): Eukaryota > Metazoa > Arthropoda > Insecta > Coleoptera > Endomychidae > Endomychus > Endomychus coccineus. Next base: position 88,169,367 of record OY294069.1, on the reverse strand, counting down.
TTAAAATATTTCTAATGATTCGAAACAGCTGAAGGCGTGGAAACATTAGTGGCTTCTGTGAGTCGGAAAAAAGGCCGAAAAAAGCAAATATTTCAGAGCCATACGAGACTCTGTCCCTCCCCGTTTTCGAGGATGCTGAACATGATGGCGGTGGTTTAAACTCTTTCTGAGTTGACCGTAACCCCCAAACGGCCAAAAACAACCCCCAAAAAGAGTGAAACGCGGATATACCGACATATTCCGAGAAAAACCGCGTCACCTTCCGTTTTCGAGGTTGCTGAACACGATGCCGGTACTTTGGAATTTCTCCGAGTCAACCCCACCCTTTAAACGGCAAAACACAAATGTTTTATATGGATATATAGTGGATATGTAGTTATATGCGTCAATGAAACAGTTTTATATTTGTATATATAGTTAATAAGTAATTGTACGCGTTAAATAAAAATGTTTATGATTTAATAAAATAAAATATGTAAAATTGTACCACTGATTCCATACAGGAGATGTTCTCATCCAAAAACCACCAAATAACCTAGCCAGACACGATGTATACGCCTATTTTTCAGGGTGAACAGTCAGTCAACAAATGTGGAAACATCATCCGGTGTGTATTCAATGATTTGTTATACATTTTCTCTTATCGGATTTTTCTTATCCACTTCATAAATTCAGGGTATCAAAGGGGTAGTTGTTGTCCGTTTCAGCGGTTAGTTTGCTTCGAGGAGAAGATCCAGAATCACCATCGTGTTCAGCACACTCGAAAATGGCAGTTTTTCTCGGAATATGTCGGTATATCCGAGTTCCACCCGTTTCGGGGGTTGTTTTTTTGCCGTTCAAGGAATGGGGTTGACTCGGAGAAATTCCAAAGTACCGGCATCGTGTTCAGCATCCTCGAAAACGGGAGGTGACGCAATTCTTGTCAAAATATGTCGGTATATCCGAGTTTCACCCCTTTCGGGGGTTGTTTTTGGCCATTTAAGGGGTGAGGTTGACTCGGAGAAATTCCAAAGTACCGGCATCGTGTTCAGCATCCTCGAAAACGGGAGGGGACGCGGTTTTTCTCGGAATATGTCGGTATATTCGAGTTTCAGTCCTTTCGGGGGTTGTTTTTTTTTGCCGTTTAAGGGGTATGGTTGACTCGGAGAAATTCCAAAGTACCGACATCGTGTTCAGCATCCTCGAAAACGGGAGGTGACGCGGTTCTTCTCAAAATATGTCGGTATATCCGAGTTTCACCCCTTTCGGGGGTTGTTTTTGACCATTTAAGGGGTGGGGTTGACTCGGAGAAATTCCAAAGTACCGGCATCGTGTTCAGCATCCTCGAAAACGGGAGGTGACGCAATTCTTGTCAAAATATGTCGGTATATCCGAGTTTCACCCCTTTCGGGGGTTGTTTGTGACCATTTAAGGGGTGGGGTAAACTCGGAGAAATTCCAAAGTACCGGCATCGTGTTCAGCATCCTCGAAAACGGGAGGTGACGCGGTTTTTCTCGGAATATGTCGGTATATCCGCGTTTCACCCTTTTTGGGGGTTGTTTTTGGCCGTTTGGGGGTGACGGTCAACTCAGAAAGAGTTTAAACCACCGCTATCGTATTCAGCATCCTCGAAAACGGGGGGGGGGGGGGGGTTACAGAGTCTCGTTAGGCATATTTTTCCGACTCACAGAAGCCACTACATGTAAAATTATACATTATATTTTGTATGTGATATCTATGATATAGAATGATACGTCACGGATATTATGTGATTATATGATGTCAATCATAGATAACTCTACTACCGTAGAATGAAATGTTCCGTGTTAGGTACCGAAACCGCGACAAGAGCGCCGCGTGAGGATTGGAAGCGTACTAAATGATGGTTTGAAGGGAAATTCGAAGTTACACAGCACATAAATGCAAATTTTGTTTTCTTACAATTCAAGTAGGAAATGAAAGTCGATAGTTTTTACAAATAGTTTTTATTCAACAACAGAATTAGAACAGAAATATATAAAATATACATATACAGTTCTCGTCAAATAACTTGGCCCGTACGTCATCAATGGGCGTATCTGATTATGAAAAGTTGTTGATTCACACGTGTTATATTGTTAGGTTGGTACAGAAATGCAGAATCAACTTTATCGGTTGTATTCGTACCTAGTCGGTCAGCATTTTCAAGTTTCTCATAGTGTTCGTCATTCCGAGCGTATCATGCTTATATATAAATATTTGCAGCTGTTATAACCTATAACATTCGTTAGTTTACATTGTTTACTCGGATTATCTTTTTAGAGTGAATATTAGTATCAATACTTTTAATGTATTGTCGTGTATTAGAACGGATTACACTTTTAACGTGCAGCAGAAATTGTGTTAGGTTCCCCGTGAATGAAGGAATCAGACAGCAACGGCATTTGAATACATTGCAGCAGGACACGACAGGCCTGACAACAACTTGACAAAAATAACGTGATTCAAATACGACAGGACGGGGATGTTTTGTCTCTTTCTAGTAGATCATTACAATGCCATTGACGTATGTGGTTTGCTTAGAAATTATAAGTTACAATGTTTCTTTATCTAAATCATGAGTATTAGAAGAAGATAGACAATTTATAATGTGCCGATATTATTTCATACAGGTGCCAAGTTATTTGACGAGAACTGTAAATACAATTAAACATCAAAAACAATAGAAATGACTATATAATATAATAATATAATTAAATATTGAGACTAATGGCAATGGGTTAAAACAAAAATACATAAAATATACAAATAAATACAATTAAATATCAAGACTAATTACAATGGGCTGTTCTGCAATTTGAAGATTTAGATATACACTTATTTTATATAATATGACACAAATTAAACTTACCATTATTTGCCATATGGTTAATAGTGGATGCAACAGTTCTACTCAAAACTTGAGCACATATTGATACCTTCATTTTCTTCACTTTATTAGGAGTTACATGAAACTCAGTCAATTTTGGCATTGCTCTCAAGTATCCAGTTATCAAGTTGCCATGCCATTTGTATATCTTCCCACTTAGCTTTTTTTGGAGTTCCGTTTAGCGTGTAATGAACGGTTTTTGTTAGTAGGTTGTTTCTCACACCTTTCAGTAAATGTGGTGGATCATACAATGGAATAATTTGTTGTCCATCGACTTCAAATATGAAGTCATATAATTCTTTCCCTCCTCTTGCATACTCCTCTTTCGTTTCCTTCACTAATTTGTTTATCGTACTGACATTATTTGTACCTTGATCGCAAATTGTGGCCACCACATTGAAACCAATTTCCCTGCAAGATCGTACAATGTTTTGGATTGAACATTTAATGGTTTCAGCTTTTGCTGCTCCTTTAATAAATTGATACATAATTGGTTGTTTCCATTTTCCCTCAATACCTTGCAGCATGAAAACCTGAAAGAGGGTCAATGAGAGAAATTCAATTATTTTCATTCACCTATAGTTTACCTGTACATGATTAGCTATATATATATAATATATATAATATTGTAGAAATAGCATTATGATAACAAGTCGTTATGGAAACAAAATCCCATAGATAACTCTACTACCGTAGAATGAAATGTCTTATGGAAGGGACCAAAACCGTCAAGTATTTATGCTTCCAAAACAGGGGAGGGCGCGTCAAGCATCCGAAATTAATAGAAATCATAATGCGCATGCGTTTGTTATTGTTGTTCAATAGTAGCCATGTTTATTGTTTAATTCATTTGTGGATTTTGTTTGCTATCATACACGCTATTTCTACAATATTATTTTTGCATAATATTTATCATGGGAAAAAACGGCTATATACCCTGGCTTTAGCCCAGCTGTATTTCATGGATTGAAAGAAACTGCGAAGAATATGAAACCTAGTGAGAAACATTGTGTTCTTATTTTTGATGAAATGAGTCTTACACCATACCTGCAGTATAATGAAAATACGGACGAAGTCGATGGTTTCGAAGATTTTGGAAGTTACAAAACCTCTAACATAGCTAATCATGTACAGGTGTAAACTATATGTGAATGAAAATAATTAAATTTATCTCATTGACACTCTTTCAGGTTTTCATGCTGCAAGGTATTGAGGGAAAATGGAAACAACCAATTATGTATCAATTTATTAAAGGAGCAGCAAAGGCTGAAACCATTAAATGTTCAATTCAAAACATTGTACGATCTTGCAGGGAAATTGGTTTCAATGCGGTGGCCACAATTTGCAATCAAGGTACAAATAATGTCAGTATGATAAACAAATTAGTGAAGGAAACGAAAGAGGAGTATGCAAGAGGAGGGAAAGAATTATATGACTTCATATTTGAAGTTGATGGACAAAAAATTATCCCATTGTATGATCCACCACATTTACTGAAAGGTGTGAGAAACAACCTCCTAACAAAAACCGTTTATTAAACGCTATGTGTTTTTGTTTTAATTAGTCTCGGTATTTAATTGTATTTATATGTATATTTTTTGTATTTTTGTTTCAACCCATTGTAATTAGTCTCGATATTTAATTGTATTTATATGTATATTTTTTGTATTCTTGCTTTAACCCATTGTAATTAGTCTTGATATTTAATTGTATTTATATGTATATTTTATATATTTCTGTTCTAACTCTGTTGTTGAATAAAAACTATTGGTAAAAACTATCGACTTTCATTTCCTACTTAAATTGTAGAAAACAAAATTTGCATTTATGTGCTGTGTAACTTCGAATTTCCCTCCAAACCATCATTTAGTACGCTTCCAATCCTCACGCAGCGCTCTTGTCGCGATTTCGGTACCTAACATGGAACATTTCATTCTACGGTAGTAGAGTTATCTATGCAAAATCCACAAATGAATTAAACATGGCTACTATTGAAAAACAATAACAATCGCATGCGCATTATAATTTCTATTGATTTCGGACGTTTGACGCGCCCTCCCGTGTTTTGGAAGCGTAAATACTTTCGCTGGCCATGACAGTGTTGGTCCCTTCCATAAGACATTGCATTCTACGGTAGTAGAGTTTTCTATGATGTCAATGCATCACCTGTCTGTCATGTAAATTTTACCTGTTTTGTTGATAGGTTATCTTCTTCTTCTTGATATTATTTTGGCCTTACATGTTGATAGATTATGTGTTGTCTGTCATAGCATAGACAGACTGAACTGTGATAATGATCCATTACTCTATGGATCTGTCTGTCATGTAAATACTACGTAAAGTGAAAATATATCGAATTACTTTTACTCCGTTTGGAATTGAGTTTCGAAACATCCGTTCTTAGCGGGTGCCTACGTCTTAAAAAGAACATATCTGTCAAGTTTCAAGTCGCTCCGCTCCATTCGGAGATTTCATGAGTGTAAAGGCCAGCCAAAAAAATATATATATATACCTTTTTTTTACATAACAACCTGGTCGGGACTGCTGCTAATCCGTTAACTGAAGCTACTCCTCCCCTCCTGTCGGTACGTGGCCTCAGGTTTCCAAATCATGTGCCCTAAGTAGCCTTATTAAACCTAGAATGATCCGGTCTATCAATCTGTTCTTGCAGACCGGAATGATCTTTAAATTGGAACGCAGCGAATACCGAATTCCGCCCAAAACAGCGATAATCAGAACCACTAATATGACCTTGCGCCTGAGTATAGCGTGCGGAGCTCGAACAGGAAATCTTTACAGTTTGGCCATTTTTCCTCCTCTTTGATGACTATGTTCTTCTCTGCCGCAGCAGAGAATTCGAGGACATGCATCGTCTTTGTTTATCGAGGAGGACAACGTCAGACCTATTTGCTTGTATGGACCGCACGGTCGGAAACTGATAATTTCTGTAGATCTGGCAATTTTTCGTTTCCGGCAACGAACTCAATATCTCCTGGCATGTAAGGTAGCACCGGCTCTTGGTCTATTCCGTACGATAGGCGAAGAGTGTACGCCGACGCCGCTTTTGCCGGACATGCCGACAGAAGATGGAAAAGCGTCCCAGGCCCTGCAGCTGATTGACAAGCCGAGCGTTTCGATGTTTCTGTAGAAAACACCGTGTAACGGCGGTCAACAAACCGCCTGAGCTTGCTCCGCGGCAATCATCCGCACTTTCTGGCGAGAAGGTTGCAACTCGGGTTCGCCCTTTAGTTCGTCTTCCCGACTGATGTAAAATTCGAGACAAAGTTCTTCCGCGGGTTTTTGTACTGCCTGAACGATGAATACCCTCACTCCGGCCAATTCATGACTTTTGACAAGGCACAGGAGGTGGTCAAGACTCCTAAAAACTTAACAAGCTATACTCCTTCCTTCAATCTGCTCTGTACCCTAGACCTGAAAGAACTCTCACAGCTCTACGCTGCAGACGAAATATTCTTTCACGTTGAGAGCAGTTTCCCCATAGAATTAAACCATAATTGAGAGTAGAGCCTATTAGAGCATGATATGCAGTTTTTAGGACGTTACCAGACACAACACCCCCCAAACCCCTCAAGAGGAAAACATGGCTACAAAGTTTATTTGCCACATATTGTGCTTGCTTATTCCAAGTTAGGTGGTGGTCAATATACACACCTAGAAATTTGGTGTAATTAGTACTCTCAAGATTATGGTTTTGCCTCAGTGAACAAAATTTTTACAGTTTTATTAACATTTAATGTTAGTTTGTTAGCACTTAACCAGTTTTTGGCTTTTGATTGTATCAATATATTATTTTCTTCTACCTCTTTTAAATTTTCTCCACATACTGATGCAGTTGAGTCATCAGCAAAAAGCTCGCAGTTTGCCTCCTTAGGTAGTCTACGAAATCATTTATATATATCAAGAATAGTGTGGGTCCTAGGATTGAGCCTTGTGGTACACCTATAACTATTGGATTTTCTGAAGATCTTACATTATTTAGAGTTACTATTTGAGATCTGTTTGTTAGGTATGAGTTAATAAGAGTTATGGATTCAGTTGAAAAGTTGTATTTGGCAAGTTTTTCTAGTAGTATAGAATGATCGACACAGTCAAAGGCTTTGCTCAGATCCAGAAAGAGGGACATTGAATAAAGACCTTTTTCTAAACAGTCAATAGTATAGTTAATGAAATGACTGATTGCATCAATAGTGCTTTTACCCTTTCTGAATCCAAACTGACATTCCGAGAATAAGCTATTAATTTCAAAATAGTTAGTAATTTGATTACATATAGCCTTTTCAATAACTTTCGATATTACTGGCAATAAGGATATCGGCCTATAATTTGATGGGTCATCAGAATCGCCTTGTTTAAAAATAGGGATTACTAGTGCTTTTTTGACACAGTCGGGAAAGACATTAGTTTGAAAACATTTATTGATTAACATTGTAAGAGGTTTTACCAACAGATTAATATTCTTTTTCAAGAGCTTAATTGAAAGGCCATATATATCTCTAGCATTACTGTTTTTGATAGAATTTATTATATCTCTCACTTCATTAAAGCTGATTTTTTCAAAAGAAAATAGTAAATTGGGTGATAAGTCTTTCATAATTTCCGTAGGGTTAATATCAACATTATCGAGTTTATTTTTGAATGTAAATGGTACTGATGAAAAAAGGTTTTTAAAAGTATTTGGAGAGATAGATTGTATTTCTATTTTCTTTGAGCACTTCCTTCTATCGTTAATAAGACTCCATGCTCTTGTTGATATTCGAAGAATTCTTGATATAATTATCATTAGTTTTTAGTTTTGCTGATTTTATTGCTTTATTGTATTGATTTCGACATTTATTTCTTTGTAGCTTTAAGTCGCGTGTTTTATAAGTATTATAAAAATGGTTTATCTTTTGTAGATTAGACCTCATTAAAGCTAAAGTTGAGTTGAACCTTTTGACGCCCCTATGTTTAACATGAGTTTTAATAGATACTTCAGGAAAAGATATGATAAACGCTTGTGTTAAATTTTCTAGGAATAATGAACAGCTACTATTAACATCATTAGAATCAAGGTATTCCCAACTCATGGCTTCAATAATGCCATAGAATGTATTAAATCCGACTTGGGTCAAGGGATGACATGTAAAAGCAGTGTTTGTACAATGTATAGATGGAATAGTAAATTTCAAACTTTGACCCTTGTGATCAGAAAATTCCAGAGGTACAACTCTGCCGTCATGATCCCCAAGTGAGAAATTCAAGAAAATGTTGTCCAAGCAATTTTTGCCCCGTGTTGGCTCAAAAATGGTTTGTTCAAAACCCTCAGACCTTAGCACATCTACAAAAGTTACTGTTTCATTATCTACATTTTCAGGGATTTTAAAAGTACTAAATTTGAAGTTAAAATCACCACATATAATAACGTTATGAATATTCTTAGATTTTATCACAGTTAATAAATTTTCAATTATCTCCAAAAAGCTAGTAAAGTTTGATGAATAAGGAGGTCTATATATAACTATAACACAAATATTGATAGTTCTTATTTTTATTGCAGTGATTTCACATACACTTTCTGTTGAGAGACACTCAATTTCCGGCAGTGTGTCAAATTTAAATTTATTTTTAAGGAACAAAATTACCCCCCCACGTGTAGAGAGCGACCTAGCAAAAAATGCTGTTGTCTGCCATCCTTTAAAATTTAGGTTGGTTATTTCGGCAGCTTTCAGCCAGTGTTCACTCACACACATGACATCATGATTTTGTTCATTTAACATGACTTCAAATTCATGTAATTTATTGGCAATACCTTGAATATTCATATGAAATAAACTCAGATCTTCATTGTTATATTCATGATTGTTTGTACTACCAGTCCTACAAAGAGCATTTTTATTCTGAGCATCAATTGTTTTTAGTTGAACATCCGCTGAATCTCCGAAAAAACTTGAATTTTTGAACAATTACTCCGTCTGGCCATATGTTGCTATAAAGTAATTCTTTCTCCAATTCAATATCAGATGTTAGTTTGAAACAGTTGTATTCACCTGACTGCACTTTCTGTTGTTTGACATATATTTCTGAGTTAGGAAATTGTGTTTTGAGATGTTCTGATACATCAATTGACGTGACAGTAGTAGCTAATCTGGAGATAAATATATTAGGTTTTGGTGCTAGTATTGCTGCAGTTAATTTAGTTATGTGGCCTCTTTCAACAAGTTTATTTTCTGACAATGGTACGTCTAAATGATTGATCAGTGCTGGTTTACTTGAGTTATTTTTTTTGAGTTTTTTTTTCAACCAAGATAAGGCCGTCATTTTCCATATTGTTCGGTTTAGACTTCAATTGGTGCATATTTCTTTCTGCAGTAGTTATTGATGATGTGGGAAAATCTTTGCCGTCATTTTCAATATTGTTTGCATTAGATTGCGATTTGTGTTTATTATTCTCTGCTGGAGTTTTTGTTGATGAGAGCATATTTTCTTCACTGTTTCCAGTAATATGTTCGGTTATTTTTTGATCTAATTTGGGAGTATATTGTTTATGTGAATATTCACTCGGTACCTGATCAGGTGTGTTTTTACGTAGATAGTTCTGGAATTTCGAATCCATTAGCTTTGTTAGAGCGGTAAATAAATTTTGATATAGTTGTAGCTCAACTGTGTCCAGTTCATTTTTGGTAATGTACACAATGTTTTGGGAATTTTGTTTCCTCTTGGATTAATATTGGTTTCAGCTATATTATTGGTAGTTTCTTTCAGAAGTTGTATTTCTTTTTCCTTTTGTTCAATTTTTTTATGCAGTTGTTTGATTTCATCATCATGTTTATTGATATCATTGGGCATAGATGTTTCATTTTCAAAAACATCACTTTCAAAGGACATTTGTTTAAGTTTTGTTTGCTTTATGATTCTATCTTTAAGAATAATGTCTTGATGAAGTTTGGAGTTTTCCTGTTTAAGAAATTCAACTTCTTCAATGAAGGTTTTGTACAGTTCTTGATCGCAACAAATAATTTTGTGACAGGCGAGTTTTTGATGACTTATCCGCGTTAAGCAGCTTTCGTGGTAAATTGATAAACAATTTGCGCACACATAGTTATTAAAGTTTTTGGTTTTGCAACATTTAAAGTTCGATGTCATTTTAATTAAAATAAAGTTTCAGATAATTTAAGTCTGTTAATCATAGGAGTGACGTTCAAACACTAAGTCATATTTATACTAATTTAATTAATTAATATTCTTGCAAATTCCTACTTACGTCCTTATAATGTAAAAGTTTACTTTAGGTAGAATTGTCTAAAGTATTTCTCACAGGCCAGAGACCTTCTTTTATCACCTAATAAATTATGACATCTGGCGCTTAAATGAACACTTGAGATGGTCTCGTCTGTTAGCAAAGAGGATAGAACTCTTTGTATGTTAGTCTCTCGCAGACATTTATGAAATGTGTTCGTATTTATTGATGATTCTACTTAATAGTGGATTTTTAATTTTTACGCTGCAACATTGCTGTGTTATAGTTCCGATTTCATGTCTCCGTTCGTTTCGCGACGTTGGCATTTAAACGAAATTTGTGCGATAAGGACGCTTTGTGTTATTACAGTATTTCTAAGTAATCAGGTTTTTGTATTAATAAGTCTTCTGATGATGGTCGTGAGACCGAAACGTACGTAAAGACGAGGGTAGAAATAAAAATATATGTGTTAATGTGACCTATTTCCCGAGAATTGTGTATTAATTCATACGTGGGTCAAGAATCTTTATTATTTATGATAATTTAAGTACCGACCTGTAGTATGGATGTAAAAACGAGCAGATGTTTACGTTTTTAGATATTCACTGATAAGGTTTTCAGTTTATTCTGCTACAATGTACATAAAAACAGCTTGATTGATGGAAATCACATTGTTCTAATTACGCGTATTAACCATTTATAATAAGTTCAATTTATTACACTAATGTAGCACAGTGTGGAAATATGGTGTACACACACTTTACAATGATATGTAAAAGTTTTGAATGCAAACAATCACTAGAAGTGACAGAGTCAAGGTTAACAGTCTGCGCGACCATCTGCTACCCGAACATTAGAGTTTCAAAAAGTCGGGATTAAATCAGGTCGGTAACCCCAGTCAATACCGGTGCCGTCCCGATATTGGGGTAACAACTCGACAGAGGGTACACCTTCTGTTCCGGGCAGCAAAATATTGGCCTCCCACATCAGCTCCTCGTCGGATGAGGGCAGGGGTGGGGCCCAACAACACGGTCCCGACGAAGACGACGCTCTGAGTGGAGAAATGAACTTCGGGATGACTTACTGGACTACTTCGAAGGCAGCGAGCCAGGGATACATGATACATAGCGCGGCTGCATGCGCGTGTGAAATAAATCATACAGGTTGAAGGTATATAACCTACACAAAAAAATATGACACACCTCGGAACTTACAATAGATTTATGGACAAATCGAAAAACAATTTTTGAATTCAGGCTACTTACAATGGACATATTTGATTCGGCTATTTATGCTCAAAAAACTATACTGTGTTGCGCATGGTTCAATCTTAGAGCGGTAATATAGCAAAATCGCAAATTAAAAAATCCTTTTAGTCAGCGGATGTACTTAATGTGATAAATCCCTTATAACACAAAACCCACCAGAGCATGCACAGCAGAGTGGGGCTATAATTCTATGTATTGAAAATTTGAGGTTGTAATTTGAAAAAGGCTGCCGTATTGGCGTAAGTAACAGAGTCAAATATGCCACATGAAATAAATTAAATTAAATTCAAAAGTTCGACGTTTTTCGATTTGTCCATAAATAGTAAAGAAATGAACTTTGTGTTACTTCTGTTCCACGTTGTATATCTTCAGGATGCAGTTTTTTTTTGAAATAATCATTAACTTCTATAGTTTGCAATTTAATGGTTTTATTATATCTCAAATATTTCTTAACAAGTTACTTACTTTCAGCCTATCATTCAATCTGAAAACTCGTACTCGCAAGAAAGTACTCCACAAACGACACCAGAAGCCATGCCTCTGAATTTAGCACCACATATAGACTATCCCGGATTAGAATATCCTCCCGTATTTGAACCTGAAACGTATACACTGGCTGATCCCCAAAGCAGTCTCACCATTTTAAGGAAACAAGGGAAAAATTGAAGTTCGAAGATTGTGATATTGATGGATTAAGAAAACATTTTGGAAGCTTTATACGCAGATTTTCGTGAATTTCGATATTATCTCAAATAATATAAGCAATATACAGAGTTCAGACTCTCAGGAATGGTCATTTTTGATCAAGTAATAATTATTCATAATTGGAAAATCAAATATGAATAACGTAGTCGCCGGAGGAGAAGAAAACATTTAATTGATAGTTCCTGTTTCGCGTAGTTATCATTGTAAAAATATCTTCCGTTGCAGAATCTCGCAACATTGAATTTTGGTAAGTTGTACTTGTGATTTAATCCAACATTTCATACTCAAATTAGTGAAAATGCAATTGCAGAAAGTTGGTAGCAATGCCGGTGACGGTTATATCTATATTCGAATGCATTGCAATGTCGCCTGCTTCTTTCAAACCGGGAGTTGTGGCGTTGTCCACATCTTCCTGATGAAATCGTAGCATGTTGTAAATAGCCTGAATAGACTGGTTTTGTTTAGCGGAATAGTGTTTGACAAGCATTTTATTTGCATTTTTCTCTTCAGCTAATGTTTTATGCATCAAGAGTGTCAACGAAATGATCCTTAAAAACACTGATCATCTTTTATCTGAACATCACATTCTCATACAATTTAGGAATTCTAGCAAATAAGATTGTGTCGTTAAACAGACTCATGAAAAAAATAGTTTCAGTAGTTCCAATGGAGTTCAGACTTTCTAGGGTAACTTTTAAGTCCTTCGCGACAAGGTTAAGCTTGTTTCAGGTGAACACTAAAGTTAGAAACTAAAATGAGTTAATTATTTAGCAAAAAATATCTGTTTTAACATAGTAAGAAATATACTGCACATTTGGAGCAACAAATTAATTGTTGTAATAAACGAAAAACACATAATAAATGTTGATAAGTTATACGCTGTTTTCCTCATCAAAATGTAAACACTTGAGCTTTTATTATTTAGCACAACAATTGGCGTTTTCTTTCAAATACATCGAAATTTTTGTTTGCTATAACACATTTTTTCAACATGCAAGGCATATAAATATTTACAACTAAAACACAATAAAAAGAAATATTCACTGAACAATTTTAGAATACTAATATTATTGCAAATGGGAATATTGTGCCAAAAAAATAATATGGTATTATGAGGGAACCCAACTTTTTTATAATTGTTTTTTTTTTGTCGCTCATCCCACACAATGTTTTACGGAACTGGGGTGGCGTAATTGAACATTTGTAAATTTTCATATTCAATAAATTGAATTGGAAAATTAAAGTTTTTCTTATATGAAAATCATTTCAGAAACTTCTCGTGAATAGGTGGGGTTTAATTTATTTATCTCTGATTAAAGAACAGTTGTTTCAATCCGCTATGTCATTAATATTGAGACAGTTAACTGTTATAGGAGCTTTCTTATCCGTCCCCATTATAATCTGGTTTATGTATAGTTAGTTTTTAAAAATGAACGAAAAGTACTAATATTTTCTTCTCACTATTCCTTGATGCCGAAAGATGCTATTGGAAAATACTTTTTTTGAGCCAAGAGGAACAAACCATTCAATATAAACACTAATGTTTGAGCGAACAGGACCCTTTTAAACATGTCTATTCTTGGTAATATAAATAACGTTTACAACTCAGGAGAGAGCAGTATCACAATACAAAATGATATTTGAATACCGCCTGAAGATGGCGTAATACGCTGAAAATCGAGTAACGGAAGTAACAAATAGAGGTGATGTCAACATAGTAACGCTTAATTTCACTATATGTACTATATTCAGTGTTACTTATTAACCAATTCGTGAGATCTTCGACAGCATTTTATCGAATTATAAAATTGATTTGTCGATTGCATTGTTGTTACTCTGTGTATCATATCGATATTGATAATGTCGATCAACGAAAACAAAACACTGTTACTAAGAATTCAAACACATTGTCAGATTTATGGAATCATTACATTTCTACTCAATATTTTCTTCTTTCGTTGTACGAGCTTTAAATATGTTTATTTGATTTGATTTGAATGTATGTGAAGTCCTGATTAATTTATGATTCGCCTGTCCGTGTATTTTTTTTATTCAAGCCTATGACACACTTCTTGTTATAAAGTTTTTTGTCAAAATGAGAAATATGGAGTTGAACCTTTAAAATTTATATCGGAAGTTCAGCATTCACTCTCATAGTTAACCTGTAGATTGTAATAAATTATACACTGTGGATATCCTATAAAGAAGAAATAATCACCCTTATGGATCATTGTGGATAAGGTTGATTATTTCTTATTTATACTGTAGATTGTATTTCGAAGAATATATTTATGATATGATAATAATAATAAGTTTATTTATTGCATTAACAGTGGTACATAATGATGGTATTATCCCCTTAACAAAACATTGTTCAAATCATCCCAGATTTAGGTGTAAGTTTGGAACGAAATTGATGAAAAGATATTAGTTGCAGAGAAAACTAACTGCATTAAAATACTGTTAAGTACAGATTTAAAATTCAGAAGCTGGGCTTCACGTGTCTAAAGAGTTCCGAACATGAGAACCTTTTTGGAATGTTCAATTTGAAGTATTGCCTTTATTTTTTTTATGTCAGTTTCGAATGAATGTAGCATTGGTGTGGGTAATTTGAGAATTGTTGGAAAGCTTCACTTGATACATAGAAACTACTAAACTATGAGAACAATATCTCTTCGGATTTATCGGTTACTTGTAAACAAAGTAATTTATTAACATCAAGAACTATTCATTAATATATTTTCAGTTTCCGCTTTGTTTTGAAACGCTGTTGTAGATATGACAATATATTCGATTATGAAGTTTAATATGTACTGAATAAATTAGAAGACTCCAACTTCTACATATTATAGTTGTTACTTGTTAAGTTTCAACAATTGCATTGTTGATCTAAAGGCCATATAATAATAATACTTTTATTAGTTCCATAAGGCTACAAGGCATAGAACATATCCAATACAAAATAAAATAAACTAATATAAAAAAAAAAAAAACAAAGGTAAGATAAAATAACTAGTTGAGAAGTATCACATTTTATCACATAGAAATTCCTCTACTGTATAGTAAGATTTCTTGATTAGAAACTGTTTTAATGTGTTCTTTAAAAGTCCAACAGGTAGAGCCCTAACACTTGCTGGAACATTATTATAGACAGATATTATTGAGCTATGAACATTTCTTTGTAAGTATGAAAATTGATACCTAGTCGGTAAGAGATTTGCTTTATAACGTGTATTGTGCATATGATCTCGATTAAAATCTACATATAGGTCCGGGTTATTTTTAATAAACATTACCGCTTCTAATATGTATAAGCTAGATAGAGTGAGAATGTTATTTGAAGAAAAGTGAGGTTTGCAACTCTCACGATTTTTGAGTTGTAGAATATTTCTTAACATGCGTTTCTGAATTACAAATACCCTGTCGGCATCGGATGAATTGGCCCAAAAAATAATTCCATATCTAATCCTTGATTCCACAAACGCATGATATGCAATGAAGGCGGTTCCTCTAGATACTAAAAATGTTAACATTTTCAGCGCGTAACAATACCTGCTTATTTGCCGAGTCAAGGAATCAATATGACTACGCCAGTCAAGCCTACTGTCAATCTTGATTCCAAGAAACTGTACATTATCAACAGATTCTATTTGAGCTCCATTATAAGTGACTGTCAGAGGGTCACTTTGTTTTGTATAATTAAATCTTATGACGTTTGTCTTATTTATGTTGAGTTTTAAAAAATTATTAGAAAACCATTCCTCTAATACCTCCAATATCTGAATCATTTTCTCCTTAATTTCTTCCAAACCCAGTTCGCCAAGAACCAGGGATATATCATCTGCAAATTGAACTAGAAACTCTGTAATTGAATTTGGCAAATCATTTGTATATATTAAATATAGTAGCGGGCCTAGAATTGATCCCTGTGGAACTCCTCTTAACACTTTCAGTACTTTTGACTTTAAAATTTTCCCATGTTCGTCTATTTCCGATACATATTGTTTTCTATTATGCAAATAACTGTTTATCAGTTTTAATGGTACACCCCTGATTCCACAACACTCAAGTTTGGATAGCAAAACAGAATATTCGACACTGTCGAACGCCTTGGAGAGATCTAAATAAATGGCTGCTGTGTACATTTTATCGTTTAGCTTATTTAAAACCTCACAAATGGCAACATAAACAGCACGTTTCGTTGACCTATTCTTACGAAAACCGTTTTGACAGTTACTTATGATAGAATGTTTATTTAAGAAATTTAATAATCTGTCAAAAATTACTTTCTCAAAAATCTTACTAAGATTTGAAAGTACAGCTACAGGTCGATAATTATTAATATTCCCTTTTTCTCCCTTTTTAAAAATAGCTTTTATTCTGGCAATTTTAAGTTGCTCGGGAAACTCACCCGTGCGTAATGTCAAATTTATAATCTGGCTAATAGGATGCGAGATTATATTTGCAACATATTTTAATAAATTTACAGGTATTCCATCATGTCCCACAGTCTTTGTGTTTTTAAGTGATAATATAGTTTGATAGACTTCTTGTTCACTAGTTGGTGTCATAAAGATAAAGATCTATAGATAGTGATATTTAAATATGTGAATTTGCCTAATTTACTATTTTTTTCTTTTATTATAGAGAGATATAGAATGATTTTGATGTCAGGTTTAATTATAAATATTTGTTTCAACTTTGTGAATTTAGAGTAGAATTGATCAGTCGAAGTCGCAGATTGAAATATGAGCTATCAAGTTTGAAAATTGATTCCTAGTTGAAATTTCCTAATTCGGTGAGGTAAAGTCTGTGTTTTACACTTTTTTGTTGTGTTAATACGTTGTGTTGCATGTTTTATATCCTCTTCAATAATTATTGAGTTGGATTTCTTCTAGATAAAAGTTCGTAATGATGACATTAATACAGCATTAGCATAATACCAATGCATTATATTTGACTTCTCACTTGATAATGTTAACTGCACTTCAACTATATGAAGTTATACTTCACTAATAAAAAACAAATTCATGACGTTTCTCCATGTATCGTTATGCTGATTTGATTATTCTTTTGAACTCTAGAATTCTAAAAATTTAGTCTTAACATTTTCTTCTATTTTAATCCTCGATATCTGTATATTCAAACGAACGCTATCTATTATTGGTACAAAACAAAACAATTTGTTTTTATTGCGATACATGCTCCTGGCCAGCGTAATGGAAAAATTTTTCTTGCTCTCAAATATTTGGTGATATATTGACAAAAATGTGAGTTCACAGTAACATTAAGATTTTACTCGTTTTTGAAACCATTCTATATCTATTTTAGTACTACTAAATAACAATACTTTACATATTTTAGATACGATTTATATGTTATATGATTATACAAAGATTCTAAGTATTATATTGTTAGACTATATTTCGAAAGCTGGTTCCTCATTAAATATTTTTTATTATCTGGTTTCTTTTTTATCCCATATTTATGTGAATGCTTGAGCTCTGACTATTATTGTGTAATTTTAATCTGTTTTGTGAATAACATTTCATACCAATTGGGGAAGGAAACCAGAACTACAAGCAAACACATCTATGTACATGTGTAAGAAAGATCAGGGTGTTCTTTCTGTTAACACTTAGCAGGACTCTGTCTTGTAACTCTAATTTCAAGTGAAATATATTCTCATATATTTACTCATTTACATTGTACAATTGTCGGTCCTGAATTATGGGAACCGACTCGAAAATCGCATTATTTCTGATTTCAAAGATTAGGTTCAATATATCCATGGTGTTGAAGGTATTACGAAGCATATTCACAGTTATAAACAAAGCGAAAAATTAAAGTAGGCTTTGAAAGCGATGAAACGTCATGCCAGGGTCAATCTCGAATAAGATTGAGTAGATTTCGTTGATCAATTACCATCTTAGCAATCATTATATTGTTGGCGAGAGAAAATGTCTATTATAGTGAACATGTTAGATTAGATATACTGCCTGCAAGGCCGTAGCCATGAGGGGATTACTAGGGTTTGATCCCCTCAGAAATTTTGACCACGATCTACTAAATATGAGATTTTGAATCGACAAAACGCCTTCCCCAATACATGGAACCTAACATTTTATAAGCTTTTTTGGAAACGTAAAATATGTGTTTATCGAAAAGCATTTTAGAATCGAATATTATTCCTAAGTCCTTTATTTCCGTGACAGTTTGTAAGGGATGAGAAGATATGTGATATGATTGATCTAGACTGCTCTTTCCGCGTCCAAACGAAATGTGGTGACACTTTTCGAAATTCAGATAAAGACTGTTTTCCTCACAGTAATCATAAAAGTTATTGATATCCTGCTGCTTTAACGTGATGTCGTCAACATCAGAAATTGAATGGTATATTCTTAGATCATCTGCAAACATTAAAAAATTGGCGAATCTGAAGCACTGGCATATATCATTAATATAAATATTAAATAAGAGTGGCCCTTCGAATGATATATGAAATAAAAATGAGGATTGCGATTTTCGAGTGAACTACATAGTGTTCCATTTTAAAAATCAATCCTACCAGACCAATCCACCCTCTGCGACACACTCATTGAGCATATGTTTCAGAAAATCGTCTATATCCATAGTTTGTTGACATAACCCCATCAAACCATATCGTTGAATTACTAATTATAATCTCTAACCGATTTCTGAATGAAACATGGGGTCACATTAAAAAAATAATCAAATCCCAATACTTCATTTATTTTGGACGCCCTGTATATTTTGAAATAGTGAACAAAATTTTTTTTTGAATTCTCAAAACTGTTCAGAAATAACCACATGGTGAATCACCCTCTACCTTGACTATTGTACCATATGTGCAATCGCCATTCTAAACCAGATGTTACTCATTAGGTTGCTTGAAGTTCAGTAAAAATACACGAAGTACGAAGGTAAAAGCAAAACAGCAAAATTAATCATCAAGGTATACCTAAAGCAAGCAAACTGAAAACTTGCTAAAACAGAATTAAAGATTGGGGGCGTGATTGCATTCAATAACCAATTGCACAAACAGAATATCTATCCAACGAATAAACGTGACGTGGAAGTTTGTACGCACGGATATAAGAAAGGAATATGCTCGAAGCTGGATCTAGCGAAATTAAAACTCGAATTCAACAAGCTTTCAGTTTCAGAAACACAACATAAGGATGTAACTGTAGATTTTATTATTAGATATGGAAATTATACACAATTCTCTACCACTATTTTTTCTATATTTTTCATTTTGGCAGTGTTTGCATTCGAAACTGAAATCGAAATGTTACGCAATTTTATCAGCTGTAATTAATAATTTGTAAAATTCACGATTGATTAATGTCAACAAAAAGATTTCTATCAAATCAGCTGAAGCTTGGAAAGAGCAGATTATGTCATTGTTTGAATTTATTGAGATCCGAGAAGCCGATGATGGGTATGTGTAAATTTAGTTATTATTTAGAAACAAATCACAAACATCAGCACAACATCAAATTCCACATCAGGTCACCATTCATATACATCATCAGCAATTAATTGATTTACATTATATTTTTAAATTATTACTATTGACAACACATGCAATTAATTTATTATATGATTGATAAATATAAAGATATTGGTAATTAAATTGCTATCCAATCAAGTACCTACTACCAACTATTAGAGTCGCCAGAGGGCAAGCGCACATATGCAAATTGCATGGTAAGATATGCAACGAGCTATACAATGATTTGGAAAACGACCTCTAATGGGGATGCCATCGAATCAGATGCTTCCCAAGTATAGCTTCGAGAAAAACTTCAAAATAACAGGTAGAGAGGCATGGAAGGGAAGACCTTCAATGATTGCAGAAATGACCTGTTACACAGACGGCTCAAAAACAGGAAGGTACAAGAGCAGGAATATATATAGCCAAGTGAAAAACAAGAATCTCCCTGAGTTTGGGCTGTAACAAAGCTTGAAATTAGATATATCATTTATTTTGGGTCAGGCAGAAAATACGGGTATTACACGTAAACTCAGGTTAAGCAGTTCATTATTTCAACAGAAATGCGTGTGAATCCAAATGTGCATTCCTTAGTATCACACGGTAATGAATGTAGTCACTTTTCTAAATCTCCGTAATTCCGAATAAGTAATTATTTCCATAAATGAATCGCACATAGCACATTCAAACCCGCTTCAAAATTTGCATTCACTCCGATTAATTTATGTTGCAAAAACGGATCTAGTAAATTAACGCATCAAAGTTTGAACAACCTTATGTGTAAAAACTGCGTACCTACAACCAAAAACATTCCTTTCCGCGGAACAATTGGTGTAGCAACATGAGCGCGAATTTTAGATATAAAAAGTAAAGTCACTGTCAAGCATTGTTCGGGACATAAGGAAAAAGGTCACGGCACAAAATAAGTACAGCGGGAGATTGACAGAGATGATATTGTTAGATAATTGAGTTATAGATAATAAATTAATAGTGCGAAATTTGTAACATCGTTCCGTGCTTCAGTGAATTACCTAACATAAGTTAAATGATAGCTTAGTATTTGTTTTCCGGCATTACGATATAAGTACTGCATTCCGTGGTTTGTAAATGGTAACGTTCGCATGATATCCGATATCCTATAGTGTTCAGTAAATTGTTAGATTGTACAATTGAGCTTATCCCGTCATAGGTCTGACCGTGCACCGATAAAGTTCACGTTTTAAATCCACATGTGAATTGAAAGATCCTAATATTTGTACGGCGTGTATGTTTGAACGAAAGGGTCGTCTTTGATATATTTGTGCACGCTGTGTCAATACCGGAAGTATAACCTGGGGTGGTTGTGTGTTTGATTATCTTGTGCCGCATGTGAACACCCGGCCGCGGGTAGAGGGGTTATTGCAGAGACGATAGTTGGATATTGTGCACGCTTTGTCAATTCCGGAAATATAAGCCCTGATTGTGTAAACTCTGAATGTGTGAGGTGTATGAAATCTGATACTGTCATAATATTACCAGGGCACCCGTTGATAGCATGAGCTGTAAATAGTAGAACGACTTCGACAGAATAATTACTATCCGAATATACCGTAAAAACTACCGACGAAATCTGATATCATACGATCGCAAACCTATTACAGGCCAATATTTTCCGGTCCGACCACATTTTCACCGTTTGATATAACATAGTGTGTTGTGAACATTGCAATGATAATGCTATCCGAATAAATATCGCATGTCCGCCTATTACTCTAGCAACTGCTTGGCTTGTGTATTCCGTAAATGGTAGATGCAAATTATTTATCAACCGATTCCGTACCGTTGAATAGAAATTAGAGACCGACCATATCTTAAAAATAGATATGTTGTAACCGTTTTTCTTTCACCGATTGAGCTTCTTTACATTTCCACCTGGGTCGATTGTTTGTGTCAAATACCGTTCCATCCACTAATTATTATCCGAGTGTACTTCTTTGAATATATTTAATATTTGGAATTCCCCGTTTTATCAAGTTATATCTACTCCATCTTTTAATGAGCTAAGTAATAACCAAATATCGATTGTAATTAATACCTACAACTTGATACTGTTCTTCTGCCCAATAGTCCTTAATTATACTTCACTGTAGCTACCCTAGGGGCAATAGATAGCACCGTGACAAGTTTTTTGGTGAGGACCCTAGCATAAGCCCTCAAGGAGGAGTGAACCTTTAGAAAAATCTGGCGCCCGAAGAATAAAACTTTATTCCGCAGTAAGTAGTTTAGCGCAAAACTGACAAGGCACTTCATTGGAAAAATACGTGACGATCTTCGAGGCAGAAGTTGTTGTAATACATCACTGTGCCAAAGAGCTATTAAGGCAAGAGTTCCAGGGAAAAACCATCGCCATATACTCTTGACAGCCAAGATACAGGGTGTTGAAATTGAAAAAAAAAATTCGTTTTTTGCAAATATCTCCGAAACCGTTTATTGTACAGAAAACAGCTTTTGCAAGCATTTTCTACTCATAGTAAGCTTTGTTCTGTGCTATAAAAAATCTTTTTTTAGTCATGATTGGTGAAGATTTTGAAGGGGTAGTGGGTGTTTTTCTCCCCAACTTCTACGTCACTGGAAAAAGTACGGTTTTGAGACAACCATTTGAACCGCCAATGTTTTCAACAAAATGTACCCTTGGTCATAAGCTTTAAAGTTGACCGTTTCCGAGAAAAATTAACTTTTATTGTGAAAAACATGGTCAATTCTTACTAATTAAACAAAATTTATTCAAACATTAGAACAAGTAACAAAACCAAAAAATTTACCATGATTTTCAACATAAAAGTTGATTTTTCTCGAAAACGGTCAACTTTAGAAGCTTATGACCAAGAGTACCTTTCTTGTGTCGAAAACATTGGCGGTTCAAATGGTTGTCTCAAAACCGTACTTTTTCCAGTGACGTAGAAGTTGGGGAGAAAAACACCCACTACCCCTTCAAAATCTTCACCAATCATGACTAAAAAAAATTTTTTTTATAGCACAGAACAAAGCTTACTATGAGTAGATAATGCTTGCAACAGCTGTTTTCTGTACGATAAACGGTTTCGGAGATATTTGCAAAAAACGAAATTTTTCTTTCAATTTCAACACCCTCAAAAACTAAGCGTCTGTGCATATATTTTAATGGGAACTTTTTTCTCAAAATCAATTTTCTATCGACTGGTGATATGAAAAACATCGTTTGAAACTATTAGACATATGC
Source organism: Endomychus coccineus (assembly GCA_958510875.1). Classification (NCBI taxonomy): domain Eukaryota; kingdom Metazoa; phylum Arthropoda; class Insecta; order Coleoptera; family Endomychidae; genus Endomychus; species Endomychus coccineus. The sequence goes on along the minus strand of OY294069.1, from coordinate 88,146,513 downwards.
AGAGGAGGAGTGATTGAAAATTTATGTCTGACATTCAAATTACTTATATCCGTCCGAAACCGTATTGCATTATACAAATATGCTGGTCTCCGGAATTGGATAACAGAATGGAAAAGAGTGAGGGCATTCAACTTAAACCGATATTTCATATTTAGCCACTTAGTATCAATTAATTTATGGGAGATTCTATCATACTTTCTTATACCATAAATGTAAAGTAAGCAATAATTTTTAATTTTTTGTATGCTATTCATAGTGATGGCGTCAATGGATGGAGCGTAAACGGGTGAACAAAAATTGAAGTGAGAAAAGGTCAGACTTTCGCATAGCATGTTTCAATCCAGTTATAGCATATTTGATATATTTATTAACTTGAGCTTTATATCTCAATGTGTTATCTACAATCAGCCCCAAATTGTTTGCATCTTGAACTGTTTGAATTTCTGCATCATTAATTTTAAGTATGATCTCACTTTTGTCTAGATTATTAATCAATGCTGGCTTACCAAAGATGATCGTTTTGGATCTATTAGAATTCAGATACAATGAATGAGATTTAGCTAACTGTTGAATAGAAAAAAGATCTGTATTAATTTGCTCTACTGCAGTCTTGATCATATTCAGTTGAAACCTATGATAGACTTGTGTATCATCAACATATAAGTAACATGTGCAAAATTTATTGCAATCTGACAGGAGTGAAGTATACAGTGTAAACAATAATGGCTACAAAATGGAGCCCTGCGGAACACCAGCTAACATAGTACGTTCATGTGACACTGAGTTATTCACTTTCACACACTTCTTCTGTCAATAAGATAATCTTTAAGCAACAAAACCGAATCATTATTCAATCCGAGGTAATGCAGAAGTGTAATTAGAAGTTTGTGCCATATAGTATCAAATGCTTTACTAAAATCTAACAGCACTTAAATGCTAATTTGTCAGTGTCTGTTGTCCTATGTATGTCATCCAGTACATTTAGTAAAGCAATAGATCTGCAAAGGTAGCGGTGGTGAGGCTCCTAGCCCATAAGCCCCATAAAAATCTAATCTAATCTACTACCAACCATAATTTCGGAATGTGAGGCTTCCTTCCTAAGGTATTTCTACTATGACGATATCTTAGCCTAATACTAGGACGTGAGGCTGTGTCCGGTCGACAGCAAATAATACAAGGGAAAAGGAAATCTTGTATGTCATACATTTAAAATCTGGAAGTGAGGCTCTGCGTCTAGTTCATATTACGAATATATTCCAAATTCGTACATGGTCGTTAAAAAAACCAGAAAATCTAGGAGAAACCGTCGTCCATGGATTTCTTGTCAATTACCAAGCTGTAGTCACCGCGGCTGCAGTACAAAAACCATCAATCTATGGTAAGCCGCCAACGGACTTCTTCCCAATTAACACCGTTGTAGTTATCCCGACTGTAACACAACAACTGTCAATCCAGGGGAAGCCGCTATCTACATATTTACCTATAAGCCACCGCTGTAGTTATCCCTGCTTCAGCAGAATATCCGTCCATTCAGGGATAGCCGCTGGTCACGGACTTCCGCCTGAATAACACTGATGTAGTTATCCCGGGTGCCGCACAACCAGCAATCCGAGGGAAGCTGCTATCTACGGTAATCCTGGCTTCAGCACACAACCACAAAGCGTTCAAAAACCGACACCGATCAAATGCACTCCCCCATCAGCAAGAAAAATAATCCCTATGGATGAAGTCAATCATTTAGCTATAACACGATAAAATATTGGAAAGATAATAGCAACCTTCCTTGCATCGGCAAGACTCCCAACAGCGGAAAACCGAGGAATATATACAAAGAAGAATCGCCAATCTTCAACAATTAATGGAGGAATCCTATAGGTAGAATTGGGGACAGAACAACACAACTATTTTAACACGCAATAATTCATATCAGGGGGCTAAGCCCTCTCCCCTCTTGCGACGATGATGATGATGATACACTCTTTACTACGGAGAGAAGTTAAAATATAGAAATGTGTGTCGTTGCATTTTGAACAACAATTAGATATGTCACTTATCTGAATACATGAGATATATTAAATAACATCAGATCGATTTCAAAGGAGGTTGCGTTCCATCTTTATTTTAACTGATTACAACTCTCAAATATCATACTATAGGAATTATGAAAATTGTCGTTGCTGATTTTATTGCAGGTTTACCGTTCTCTGCTTACAGAGTTATCAACATGATGTCAAATGCTTTTGCAGATTTTTTTTGTATTTTTGCGGAGGTGAAGAAAATCCTTTATGGGGAGGTTATGAGCCTTGAATCTCATGGTCTTCTGTGAGAATCACCTTAAGCCTGCTTGCCCAATGTATCTCACCTCTCTATTGTTTGATCACAGTACCCTATCCAGTACTTTTGTTCCTTTACAAGTTTGTGCAAGTCCTTTACTGGGTGGGAGCTGTATTGGTTCGCCTGTAGGCTCTCTTTTGCGGTCCAGTGCCTTGCATAGTATATGTGTCACTGTTTCTGGATCCTTACCGCAAAGTCTGTATGTCAGGTGGCCATTGTACAGTCCCATCTTGTTGAGGCGCCCCTCTACAGGTGCATGGCCAGACATGTGCCTTGTTACGACTTTTATTTTTTTCCTGTTTAATGTTAACAAGTCTGTCATTCTTTAGTAACAAGGGCCTTTGATGTATTTTTCCCATGTATGTTTCCTGGGATTTTATCCCAGTAATCTTTGTAGTTTTCCAGGATCCAATCTTCAACAGATCTTCCTGCTGTACGTTTTGGTACCCCTGTAATTCTAGATCTAGATCGTTTTCCGATCCTCATCTTACAAGTTCGTCTAATTTCTCATTGCCTCATTTCACAATGCCCGACACCCAGATCAGCTGTACGCGGTTCCGGTCTGCTAGTGTTTACAGCAAATATACTACCACTGAAAAAGAGCCTTTACAATTTCTCCTCTCCATGGATTGTTTACGTCCTTATATCGTGGGAACTAGTTTTACCTTAATTACAGATCATTCCTAGATGGATTGTGAGATTGTCATGGCTTAGATTCAAAATACAGCATCTTAGTGGAATCCTGAATACTGTTCCAGATTCACTTTCTCGTATTCCCAAAGCTTTGGAGTCTCTTGTGTTGAACTTATCTACTCTCAAACCTGACAGATGGTGCACTGGGGTGTTGAGGAAGGTGTCAACTCATCCTCATCTCTATCCTGACTTTAAGCTCGTGGATGAAATAGTATATAAACATATCTTGTGTAAATCTAAATATTCGAGGGATTTTAAATGGAAAATTGTTGTACATACAGAAAACAAAAATGAACTTTTGAAAAAATTTTAAAGAGGAACCAACAGCTGGTCATTTAGCTGCTTTTAAAACCCTACCTAGAATTTCTTCACATTATTATTGGCCAAAAATGCGAAATTCAGTTGTGTCGTACATTCAAAAATGTAAAGTTTGTGCGTCTTGTAAATCAAATAATTTACCACAAGCTGGTCGTATTGGTAACTATAGAAATATACATTTTCCATTTCAATGAATATTTGCAGATTTGTTAGGACTATATCCTAGATCTAAAAATGGCAATCAATATGTCTAGTTGTAACTGATTGGTTCACAAAATTTATTTCAGTACATCCTTTGGTCCGAGAAACCACCGCAAAAGCTGTTTGCAAGCTTATGGAAAATCAAGTCTCTATTATTCGAACTGCCCTAAATTATAATAGTTGTAGATAACGGAGTACAATTTACCTCTAATGATTTCAAGAATCTAATAAAAAATATAATTTACAGAAAATCTGGTAGGTACAATATACAATATTTTCCTCAGATTAATCCAACTGAACGAGTGAATAGAATAATTACCACAGCTATTAGATCCTATATTAATGAAAATCATAAACTTGAGATCAAAATATCTACCAGATAGCTCAAGCTATTAGATTGGCTAGACATGAAGTTATGGATTTCTCTCCTTCGTATCTTTCTTTTCTCAGAAATATACCTACTGATTTCTGAAAACGCTAATGTAATTCTTATAAGAAGTAAAGTTTCAGAACCCATTTAACGAGAAAAACTACCAGAACTACGAATATATCCAAGAAAGAATTTATCCCTCTCATATAAGGTTAATGCACAACGTTATAATCTGAGAAGAAAATCTTTCAAATTTCGTGTAGGTGATAAATGTTGTACTATCTGAGCTGCCAATCACTTTTCTGCGAAATTAGCTCCCAAATGTATACCTTGTATCGTTAAAAATCCCCACTAGTTTACTATTTAGAAGACTTGGATGGAAATAATCTTGGCAATTTTTACGACTCTCGCATTAAGCTCGATGTTACACAAGACGATGTAGATGGTGGAAATTCTACAAATTAATCAATGCCTTAAACTATTCCTATAATGTATTTTATGAAAGCCTAAGAATTTTTACCTTATCTTCAATTTACTATACAAAAATAATTCAGCTTAAAATTTTTATTGGTGATCCCAGACATAGTGTCTTAATTTATCATATCTCTTTACCATATATTTAAACCAAAAGATTTTTTATTACTGCAGTAGTTCCGAAATGCACATTTATGTGTAACTTTCGATTTACTTTGGAATTTTTTGTGGAATTTGAGATTCTTTAAAGCCAATCTAAAAAGAATCAATTTTGTATTTTTAGCTTTTATGTGTCTATTTCTAGATACTGTTCAGTTTTTGTATATTAACAAAAAGGAAGACTTTTCACCTTACCTAATATTTTGCAAGAAAACTATTATTATCTTATCTTATTCCTGATACCGTATTTATTCTTCTTGTCTCATTTTTACATTATATACCTTTGAATAATCTGCAGATAACTTATGCTTGCTTACAGCACCTAGTGTATAGTGTATTCACTATATCTTCAATTCACATTGTTTTACCAAGATTTACCTGTTTTCATTATCAATTTGGTGTCATTGGTCCTGTGGTTTTCTCTTTGCAAATCAAGTGTGGTTTGGCATAAACTCACACTTGATTGGGAGGAACACTTGAATATTAAATCTATTACATTGACTATACCGATTTTGACTTTTATTATTTGTTACCTCTTGTTACTATTGTCTTAGATTTTCTAGGATGATGGAGTTTCTAGCTTACCATTAGATGGTTTACAGAGGGTTTCTCCTGTTGGAAAATGTTGACATATATCATCGTATCTTTTTATCTGCATGCCAATACGAAGTACAACTGCCGCCAATTTGTAGATCATGTTATATCTTTATCTTGGGAACTTTATGATTGAAAAATCTAATTTGAATTTACCGATTATGGCTTTTTTTCATCTTGATTTTGACCTTAACAGTTGTTTGTCTTATAGCTTTTTATTTTGGAAAATCATTCGAATTTCGTGTTCTCGAATTTCTGGCTGAGACAAACATGTGATTACTTTTATTTTTTAAGTTTTTCTTATTCGGATCTGGTGACGCTTGGTTCTTGGCATGTGTAGGGGGATGCAGGTTCGTGTTCTTTTAATCTACGCTGAGCAGTATTCGAGATAAACCCTATATCTGTATCTGGGGCGTGCGTCGCTGCTGTCTGGAGCTACAATACCATCTTCTGGAGTTCTCCTGTGTTGATCAATTTAATTTTGAATATCTAACTACAGTTTTACCTATATTTTTCATTGCTGAAATGAAATGTAAAAGATAAATGAAATGAAAAAAGATAAATTGGAAATAATAATTGTTTTACAATTAATTCTTTTAGTATTACAAACTATTTTTTTTTCTTTAGTATTTGGGTTGTGTAAAATTAAACATGTCCGTTCACCAAGTCAATGAAACGTCACTGCTAACCTCTTAATTACTACTCCAGATTTAAAGAGCCTATTATCAATCACGTGACAGTGCTGCAGGCAAGGTGCCCGAAGAAACCGAACTGGATTTGAACTCAACATCTAAATACGACTGAGCTAACTAAAACACTAGAATCTCATTGAGCTAGGTTTTTTATTATTAACTTCATTATTTATAAAATCAATTTGTAAACTAAAAGTATCTATGATATGTTTGAAATCAGTAAAATTCAACTCTTATATTAAAGATAATTTTTATTAAATGAACCCTACTATGATAAATAAGAATACAACCTTATCACTAATATATGCTTGGCAAAATAAAATCTCAATTGTAGTCACGTTACACAATGAATAGCTGAAGCTAGTCTTTGGGTTTTTTGTATACCCCTGCACCTGCACCTATTTGAGTCTTGAACACGTCTGGTACCAGATCTTTTCTTGCTAAATGGTGCCCAGGTTTGTGTTTTCCCATTCAGTTATATCTGGTGTAGATACCCTGAATGTGTTGTCGAAATAATATCGTTTTGCAATGTGATCTACTGTTCTATGGGGTCTAGGACATTCTTGAGTGCTTTCGATCTCCTCACACTACTTCTTCCATGAGTCTCTCGTAGCTTTTTTTCAGTGCCCTTTTGTGAGCGGTCAAGGCGTTCATGCAGCCATCCCACCTTCTAGTTCTTTTAGTCCTGTTGAATTCTTTTTTTGCTTGTCCTCTCATTCTCGCAAGTTTACTATGCCACCAGGGCACCACGATCCTGGTGGATTTCCTTGTGGGAAGACAATTATTGTTAAATGATCGTGTCGTTGAGTTGTTCCGCGGCATCTCGAGGTCCCTGTTGCAGATATGAAGTATTGATATATAATTCCTAGAGAGATACTGTTCGAAGCTGGAACTGAAGGGCAGTGTTATGTAGTCTTTCATATTGTAACATATACAAGATTAACTCATACTTATAATTCGATGAAACAAGTAGCTCTTGATTTTCATTACCAGTTTCAGTAAAATTATTTTTTGAAAACAAAATTGTGAATCAATATTCAGTTTCTTACATATCATTTCAAGGATCGATACAAATGATATCATTTGAAATTGAGATATAATCATTAGACAAATGTGAAGTTCATGATACAGCAACTTGCTTTGCAGAATTGTCCTTTCAATCACCACCAGGAAGCACATCATCAAATTTTAGCTATATGCGATGTGTATCTAGACCATGATATAAATAATCATTATTTGTAAAGTTATAACTACAAAAAAGGTCAGCAGAGATTGGAATAAAGTTTTAAGGTCGCACAATTCTCATTTATTTTCTCGTTTATGCAGCATTTCTCAACGGAACCCTAAGAATCAACATTAAGCTTATAGGAACAATAAATATATTGTAAATGATTAAGAAACCGCCAATGAAAGACGTTATGTTACACTGAAATGTGTGACGGGTGTGATTAATATGAAAATTCTAGGTTTTTAAATTACAATTGATTAAGACTTAGCTCAATAAAATATGGAGCAGAAATAATTAAATAAAACGGAAAACTTCCCGTATTGAATTTATTCAAAATATTTACAATAAGGAATATAATTGAATGAACTTTGCTATTATATCATTCGGTAACGAGCAGTTGACGGCCTACGGACTATATAAGCAGGGCAAATGAATGAGTAGAATGAGTGTATTAACACGGTTTCTAAACTGCTCCAGGTATCTGAACCCAACCCGTGGTATACCAGAAGTCTACTTGTTATGAATCCTATTATTTGATCACTTGTTTTGTGACTATAGTTATCCTTGTAATGAATGATTATTTAGTTACTTTGACGACGAGATAAATGTTAGCGTCTGTTTATGTAAACAAACAATAATAATCACTCATAATTGAATTATTCCTCAAATAATCATATCATGTTCAGTAAGTGGAGTGAAAAAGCTCACGACACAGAACATGGCCACTTCGAGCCGGATTTAATCAGCGAAAATATCAGCAGTAGCAGTCGTCATTCGACAAGATTAATTCAGGTCCTTCACAGCTAATTTGTTGTATACAGAAGCAAGATCAAGAATCCAATATATTATTGGAATCATTCAGTTGAGAACCAGTTCCACGTTTCAAATAGAAAAGCGGCGAAGTTACGAGACAGTATTAACAGTAACTGGGATGTTAAGGTGAAGCTCACTTCTCTTCTTATCCTTAGTACTTACCCTCCTCAATTTGTTTGCTTCACATTGTTTAAGTTCTCATATGATAAAATGTCTGAAGAAATAAAGCCATTGAATCTAAAAAGAGGTACATTTAAAGGTCAACTAATACGATTTTTAACCTTAGTGTCAGATTTGACCCACTTCAAAAATCAGTGAATTATGTATGAGATTGGAGAAAGCTGAGCTACTTTGGAGTGAATTTGATATAGTTTAGTCAGAGTTAGAATCAAAGGATGAAAAAAATTATCATAATTCAGATAGAACTAACTTAATACCGACACGAATTTACCAAAATTAAACTTCATGGATTATATGAAAAATGGGTGCAATTTTCAGACATATTCAAAGCTATGATACATAACTGCGATTCAATTAGTAAAATTCAAAAGTTCTGGTATCATGTCTAAAGGGTGGGGCGGCCAACATTTTAATAGCTTTAGAGGTATCTGAGGCAAATTATGACAAAGCATGGGATCTTCTATGTGAGCGCTATCAAAACAATCGTGTTAGAATCCAAACACATCTCAAGGCTTCATTTGATATATACGACATTCAAAAGGAATCACATACCCATCTCAGAAATATTATTGACACTGTTAATAAACATCTTAGAACTTTAGAATCACTATCTTTACCAGTTAATCAATGAGATACCATCATTGTATATCTTGTAACATCAAAACTAGATCCCACTACTAAGAGGGAGTGGGAAGAATATGCTTTGAAACTTGAGAGAGAGTTGCCCACGTTCAAAGAATTTGCAACTTTCATGAATCAAACATGTTAATTTTTAGAAGGTTTATATTCTAATATCAAAGGTTTTCATTTTACACAAAAATACTCAAAAAAGATCGATCATAATTCAATATCAACATGTATTGCTACCACAGGGTTATTTTGTATTCTCTGTCACGAAGAAAATATTCTCATGCAGTAACTTTTTGAAATTGAATCCTCAGCAGCATCTAGCCGAAATTGTGAGACTAAAGGCCTGTACAAATTGTTTACGTAAAGGTCATAATTGAAAAGTTTTAGATCCTTTATTACGAGAATAATTAACATCAATGAACTCTGTCAATTAATTTTAATGACAGTGACAAATATTTTTAACAACAAAATAAATGAGAATCTCAATCATTCAAACACAACATTTCTTCCCCCCTCGGAGTATTCTTGGGTCTGAGGAGTCGTCATTCTGAAGTTGTCCTTAACTCGGAGAAAACCGCTGTGGAGGTTTACTGACAGGTGAAGATCTTCGAGGCGTACTCGGCGAACTTAGTACCGGTGGTGCAGGAGACGGTAGTACCTCCAGTGCATTCTTAGGTGCTGTAACCACTGATGGAATTTGTGAAGCGTTTGTTTCATAAAAATGAGTTCGCCGTTGGTTGAAGTTGGGGTTTTCTGGACGATGAATGTCGTCATTTGGTTGTAACGAAGATATGTTTTTTTCGTGCCCTCGTATTTGATCAACGTGTCTTCTAAAATGTTTTCCAAAGAAATCGATCTCGTAGTGGAGATCACCCTGGCGAGAGACAATAGTACCAGGGACCCATTTGTCCATTCTCGGGTTACCTGACAGAAAGTAAACTGATTGAGCTGGATAGAACAAACGGAAAGAGGGTTCGAGGCTAACTCCTTGCTTTACGTTAATTTTCGTGTGGAGGTTTTCAGGCTTGAGAAGATCGAGGCGAGTCCGCAGGGAACGCCCGAGGAAGATCTGTGCTGGGGATTGACCGGTAGTGGAATGCGGGGCCTTACGATACTGACGCAGAAACTCGTTTAAATTTCGTTTCAGAGAGCCAGGTGTCGTGGCCATTATCTTAAGGTGATCTTTGACTGTCTGCACACTTCTTTCCGCTTGGCCATTGACGGATGATAGGGAGCTGTAAATTTGTGGTACTTGACTCCAATGTGCTGCAAGAAATCTCTGAATTCGATAGAGGAAAACTGGGGACCATTATCGGAAACTATGATCGTAGGAACGCCGTAAGCAGCGAAAACTTCATCGAGAATAGTTATCGTAGCAGTTGTTGTTGTCGTATTGGTAATTTTGACCTCAAGCCACTTACTGTAAGCATCGGAGATGATGAGTAACATTTCCCAGTAAAAGGTCCCGCATAATTTATGTGAATACGTTCCCATGGTCCGTGTGGATACTCCCAATGATGTTCACGAAATTTGGGTGGTGCATAAGCATGTTTGGCGCAATCATTGCAAGATTTTGCTATGCGCTCGATGTCTGCATCAATACCAGGCCAATATACAAAAGAGCGAGCCATACCTTTCATTTTCACGATGCCTAAATGTGCTGCATGTAGATCATTAAGGACGGCTTGGCGAAGTTTTAATGGGACAATTACTCTATGCTCGAAAACCAGGCAATTTGCTGCGATTTTGTATCCAAGTTCAGGCGCTCTATAGCCAAAGCGTGCGAGACTTCGTCCTGATTCCAGAAGGCGCAGGATTTTACCTTGATGAGGATCTTTTGCGGTTTCTCGAGCTATATATTCTGCACGAACCGGCAGTTGTTGGACTTGTCGTATAATGAAATGGTCGAATTCATCATAATCTTCTCTCTCTCCCTTCTCTTGTGCAATATTTTGGCAAATACTGTTAACTTGTGCAGGCAATGGTACTCGTGAACAATAGTAGGCATACCGTCACCTTGGCCCGCCTGATAGAGAGCCTTATCAGATGTAGGCAACCAGTAGTGCATGCACGATCTCCTTATCAGACGACCTTGGGGTTCCTTATCAGTTATGGGCGCGGTATGCCCAGACAGGTATCGGTAAGTACTGACCCTGTATTACCGGCCGGGTAGACGGTTAGGGTGTGGTCTCGCCTCTAACCTCTAGGTGTTACCGGGTAGGCGGCTAGGGTGTGGTCTCTGACCGCTAGGGGCCCTTCTGCTATGGTTGTATGATGGAGACCGAGTAGTGGTAATCAGCCTGTATATACAAGATCGTTCAAGGTAGACAGCAAGCAATATGTGAGGTTAGGGAGAACTTCAATGTAAAGCAGCATCAAAATATTTTTCTACACACGGGAATCGAACCCGAGAAATGAAATCCAAAGCCAGCTCCTTAACCGCTCAGCTATGGAGGAATTGAGAACAAGCGATTTTAATGTTGTAGATATAACCGCAGGGTATCCGGTCTGAGTGATAAGTGCGAGTATATTGCAGTTTATATGATGCAGGTAATTTGTTTTTACATGACGTCAGTCATGCAGGTATGTCACGAAGCCTACAGCGAGGTATGGAATGTGAGGCTGCTTCTTCATAGCGTCAGTCCTAGGGTTTTGGAATAGTGTTGTTTGAACATGTCGTCAGTCACATGATTTTTGAAAGAGACCGGGGCTTCATCGAGGTATCATGGGAGGGCTGCTGCTCCTTCATCGGAGTGGGTGTATAGATGGAATGTTATACAGTACGGAAATGATATCTTCTGCATCTCTCTCAAACGCGATGTTTATAAGGAAATTACTTTCAAAAACGTTTATTCAAGCTGTCTGTACCTTACTTGATTGATATATTACAAAATGCGATTTCAATCATCTTAAACATATAGATATATGGATATTGTTTATGTATGACGTTAGTCATGTGAATTTGAATGAAGCTGGTGTGGTCTCCAACGAGACAGGTGTGTATGTGAGGTTATACAGAGTGTGCAGGTATAATGATGTCTATCAAGCAGGTCTTCAGCGAGGTATCTACCTTGCAGGAGTCTCCAATGAAATGTGGGGTTATTTGTACATGCTGTTAGTCGCAGGGTTTTGTCTGAGTTATAATGATATCGGTCGCGATGCATCGGCTGCTCCACAAGTCTTCAATAAGGGGTCATAACATCTAACATGCGATAGTTTACAAAAAATGCTGCTTCTCATAATAGCGATATTATGAAGCGTTTGCAGAAATAACTATTAAATCATCTAAGGACTTTTTGCTTGATTAGTACTAGCGAGTACAATATTCGTTATAATATTATAAGTATGCATCATTAGCTTACTTGTGCGATAAGGTTGTGCTAAATCATGTCCAACAGCAATGTATTCAACTTGAAATTATCGTAATGATGCGCGATCCTTCAATGTTAAAGTAGTTTCATAAGTTATCCGAAAGTAATATGAATATATAAAATGTTTTTCCAAAATTAGTTCCGAAGTAAACATATTTATATTCGAATCATATTGATTGTAAATCGCATAATATGACCCGAAATCTAGCTGCTGCTGGGTGTAGCCCAATACCTATACAGAATCTAGACGAAGCGGTGTTACGCATCACGATGATTATTCGAACTGTCTGTACAGCTCTATTGCTATATAACAAAATACATTTTTAATCATCTTAAACATATGTTTATATAGATGTGCTAATATAATTTTTCGGTATGCAAAAAATATACTAATAAAACATTTTCATCGACACACATTTCTTCGTAGGAACAGACAGACAGACGGACAGTTAGCTTTTATAAAATTCAATCAATTTCAATGGAAACATATATACGGAGGAGTTTTATGGAGATCGAGCTCGTTTCCCCAACCACCCAAGAGGTAGAACTATGATGAGGAATAGATGTGGATAATAATAATAATCATATGAATATCTTCATAAGCGCTAATCTATATGACATTCAAACACATGCTTCATAAAAGTCTGAATATTGAGTAGAGCTATAGTATCTTCATAAGCGATCTTTATCAACATTCAGACACTTGTTTAGCACGTGATTCAACAGCCTATGACGTCATCATCGTTCACGAACTATGATGGGCTGATGAGGAATAAAATACTAATAATAATAATATAAATATCTCCATTAGCAATCTATACTATTTTCCTTCACAAGCACGACTTTTACAAACTCCATACGTTCGTGTAAAAGATTATAATGATAAACACATTTTTTTCACGGGTTTACATAATCATATGAATATCTTCATAAGCGCTAATCTATATGACATTCAAACACATGCTTCATAAAAGTCTGAATATTGAGTAGAGCTATAGTATCTTCATAAGTGATCTTTATCAACATTCAGACACTTGTTTAGCACGTGATTCAACAGCCTATGACGTCATCATCGTTCACGAACTATGATGGGCTGATGAGGAATAAAACATTGAACAGATGAATCAACAGGTGGTTTGAGTATTGGACTTATACTTGAACTATTCAGGTTATACCCTGTGATATAATATTAGATTCTAATAATGAGAAATGAATATATTGTAACTACATATGGATAGATATCGATAATAATATTGCAGCTACATCTAAATGTAAATGAAACATCAATCAATTATTATGCTTACAATAATTATTATTCTTATAGCTAAATGTTAAATATGCTTATACTCAAATATTAATCGGGAAATATAAAATATATTCTAATAAATAGAACTAAAAGTGTATATCGATAATAATAATAATAATAATAATATTGCAAATATATCTAAATGTAAATGAAACATCAATCAATCAGCTTCAACGATTTGATAGGTTATTTATTATTTTCATAGCCGTTGTTCTGAATGCGACAACTTTATCGGCTTCTGCACTCGAGATAAGAGAGAGAATAGTTACCGCAAACTGTCTTATAACCACTACTACATATTATAATAATTGAAAAGATAACATAATAATCTGAATCACTTTTTTGAGGAACATTATATGTAAACATGTAATAAAACAAAAGTATATTTATATTTCTTAATTAGATAGTAACATAAATTTTTTGTTTCCAACTCTGAAGCGATATTTATAATTTAGATTACAATCCTGATGGGTTGGTCCAGGGGACTGTACTTTACCAAACGGCTCATTCATTAGTGTGATGTCTTGCGGGACAGTGAGAGAAAATAAAATACCAAAAATAATAATAATAACATTTATTTAGGAAAATACATTTTGATAGTACATCATTTAGAATTAAAATAATAACATTATGATTCATGGTTCTTCACACTAAACTCCGAACTGATCCTGTAATTGGAGAATACTCCATTATACGATCGTTAATGATGATGCAATAAGCCCTGGTGTTTTTGGGGAAATTCAGGAAACTTTCCATCTCTAGTTTGACGTCAACTGTTGATGACTTTATAGCATCGTTTTGTTTTGAACAGTCAATCACAAAAATTGCTCTATTCTCGAATGCTATATAATCTAACATGGGTTCGCTTATTATTTTATTTGAAAATGATTTCTGGAAATCATAGTACATCTGGTATGCTTCCACGTATTGCTGGTCGGTGAAATTCAATTCCATTGCTTCATATGGATAACACTCTGAATTCAAGTATAATTTTACATTTAGCAAGTTTATATTATCGAAATATGCACTGTGCTTAACAGGATTATTTTTTCGATCAGTTTGGAAAGCTAAAATCACATATCTGGGACGTTCCAAATTCATTGAAGTTTTAACAGCCCAAATGTCACGAGTGCTCTCCTTCATCAACGGATTTTCATGCAGATCCCAGCTGCGAAATGGAATCGAAATAGGCTTCTCAGCACTCAAATTCTCCAACATTTGAAATTTAACCTGATCACTTGGAAACACATGTCGCACTTTTAATGCTATCGTCTTCACATTTATTTTAGCCGTTTTCGTGCCTGTGCTATTAGTATAGCAATCGTTATCGGGTCGAGACCTTATCAAGCGCAGCTTATGTTTTCCACTCAAGACTTTGTTATAGTCAATGAATAGGCCTAGTAGAAAATTCAACGGTATCCATAAATTGATTTTATTATTGTAGACTGAACTCAATGCATCCTTAAATGACCATCCAGAAATAGCTAGAGGTATAGATTCATGTTTGGCATATGTTAGATAAGCTCTGATGGTGCTGACAATACCAGGATCACGTACTTTGTCTATCTCTTTTCCATTCAATTCATAACTAATATATTCGAAGAGAAACGCTCCGAAATTATTCGTTAGTTTACATTCACCATCACCACTTGCTTCTGGCTGGAATTCTGCCTCGATGAATAAAGCAGACGATGCCAAATCTACCAACACATCTTGTTGATTGATTAATATCTCAATTTCATCGCTGTTGCCAAAAGATGTTGTGTGTGGATAGTAGGTATGAGTTTCTTCCCGGATGATGTCTTCAATGAAGTTTGGCTCGTTGAATATTTGAAGTTTTTCCGAAATTGTAACCAAGGGACTTCAAAAAATTTATATTTTCCAATGATAGTGATGCAGAAGCAACCTTCTCCTTCTTCAATGACAGTGATGCAGAAGCAACCTTCTCCCTCGAGCTCGTTGTAGATAATGACTGATGACCACTATGGAGATGTCTTTTATTGCTAAAATCCAAACCCATGTTCTCAAGCGATGGCTACTGCAACCTTCTCAGTTGAATTCCTTTCATATAATGAGTGGTGGTGAGTATTGGATTATTATTTATTGTTGTGAGGTATAATCCCTAACTATCTTTTTCAATTCCAATCGTATAATAATTTCTTCTCCACGAAAATTTACCGGTTTCCAATTCTGATCTAAAATATTCAGCGTGATGTTATCGAAGGACGTCTTGCTGATGACCGGTAGATAAATAAGATTCTTCGGCTCTATATCAATGGAAAACCCAGGTGGTACAAGAGGTGAGAACTCATATATCGTATGATCTATCTTATTGTTATAATATGCTCCTGCGGTTAAGTTACACTCCACCCGTATTGTTTGAACTTTGATTATGTTTATAGGTCGATCAGATACGTGTAGTTCGCGAGATGTCAATTTCTTGTTGCTGAATCCCAACAGTTCGCTTATACTATCTTTAGGAATAAAATTCACTTCAAAATCACTCTTCAGCTCTGTGTGTAGAGTGTTGTTGTTAGATTTTATTGATAATTTCCGGTCACGTTCTTCTTGCTTCACTCCTATCCCATAAACTGCACTTTGTATGAAATCCTCGATGTCTGTCAACTCGTAGGACCCCGTAGGTATAGTTACTACTTCTTCCTCACCCTTCACATTTTCATAATAAAATTTATTAAAACCTTCTTCAATGTTCGGAATGCTATTGTACGTATGCAAACCAACAGGTGCGATAGAATAATATGAATGAGGATCTAGTTCTATAGGTGGGTGAAAATCTACAGATAAGCGGGAGCTCTTACCCGTGATAGTGAACGTCTGAGACATGATTGATGAAAACTTCATCAACAATCTATTTATATACTAATAAAATGCAATGTTAGTCGACCACAACTGAAGAGTTAGAGAGGAATTCCAAATATAACTGGCTACAATTATAAGTGTTATATTGCATGAAATATCGTGTAGATGGCAAGCTTTATCGAATGAATTGATACCCTGAATCTCCTCAACCGTTCTTCTAATTTTGCCCCTGGTATTGATTTGAAGTTCAAACGGGAGCTTGTTTATAAGCGTATTGAGAACAACTTCTCCCACGCACGCTTCCATACAGACTGATGAGAATTCAAGATTGCACCGTTATTTAACGAGGGGTGGGAGAAAGACCAAAGATCTCAAAATAATTTTTTTATTAATTTTCTCAATACAAAAGACTTAAGTATAATCTTAACAATATATGTTTCAAATATCTCAATCTTGACTCTTGATTCATCGTCCTAGTCGTATTGCATATTCCTGGGTTTACGTCTTTCCACCTATATTGAAGTCCTTTTATGTATGTTCGACGCTGGTAAAAGTTCTTTCTTCTGTGCTCATGAAGCTCATGCAACACTTGTTCTCTACTCATCTTATCAATGTGGAAATCTAGTGTAGAATTAATTTTTTGGGTATATTCACAGGATTTGGAGATATACGTTTCACAGAGCCCTGCTTTGTTGTTGTGGATGATGAGGGTCTCTTCTTAGAAGGTTCCACAGATGTCATCCGTCGTTCTAACGCCTCCACTTTACTAGTAATGTCATTTAGACGCATGTTCACACTGTTAAATGTGTTATTGATCTCTTTCAATTCATTTCTGTTTTCCCTCACACTATCACTGATTGTTTTATACTCTGATTTTATATAGATCCCCATTCCATTATATTTATTCTGAATGTCCATCAGATGTTTATCAATGTTGAGAATAACCTTCTCATTCGTTAAGTTATGTTCATCCAGATCCTTGTTGATATCTTTGATCAAATTATCAACCCTAACATTGAAGGTATCTTTAAGACTGGTTTCCGTTTTCAGATTCAGTTTGTGTGTTAATTTATCAACATATACTTTATTTGCAACATCTCCATCATCATTCGGTGATTTTACGTTGCACAATCTACGATTTTCCATATCATAACTTCCATCGCTCGTTAGGAATAATCCTTGTCCGTGAACTTGTTTGAAATTATTATTAAATACATTTGTATCATATATCCACATGGAAGAGGAGGCTCTGCCAAACTTATCCATTGAAACCATCTTTATAACTGTGATGAATTTGTCTTACACCTGGTTTTTGTTCAATTACCCCTGCCTCTATCAATTCTTCTATTATAGAGATTATCTCGTTGTGATGATTATGGTTACCTGCATGCGAGGATGCAACAAGAAGTCTCAGTCTATCCACAATTTCGTTAACGTCATCCCAATAAACATATTCGATAGGTTTCTCGTTATATTCAAGCATATCGTTTTTGATATATGCACTTCCAGTGTATGTTTTGGCTCTGGGTCTTTTCATGGAATTAATCAAAGGTTTCAGTACATGTTTGTATTTTACTGTGTATCTTATTCGATCAGCTGGATCGTTATTACGTCTATGGGCACTAGTCATTTCCATCATTTGACTGTAATTTTTCCCATCTTCCACAGTGTAAGTATCAGGTAGAACATCTCTGTAAAATATCAAATTATACAGTCCTGTGGTACCCTTGAACGGAGTACCCTTGATAATTATATTACTCTCACTATCAATTTCTATAGGTTGATTACCCATGAACCATTTGTCTAAAGTTGAATTATATTGCAAACCCATTTTATCATCATATCTCTTAACATCATCATCCAATAGGAATCCTTCCAAGTAATAACGTGCTAATGTGGGGTATTGTTGCAGAAACTCCTCTGTAGCCGCTGCATTATCTTTCTTATGTTTTCTGAATTCTTCACGAATCTGATCGATAGTAGGTTCGGGTGTAAACACATCCTCCTCAGTATCTTGGGGGTTATATACGAATTCTTCACCTTCAGTTACAATATTTGGGATTGGTATGTTCTCCATTTGTGTTGCTGTAGAAACAATACTTTTAGGTTTAACCAACGAATTTTGTTTGATTATTTCAGCATTTCTCGCAATTTCCTCTAGGGGTTTAGATACATTCCTGAACATATTATCTAGAATCTCATCATTTTCAGCTTTACCCAATTTCACAGCCATATATTTTTTCCTCACAACGTTTGCTAACTCCCAAATTTTTTTCTTCAATTGTTGTTTTTCCTTTAGCATGTTACTCACACCCACGTCCATGCTGAGCGGGTTGTCTATTTCAAATGAAGGTATATATACATGTTAGATGTATATATAACTATCAAACCCTCTGCGATAACGTCCTTTGTTCATATCACAGTCTTTGTTTATCATAAGGAATCCATATTTATCTTTCCAACATACGCTACATATTTCTTTGAATTTCTCGAGTGACGTGTCGGTACTTACATGATCGGTGAATATATGTTTCAAATTGAGTTCATCCTGTTTGAAAATAATCAAGCAATTGGCATTGTCGCGCAATCCATGTTTTGGACATTTAGCAAAAGACTGACAAAAATAGAAACTATCAATTGAGTTGTGTCTCCCTCTTGAAAAATAAGCACGAATTTTCTCCTGTTTCTCAAACATCACGTCATCGAATATTATTATCGAATTAGGCCTCGCTTCTGTGGGGTCTATGACCTCATCACTTTCGGTACAAGGAAAATATCCAAGCCCCTCAATTTTCTTCAATGTCTCCTTTAGTAACTGGTATTTTGGTTGGTGTAAAGACTTTGAATATATGTACACGTTTTCAAATTTCAGGCCGTTAGCATCTAACAATAGAGATAACATCACATTTGTTTTCCCACAATTACTTGGACCACAGATTATTGTTCGTAGAGTATTAGGCAGCAAAGAGCTGTGACGTTGTGGTTGTTCAACATTCTCATTGCTTGACCCTAAGTTCATAATACTCAACGAGTCTTTTTTTCGGAGTTTAGTGTGAAGAACCATGAATCATAATGTTATTATTTTAATTCTAAATGATGTACTATCAAAATGTATTTTCCTAAATAAATGTTATTATTATTATTTTTGGTATTTTATTTTCTCTCACTGTCCCGCAAGACATCACACTAATGAATGAGCCGTTTGGTAAAGTACAGTCCCCTGGACCAACCCATCAGGATTGTAATCTAAATTATAAATATCGCTTCAGAGTTGGAAACAAAAAATTTATGTTACTATCTAATTAATAAATATAAATATACTTTTGTTTTATTACATGTTTACATATAATGTTCCTCAAAAAAGTGATTCAGATTATTATGTTATCTTTTCAATTATTATAATATGTAGTAGTGGTTATAAGACAGTTTGCGGTAACTATTCTCTCTCTTATCTCGAGTGCAGAAGCCGATAAAGTTGTCGCATTCAGAACAACGGCTGAAAATAATAAATAACCTATCAAATCGTTGAAGCTGATTGATTGATGTTTCATTTACATCTAGATATATTTGCAATATTATTATTATTATCGATATACACTTTTAGTTCTATTTATTAGAATATATTTTATATTTCCCGATTAATATTTGAGTATAAGCATATTTAACATTTAGCTATAAGAATAATAATTATTGTAAGCATAATTAGTGATTGATTGATGTTTCATTTACATTTAGATGTAGCTGCAATATTATTATCGATATCTATCCATATGTAGTTACAATATATTCATTTCTCATTATTAGAATCTAATATTATATCACAGGGTATAACCTGAATAGTTCAAGTATAAGTCCAATACTCAAACCACCTGTTGATTCATCTGTTCAAGGTGTTATTCCTCATCAGCCCATCATAGTTCGTGAACGATGATGACGTCATAGGCTGTTGAATCACGTGCTAAACAAGTGTCTGAATGTTGATAAAGATCACTTATGAAGATACTATAGCTCTACTCAATATTCAGACTTTTATGAAGCATGTGTTTGAATGTCATATAGATTAGCGCTTATGAAGATATTCATATGATTATGTAAACCCGTGAAAAAAATGTGTTTATCATTATAATCTTTTACGCGAACGTATGGAGTTTGTAAAAGTCGTGCTTGTGAAGGAAAATAGTATAGATTGCTAATGGAGATATTTATATTATTATTATTAGTATTTTATTCCTCATCAGCCCATCATAGTTCGTGAACGATGATGACGTCATAGGCTGTTGAATCACGTGCTAAACAAGTGTCTGAATATTGATAAAGATCGCTTATGAAGATACTATAGCTCTACTCAATATTCAGACTTTTATGGAGCATGTGTTTGAATGTCATATAGATTAGCGCTTATGAAGATATTCATATGATTATTATTATTATCCACATCTATTCCTCATCATAGTTCTACCTCTTGGGTGGTTGGGGAAACGAGCTCGATCTCCATAAAACTCCTCCGTATATATGTTTCCATTGAAATTGATTGAATTTTATAAAAGCTAACTGTCCGTCTGTCTGTCTGTTCCTACGAAGAAATGTGTGTCGATGAAAATGTTTTATTAGTATATTTTTTGCATACCGAAAAATTATATTAGCACATCTATATAAACATATGTTTAAGATGATTAAAAATGTATTTTGTTATATAGCAATAGAGCTGTACAGACAATTCGAATAATCATCGTGATGCGTAACACCGCTTCGTCTAGATTCTGTATAGGTATTGGGCTACACCCAGCAGCAGCTAGATTTCGGGTCATATTATGCGATTTACAATCAATATGATTCGAATATATACATATAACGTGTTTGATTTAAAATAAAGTATTCTCATCGCGTTTGAAGGTGATCGGCGTAACTTCCTTATCTCTCGAATCAGCTGTAGCTCTACCGCAAAATATGATAGTGAATATTATTCAACCTGGCACAAATTTAGCATAAACTTATTTGATTTATATCGGATAATTTATGAAACATACATGAATGAATATAATATTATAGCGAATTATGTTTACTTCGGAACTAATTTTGGAAAAACATTTTATATATTCATATTACTTTCGGATAACTTATGAAACTACTTTAACATTGAAGGATCGCGCATCATCACGATAATTTCAAGTTGAATACATTGCTGTTGGACATGATTTAGCACAACCTTATCGCACAAGTAAGCTAATGATGCATACTTATAATATTATAACGAATATTGTACTCGCTAGTACTAATCAAGCAAAATGTCTTTAGATGATTTAATAGTTATTTCTGCAAACGCTTCATAATATCGCTATTATGAGAAGCAGCATTTTTTGTAAACTATCGCATGTTAGATGTTATGACCCCTTATTGAAGACTTGTGGAGCAGCCGATGCATCGCGACCGATATCATTATAACTCAGACAAAACCCTGCGACTAACAGCATGTACAAACAACCCCACATTTCATTGAAGACTCCTGAAAGGTAGATACCTCGCTGAAGACCTGCTTGATAGACATCATTATACCTGCACACTCTGTATAACCTCACATACACACCTGTCTCGTTGGAGACCGCACCAGCTTCATTCAAATTCACATGACTAACGTCATACATAAACAATATCCATATATCTATATGTTTAAGATGATTGAAATCGCATTTTGTAATATAGCAATCAAGTAAGGTACAGACAGCTTGAATGAACGTTTTTGAAAGTAATTTCCTTATAAACATCGCGTTTGAGAGAGATGCAGAAGATATCATTTCCGTACTGTATAACATTCCATCTATACACCCACTCCGATGAAGGAGCAGCAGCCCTCCCATGATACCTCGATGAAGCCCCGGTCTCTTTCAAAAATCATGTGACTGACGACATGTACAAACAACACTATTTCAAAACCCTAGGACTGACGCTATGAAGAAGCAGCCTCACATTCCATACCTCGCTGTAGGCTTCGTGACATACCTGCATGACTGACGTCATGTAAAAACAAATTACCTGCATCATATAGACTGCAATATACTCGCAATTATCACTCAGACCGGATACCCTGCGGTTATATCTACAACATTAAAATCGCTTGTTCTCAATTCCTCCATAGCTGAGCGGTTAAGGAGCTGGCTTTGGATTTCATTCCTCGGGTTCGATTCCCGTGTGTAGAAAAATATTTTGATGCTGCTTTACATTGAAGTTCTCCCTAACCTCACATATTGCTTGCTGTCTACCTTGAACGATCTTGTATATACAGGCTGATTACCACTACTCGGTCTCCATCATACAACCATAGCAGAAGGGCCCCTAGCGGTCAGAGACCACACCCTAGCCGCCTACCCGGTAACACCTAGAGGTTAGAGGCGAGACCACACCTTAACCGTCTACCCGGCCGGTAATACAGGGTCAGTACTTACCGATACCTGTCTGGGCATACCGCGCCCATAACTGATGAGGAACCCCAAGGTCGTCTGATAAGGAGATCGTGCATGCACTACTGGTTGCCTACATCTGATAAGGCTCTCTATCAGGCGGGCCAAGGTGACGGTATGCCTACTAACAATAATCTGCGTTGGCATTTAGTTCCGTCGGTTTGAATATAACTTCATAATTAAAATGAGCAAGGTAGTCAGCGTAATTTGCCATGCGACTAATACAGAGTACCGGTAACGATTTTTCAGGGTGCAGTATCTGTGACAGTGGTTTGTTATCGGTATACAGTATGAAACGTCGAGCGTAGAGGTAAAAAAAAAATCTTTGTATCGCCCACACTAAAGCAAGTGCTTCCTTATCTATTTGATGATATTTTTGTTCGGTTGAGCTCATGGTTCGACTTGCATAGGCGATGGGGCGTTCGCGTCCATCCTTGAGCGCTGATGTGATAATACAGCACCGAGGCCGGTTCTGCTGGCGTCTGTTGCCAGGATCAGAGGAAACGATGAGTCGTACGGCATAAGAACTTTGGGCGATATAAGCGCATTTTTGATGTCCTCATAAGCTTTTTCTGCTTCCGGTGTTCACGCAAACTTGTCTGTGAGGAGCATGTTTCGCAAAGATCGATTTCTTGTTGCCAAGTCTGGAATAAATGAGCTGTAATAAGTCGCCTTACCCAGAAACAGCTGCATATCCTCTTTCGAAGCTGGTTTAGGTGCATCGCGAATAGCTTGAATATGCTTATCAGATTTATGAATACCTTGGGCATCGATTTTATGTCCTAGAAACTCGATCGATGTTGTTCCAAGTACACATTTTTCACGATTGAGTCGAAGTCCATGGGTTTTGATGCGTTCCAGAGTAAGATCGGCTATTTCCATCATTTTTTCAAAGTTTTCCGCATACACGACTATGTCATCAAAAAAACTTTTAACATTTGGAAGATCTTGTAATACAACCTCCATGCGTCGCTGCCAAATGGCAGGAATGTTAGCCGCACCATAGACTGCTCGTGTTGGCCGTATCAGCCCATGAGTTGGTGTATTGAGGGTCAGGGCCTCACTTAATTCGTTATCAACCAAAAGATGGGAATAGGCGTCAGTTATGTCCAGATGACAAAAGAATTTGGCGCCTTTCATCTGATTAAAAATGTGTTCAGGCTTAGGAATTGGATGTTCGTCTATTATCATGCGCGGATTGAGTGTAGGCTTGTAATTACCTGTGATGCGCAGTTTCCCGTTTTTTTTAACAACCACGTGAGTCGTTGATGCCCAATTCGAATAGTCAACCTTTATATAGTGCCCTGATGCGATTTTTGTATCAATTGCTGTAGCATATGTTTAACGAAGAGCTAATGGAATCTCTCTTGCTTTGGCGAAGACCGGCGTTGCATCAGGTTTCAGGTGTAGTGTTGCAGGTGGTCCTTTCAGTTCACCAGCTGTGTCGCTGAACACATTTTCATGTTTGTTCAAAAGGAGTTCTAAACTATTTTTCTGATTCGGTGTGAGACAGGGTGTTACAGTTGAAATTATGTGAATTTGTTCTGGTTCTGGAAAGAGTTTGGGAAAATTTATCTCAGAAGTAAAATGTCCGATCCATTCTCCGCCCAGTAACGAATCAAAGTCACCTTTGATGACGTACAGATTAAGCCTCCGCGTCTTATTTTCAATTGTAACATCAACGGGAAGTCGACCAAGACAATCGATTCTGTGACGTGTGTAACTGGCGAATCGCCTGTCGGAGCGCTTTAATGAAAATCTGGGTTTAATAGATCTTAATGTATTCTCACTGATTATGGCACACGGTGCACCAGTGTCCAGCTCCATCTTTAAGGAGCGTCCATCGATTTGAACCTCTATCATCCGCCGATTTACTACTTTGGTGCCACCAACGACATTAATTTTTGAAAAGTAATCGATTGAATCGACATCTTGCTTAATACTGTCGTTTGGCTGCTCCGTGTTTGAGATATGTACTGTGTTTTGTTGCGATCTCGATTTACAGACTCGGCTTATGTGACCTTTTTTTCCACAGCTTCTACAATTTTTGTCCAGAAAAAAACATTGGCTTCTCATGTGCGAGCCTCCGCACCCATTGCATAAATACCGGCCTACATCATTACTATCTTGCGATGCTCCTTGCGCACCAGGGTATGTACCTAAGATGCCTCGTTGTGATCCTCGGCCATTTGGTGCTGATCTGCGAGAGAACGAGTTTTTCTCCCGTCTAGTCTGGGGTGCTACGTATCCCAATTTATTTGTGGGTTCTGATGAGAGTGCTGTTGGAAACTTTACCGCTATTGCTGTATGATGTGTTGCTTCGAGTTCATGTACTATTTTATAAGCGTCTGTAAAACAGATCGGTTTTTTAGCAATAACCTCGTCACACATCTCGCGAGATTGGAGTCCATGCAAAAGCTGTTCAACTAGCATTCTATCTAGAAACTCACCATAATCACAATGGGATGCTCCTTGTCGTAAACGAAGAGCAAATTCTGCAACGGTTTCGTTTTCTTGCTGATTGATTTGTCGGAATTTAATACTTTCAGCATATTTATTTCTTGTTCGGTCAAAATGCTCGATAAGTACCTTTTTTAAATCTGCATATGAAAGGTTTTCAGGAGGCAGAGGATTGAGTAAAAATTTCAAAGCGTTATTTAATTCTGCACCCATATGAACTCGTGCATAATTACCCTGGTCCTCGTCTGGAATTTTTGAGAGCTGAAGGGCCCAATCAAATCGTTTAAAATAATCTTCTACCGTCAATTCCTCGGTGGATCTGTATACGCTCATAGAAAATACAGGGGGTTTGATGAATGTACTAGGTCCGGGTTCACCTGCACCAGCTGCTGGAATGGCGTTTACTGCTGCCGTCTGAATTGCGCTGATCATCATATTTGAAATCGCCTGCAGCAGTTCAGGTGGTATTTCACTCATTGTGTTCTGGGGCACTTTATCCCACTTCTGACACCACTTTTAGATCCTTTATTACGAGAATAATTAACATCAATGAAATCTGTCAATTAATTTTAATGACAGTGACAAATATTTATATATGACATTTTTTAACAACAAAATAAATGAGAATCTCAATCATTCAAACACAACAAAAAGATCGCAGAAATCATTATGTATGTAAAAAATGTTCAAACCAGCATAACATGTTATTGCATTTGGAAAAGGAACAAAGTCAAGTTATAATTCAAACATAAATCTATCGACTCCTTCATCAAACGATAGAACTGAAGAGAATCATTCAGAAACAATATTACATGTACATCAAAGATTACTAATTCAGATCAATATGTTATACTCTCAACCATCAAATGTTTCTATCATCGATAAGTATGGAAAGTATCACAAATGTCGGGTTATTCTTGACAATGATCTTATTACTCAGAAATTATTCAATATTTTGTAATTACCTAAGTCAAATGTGACTCATTCAATTGAGGGTTTTGGCTCAAACTTAATATCTATGCTACAGAAAACGGTTGCCACTATGAAATCTACAAGGTCATATATTGGTTTGGAAACACCATTTTTAATTACAAATAAAATAATGAAAGATTTACCATTCTCTCTTTTGATGTGAGTCATTTGAAAATTCCAAAAAATATCGTTTTAGCGGACAATAAATACTTTTAATAAAGCTGGTCCAATTGATATGTTGATTGGGGCTTCCATTTTTTTGTGGGAGTAAATGTGTACGTCGCATAAATCTAAAACAATCACACAGTTACAAAAAAACTAAACTTGGTTGGATATTATCAGTCACTTTCTCATTCAAATATTCCAAATACTGTATGTAAACTCACAGTAAATGATGATAAAGATATTCACGAATTGCTTGAACGGTTTTGGAAACTTGAAGAAGTTCAGCCGTTGACTAAATATTGCCAAGAAGAAGCAGAATGTGTAGCACACTTTTTGAAACTACAATTCGCGATGACTCAGGAAGATCTGTTGTTAACTTGCCGGTAAAGAAAAATATTATTCAACGTGGTAACACTTTTGAAACGGCACTCAAGAGATTTTATACAGTAATTCAATAAGAATCCAGATTTCAAAGAACAATATGTTTCATTTATGTCCCAGTACGAAGTACTCGAGCACATGACAATAGTTGATATTTCACATGATACTCCACAAGATATCATTTATTATTTACCGCATCATGGTGTTCTCAATACATTGAGTACTACTACAAAGTTGCGGGTCGTGTTGGAAGGCTCTGCAAAAACTTCTAGTGGAACTTCTCTCAATGATGTCTTGAAAGTAGAACCTACAATACAATAATCATTTATTCACTTTTGTCACAAGATTTCGAACCTATGAGTACGTAGTTAGTGCCGATATAGAAAAAATTCATTGTATGGTAAATATACAAGATTCTCAGCGAGACTTACAGCGCATAGTATGGCGGACTAATCCATCTGAGATCATTTTCGATTAAATACAGCGACTTATGGTATGGCGAGTACATCATTTATTTGTATCAAATCTCCTCATCAAATAGCTTTACAGAACAAGGGTAGATATCCTGAAGCCTCTAGAATTATTACATCTTGTTTCTATGTTGATCACCTTCTGACAGGGTTTCAACTAATAGAAGAAGACAAACAAATCATATCAGACATTATTCATATACTGAGCTCTGCTGGATTCAATCTTCGTAAATTTGTTTCAAATAATGAGAATATGTTCGAGGATATATTTAATGTCAAATCCCAATCATCTCCAAAATTCATTTCAGAAGATAGAATCATCAAAACTCTTGGTTTACCTTTTATTTTTTTATACTTTTATTCCAAATCATTCTTCTCACGTTTCTAAACTAACAATTTATCAACAGTTGCTCAAATCTTCGACCATCTAGGTTTAGTGGGTTCATGTACAGTCAAGTCTAAACTAGTTATTCAAAAACTTTGGAAATTATTAATTAAATTGGGATGAAAGTCTTCTAATTGACTTATATCATTCTTGGATTGAGTTCTCCAGTCAAATTCCAAAGTTAAACGATATAAAAATTATTTGTCCGAACCCAATATCAGTTGACTTACATAGCTTTGGAGATGCATCTGAAAAAGCTTACGGTGCTTGTTGTTATTATCGATGTACAGATCAAATGAGAAGAATTTACTATCACTTAGTGTGCAATTGCACCGCTAAAAATGCCCAAACTTGAACTCTGTGCAGCCTTACTTCTCATTCAGTTAACTCAGAAAATGTCGAAAGCTATTCATATTGACACAAACCATATTCATTATTGGACTGACTACTATTGTTCTTTTATGGATTTCAACTGAATTTCATTTTCTCAAGATATTTGTTGCCAATCGTATCACAGAAATTCCATAGTTCTCTGATAAAAGTCAATGGAATTATGTTCCTAGCAGAACAAATCCAGCTGACATTAGATCTCGTGGTATGAACCCAGAAGAATTAAAAGAATGTTCAACTTGGTGGGTTGGGCCTCCTTGGATGTCTGAAGAGAGACAAGCTTGGCCTTAATGTAATTTTTCAATAGAATGTGAAATACTCGAACTGAAAAAGGTTGATCATGTATTAATTTCACAAAATCTTGACACCATTATTTTCGATAGGTTTCCACCTTTCACAAAATTTCAAAAGGTTATAGCTTATTGCTTTCGCTTTGTAAACAATTCAAAACATGTGAATAGAGAAACTCGTATATCAGGCCATCTATCAAGTGCCGAATTGAAGCATTCATTAACTGTTATTTGCGGATTTGTTCAGCAACATTCGTTTCCCCTAGATTTGAATGTATTAAAAAATTCTAAACTTCTTGTCAGAGAGTAAAATATTATCATTAAATTTATTTTCAGATGAAAATGGAGACCATTTTTAACTACTTTTTTTGCTGGTCGATTTCATATCAAAGACGGAAAAATTAGAAATCGAAAAATAATCAAATGTTATCTTTGTGTAGTCGTATGTTTTGTTACGAAAGCAGCTCATCTTGAATTATCTCATGATCTTTCTACTGAATCATTTTTGAGATGTTTGATCAGATTTACATCTAGAAGGGGTATTTGTGGTGATATATATTCAGATAACAGTACAAATTTTGTTGGTTCTGAGAAAGAGCTGAAAATCACGTTAACAAATCTGAAGAAAGACTTAAAATTCAATGAGTTTTTAGCGGTGAATAAATTAAATTGGCATTTCACGTCACCATATGCACCTAACTTTGGAGGCCTTTGGGAGGCTTGTGTAAAATCAATTGAATTTCACCTTAAGATAATTCTTGCTTATTCACACCTAACGATCACGCAGGTTGAGACTGTCCTCAATTCCAGACCCTTATCACCCTTGTCAAATGATCCTAATGATCTCTCTTCTTTAACCCCTTCTCACTTCCGCATTTTTGGCAGCGTTGTTCACGAGATTATCTCTGTACTCTGCAAGAAATATCCAAATGGAAGAAATCGTATCATAACTTAAAAGAAGGATTTCTGGTCTTACTGAAGTATGATAATTAAGCCCATTTATGCTGGAAGCTTGGACGAGTCATTCAAGTGTTTCCTGGAGAGGACGGAATAGTTCGAATTATAAATGTGTAAACATTAAATGGTGAATTGAAGCGTCCAGTTTCTAAAGAGTGTGTATTCTTCCTACAGATACTTCATAACGTAAACTTCAAAAAATACATTTTCTTATTAGATTAAATTGAATCTTGTTATCATTTTACTTTGAAAGGCAATCCATTCCATGTTATGAATCCTATTATTCGATCACTTGTTTTGTGACTTACCCTTATAATGAATGATTATTCAGTTACTTTGACGACGAGAGAAATATAAGCCTCTGCTTATGTAAACAAACAATGATATACATATTATCACTCATAATTGAATTATTCCTCAAAAAATCATATCATATTCAGTAAGTGGAGTAAAAAAGCTCAAGACACAGAACGCTACTTCTTAGCGGTATTATATTCAATTCGATTTGTCCCACTATGCCTAGACTAATACGCGGTTTCTTTCAAAGGGATAATTGTAACTTTATGTCAGCTCACACTAGCTAAGCTTCAGTTTCTACTGGTAACATCACAATGTGCAGAAACTGAAACTCTAAAGAATACTTCCACCTACTTCCGGGTAACAGCACATTGTGCAGATGAAAACATTCCGATCCCTTTTATACTCACACACCTTTCTATGTCTCGAAACAAATGTTAACTCACTTATCGAGTATTTTATTTATCTTCAATAGAATAATATATTATTGTACAGTAATTATAAACATGTCATTGTACAATACGGTAAATACTTTATTTATTAGTTTGTATTTCTCTGTATATTTGGAGACAAATAAATATATTATTATTATACTTCCTTTTACACTTCCACTTCAAATGCCTACTTCCGGGTAACAGCACAGTGTGTAGACAGTAGACACTATCAGTGGTTTATCTACAATCCTCACCTACCGCAGGGTAACATCACAGTGTACAGATGGAGACTATGATACAGAATTTCACAATTCATTCATACCTGACACCATACAATTATTTACAATAATTACTCTGCTAGGAGATATGAAAAATGTACTTTGCAATATATGACAATTCAATTACTAACCTCTGATTACACCTTGACGCAGGCACAAACAACCAAAACAGACCGGTTTCCGCTACACAAATAATATCATACATCTTTTTATATGTTCCCAGCCGGGGGACTGATCCCTTTGCCAATTTATCGGCTGCGTTTTTTTCTTATAGCCTGGTCAATATTTTTCAATGATGCTACTTTTTCTATCAATATTCCGCGCGAATGATCCTCCGGTAATTCCTTTTGGCGAGACAGGAACTGTAATCAGCGATGGTCTACTTGTATGTAGTTTTTTACACATATGGTTGCTAAAAAGTTGAAACGTTAACTTCGTAACGAATGCATATCCCCCTGTACATTTATTGAAATAATTATAAATATCCGGAATGATCGAGCTACTTTACTTTACTTAAAACGCTTATCCGCAATTGCGTAGTTATAATTCTTTATACGCGATTCCAATTTAATAAAATAAGTTATTCATATGAGAACTATGAGCATATTGAATAGGCGCTTTTCCTTTATAATCTTTGGAAATTTATGATCGTTATTTGCATTTTCTACCTGACCAGAACTGAATAATTATTTGAAATTTTGAGCTTCGTTCCATCCTCCAATTTACAACGCCAATCTCGACGACGTATATTATAATAATGGCTTTGTTGAAAAAAGCACGGGATACTGGGTATACGGTAGTTTAATTTCTAAAAAATTGAGTTAACTGCTTTCCTAACTTCTTCGGCTCATTTCGTCCTCTGCGGACGAGTTCACAGATATTTCGAGAAGCAATCAATCGTGACCAAAATGTATTTAAATTCTTGTTTTTGACGAGCATAATAATTACCCATTTCAACCAGATCCATTTGCCACAAATCATCCAAACCTTTTATAATTGTCCTGCGCCGTTTAAAATTCATGCTACTCGGTTTATGAACCTTATGCACAACTTGTTTTCTACTCATCGTATCAAAATTTATATTCGCTTCTACCCAAATGATGCTTTTTTTCACCTACAAAACGATTTATCCTAGATAGCAGAAATCTAGTGTAGAATTAATTTTTTGGGTATATTTACAGGATTTGGAGTTATACCTACTTTGTTGTTGTTGTGGATGATGAGGGATTCTTCTTTGTAGGTTCCACATATGTCATCCGTCGTTCCAACGCTTCCATCCTACTACTAATATGATTTAAATGTCATTGATCTCTTTTAAATAATGTCTGTTTTCTCTCACACTATCACTGATGATCCTTGTTGACATCGTTGATAAAATTATCAAGCCTAACTTTATAGGTATTTTTAAGACTAGTTTATGTTCTCACATACAGTTCGTGTGTTAATTTATTAACATATACTCTATTTGCAGCATCTTCATTATCATTCGTTGGTTTTACATTGCACAATCTACGTCCATATCATAACTTCCATCGCTCGTTAGGATCAATCATTGTCCATGAATTTTTGAAATTATTATTAAATATATCTGTATCATATATCCACATGGAAGAGGAGATTCGTCCAAACTTATCTATCGAAGCCATTTTTATAACTGATGAATTTGCCTTTACATATGACTTTTGCTCAATTACATTAGCCTCTATCAATTCTTCTATTATAGACATTATCTCGTTGTGATGATTATTGTTAGCAGCAAACGAGGATGCAACAAGGAGTCTTAGTCCATCTACAATTTGATTTACGTCATCTCGTTATATTCAAGCGTATCATTTTTGATATATGTATTTTCAGTGTATGTTTTAGACCTAGGTTTTTTCATGGATCAAAGGTTTCAGAACCGTTTGTATTTTACAGTTTTTCTTATTCTATCAGCTGGATCGTAATAACGTCTATAGGCACTAGTCATTTCCATCATTTGCTGTAATTCTTTCCATCTTCCACGGTGTAAGGGTCAGGTAGAACATCTCTGTAAAATATCAAATTATACAATCCTGTGGTACATTTGACCGAGTAATAACGTGCTAATGGGGGTTATTGTTGCAGAAACTCTTCTGTAGCCGCTGAATTATCGGGCTCAAGTTTTCTGAATTCTTCACGAATCTGGTCGATAGTGGGTTCGAAAGCAAACACATCCACATCCATCTGGGGGATTATACACGAATTCTTCTACACTTACAATATTTGGGATCAATATGCGCCTCATTTGTGTTGTCGTAGAAACAAGACTTAGGTTTATTCAAAGATTTTTGTTTGATCATTTCAGTATTTTCCTCCAGAGGTTTAGATACATATTATGTAGAATTGCATCATTTTCAGTTTTACCCCGACAGCCATACATTTTTTCCTCACAACGTTTGCTAACTTCCATTTTTTGAAGTGAAAACTTCTTATGGCGCGTTGGGCACTTTTGTGGGAGAGCATTTTCAGCCGTTCTCGCGACAGATGAGATTTTACACAGATATACTCCGCGTGTATTCTTATAATATATGTATACTATACGCGCTCTTTGCATGGGCATTCGTTCGTGCTCTCGCGACAGACGAGATTACATACCTATATGTATACTCAGAGTGTATAGGTATGCGAGAGCGCTGCATGCTATACGCAGTCTTTGCATGGGCATTCGTTCGTGCCCTCGCGACAGACGAGATTGAGAGTTTTTTATATTTATTTTATAAATGAATATTAAACGGAAAATTTATTTATTTAAATATTTCATTTGACTTGTGTTGCTGCTATGGTATTGTGTTAAAAAAACAAATCTAAAGTGTAAATAGAATTAATAAAAACATTGTTGTAGTGCTTTTGTATACTATAGTGTAAAAAATTAATTGAATTTTTATATGAAGAATTTGATTTAACGATGTCCAATGATCGCAATCTTAGCACAACAAAATACAAAACTACTATTGATGCAGTATTCACAAGATATATAAATAGATTTAAATCAAAATTGTTCATTTCATACTTTAGTTACCATAGACCTATTGTTTCAGTTTTAGAATTTGATGAAAATCCTGATAATAATGATGAAAATGCTGATAATGATGATGTAAGAGTTGTTGAAATTATGGATGAGAATTGATAAATTTTGTATTTACTATTTACTAATATTTACTCATTTAAATAAAACCACTTCCTTCGAATATAGTTTCTATATTATTATACTTCATGTCTATTCAAAAAGTGCCCACATTGCTTTGATAAACTTGATTTTTTATGAACAATTTCTCATGTCGCGAGCGCACCTAAAAATGCTCACCCAAAAAAGTGCCCAACGCGCCATAAGTTCAAGTTTTCACTTCTGCCTGCACTCCCGGAGTGCGCTGACTCTTTTTTAAATTGTTGGTTTGCTTTTAACTTGCACAACCACGTCCTTGCTGAGTGGTTTGTTTGTTTTGTATGAAAGTATATATATACATGTTACATGTATATTATATATAGCTATCAAAATTTTGCGATAAAGCCCTTTGTTCTTATCACAATCTTTGTTTATCATAAGGAATTCATATCTATGTTTCCAATGTATTTTACTATTCTTTTTGAATTTCTCAAGTGACATGTCAGTACTTATATGATCAGCAAATATATGCTTAAAATTGATTTCATCCTGTTTGAAAATAACCAAGCAATTTCCTTTGTCGCGCGATCCATGTTTTGGACATTTATCAGAAGACTACCAATTGAGTCGCAGTCTCAACGCAAACCTCTAGTGTAGACCAAAGCTAACAAGAAATATCCATTTATTTCTCAAATGAATAATATATTGTGTAACTCTTAACACTCTGTGCAACAATCTGGTAATCAACGCATTGAAGAAAATTCAACACTTGAATGCTATATTGGTGAGATATTTCGAATTATTCTTTGGGACGACTTTCTACAAAACAAGTCTACCCTTGTTTTGGTAGGCTACGTGTTAAATAAGACAGGGAGCTAATAGTCCGATTGGTGATCGGACTATCGCACTTACGAATTCATTGTGCTCCCACATAGTCGTAGAAAGGGGAGCGATCGCTCCCTTTTCTACAAATATTTCCATGGTCGGTGTTCATCGCAAATCTCGTCTTTCATTCTACCACTTGGGATTCGAGGTAGGCAGACTAGACGAGCTCAAGCTGGTCAACCTTTTATTGTCAATTTCGAGAGGTGCCGAAGATCTCTCTACCAGACTTAATTATTCTATCGAACGTCGAAGTTGTGGAACTCTTTGCCTATTGAGGTATTTCCTGATGCTTATTATATCCAAACCTTCAGGAAGAATGTCAACATTGGCTGCTGGTGTCTCTAAAATATGGTGAGGCAACATTGAAACTTATATTATAAATAGTGAATTCCAATGGATGTAAGTTTAATTCTTTTTCAGATGTTGGGCTAATCTCCACTGGACAATATTTTAAATCTGAAATGATGTTTGCTTGATGTCCAACTATCATAACGCAGGGCAACTGCGATATTCAACTAATGTCCGTGATTTCGTCAACTTGCCATGAACAGTATCGGCTGGTGACACATGGGTATGGGGGTGCGCATAGATAGAAAATTCTGAATTTTTCAAGGTCAAACACCCTAAAATGGTAGATGGGAAATTCACAGAGCAGAAATATTTGCTTAAAGAAATAGATTTCGTTGGCCAAACATCCATTTTTTTTGATGCGATTGACAGAATTCTCGACAATATTTAAAATAATTTTTAAATAGGTATTTAATATTTAAATATCAAAAAATTACTCTCTCAGATCTTCATCTTCTAAGATAAAAAGTAAACTTACCCTAGAATCCTTGGATATATCCAAGCTTGAGGTTATTTGTATATAGAATACATTCGTCTATTTTTGAAATTCGCAAAGTCAATTATGCATTATTGAAATCTGGAATCGCTGCAATTAGTTTTCTCCATACTTATCATGCAAAGTGAATCTAGTCTCCTGCACCTTTGTATTTTTTAAAAAGGCTTTAACTCTTTTAACCGTTGAAAAACGGCGTTCACTTTCAACACTTGTCGGTATGGTACAAATTATTGCGAAATTGCTAAGCAACTTGTAGCTTCACGGAAATCATACCTGTTGTATATAACAGTTGATTCACTTCTCAGTTTAATTTTCTCCAAAAAGCAATGATTTCTATATGAGTTCGGAAATCTTTTCTATTTTTTAAAATATATTCCACCGAATATGCCTCCATTGCGATCGCTTTAGTCTCGCCGAGGTGAAATATAAATAACGTGTGAGCGCTGAACGACTGTCGAACAAACTGAGTCAGTGCACTAGAGCAATACACGCGAATCTCATAATGTACGTACACGTATCTCCCGTGTTCGATTGGTCTCTTTCTAACGCATGATTAACTGTATCACTCCTAGGTGCTATTCGAAAATTGATCTAGCTACAGTTGTGCCGGCGTTATTATTTAGTTACCTGTATATTCTAGGTTACAGGAATGCAGGTTGCAGGTTGCAGATTCAATATCAATAGTTTTACATGTTAAGTTTTAACATATCAAATTAAGTATTGATAGTAGTTTAGATTATTAGGTTAGTATCCACATAGTTAACCTAATTTTTAAGGGAGTGCATTCCACAAATGCTCTTACAGTAAAACCGCCACTGGTCATAAAATGAATGAAGAATTCAAAATTCTCCCGTCCATTTTCTTATTCAAAACAAAACTAATAGAATCAATCCTGTCGTTCTATATTTCTGATGTGTCGGTGAAACCCGATGTAATAAATAAATTTCTCTGAAAATTACGAGACTAAATATCGCGATTACTAATTGAACCGACCTGTTCTCTGAAATTACATCGATGCCAAAAATAATTATTATTTCTCTCATCGTGTCCCAGGAACAGCAGCTATTCTGTACACAAAGAAATTGAAATTCCGCGATTTTACTTTTAAAATTTTCGAATTATGGCAATGTTTACTCTACCTGATAAACTCACAATTCGAGTGATATGGTCATTGCTTCTATTTTGTTTCTCTTAAGAACGACATACAATTTTCTCGTTTCCCATCATGCTGTATCACTACCTTTCGGAAGAAGAACATAAGACCAACAAAAGATTCGATAGCTTACTTATTTCCCGTGAGCCAATCTTATTTTTCCTAACACGTATTATTGAATTCATGATTTGTGGTCTACGTTATTTAAAGTTTTAGGCACAACTTATATTCTTATCAAAGATTACTTAATTGAAATTTAGTTACTTAAAAGTTGATAAACACATCACATCCTTCTTGGCCAGTTTCAATCTCATATTTCACCGACACCTCTCTGATTTGTTATTTAAGATTTATTTTCATTTGTGTAATACTTTCGCTACAGGTGACAATAAGAATAATTTACAATTACAATAATGATAGTTTTAATAAGATCAAGAATCGGTAATATATCTATACCGACCCCGATATAACAGAAGTTAAAACATAATGCAAAATCTATCTCAATTTTTAACTGCTTCGGCAATTCCGCCGTTACTGTGATCTACGAAACTGCTTTTTTTGTCAACTCACACACTGTTATGGTGCAAATAGTGCCTCTAGGGGGACTTCTATCGCAGTCAGCTCATCGTAATCTCAATAACGACGTGTTGAAATGTTCTTAAGAAGGAATTCGTTTGACTGAATATGATTAGTGGCTGGGATGAAGGGTGGGACCCATTTTTTCACTCCATTTTTTCCACTCTGCTTTTTCCACTCCGCTTTTTCCACTAATATATTTTTCCACTAATACATTTTTCCACTAATACATTTTTCCACCAGTTTATTTTTTCCTCCAGTTTATTTTTAAATACATTTAATAGTTTTATAAATGGATATCAAACAGGATATCAAAATTGTATATGGTGACCGACAGCTTTTAAATATTCCAAAACTTCGCCTCCACTTTTCCTATCTTCATATTGGCGTACTAAATTGTTTATTCGCTCTTCGTTTTTCACTCTGGACTGCTGTGTAGTTTTTTTTAATTTTGTGGCCTAAATCCAGCTCGCAAATCATGGCCTCGGTGTCTCCTTGTTCTTTCTGTAGCTCGTGGAGGAAGGCGTAAAGACTAGGGTGGTTTTTTCCCACAACCACCTGGAATCTGTTGTGCCAACCTTCCGACACATTGTTAGTCCTCGACAGATTTTGTAACACGGGCTCATACATGTTCCACAGGGAGGGGGGATTACTGTCAGACCAATGTGTTAGGTCAAACTGTCAGTTCAACGTATCAAACTGTCGTTGCTATGATACTTGTTCAAATCATCTCAATTATACTATTTTCGAATTGGTGGAAAATCATTACTAGAGGAAAAAGGTTATTGGAAAAAAAACTAGTGGAAAAATATACCAGTGGAAAAAATGGAGTGGAAAAAGTGTTGAGCCAGATTCCACCTGTCCACAGTGAACTAGTGAGCTGGGTGTCATGACTTTGGCTAGTTGGTTGCAGATTGTAGGCATGTGGAGTAAATGCTTTATCGACCCTTTCAATATATGATGCATATTTGAATATTCCTCTATACTCATCTCGCAATGCTCTGCAATATTTGAATCTTGTGATGTTAGATATAATTGTGTAATATTCCTTATTTTTCTATAAGTGTGGTTGATTCATTTGGTGAGGCACTGCCTCTCCTGTCTACCCGGGGCTCTAATACCTCTCCCAATATCCAATCGCTGGCTCACACCATGTTGTATGAACATTATAGATTACTCTCTAGTAGTTAAAAATATATAGAAAATCTTGAAACGAAGTATTGTTAATCTATTATGAAAGTAGATCATCCCCTGAAGTGATTTGTCATATTTCCAAATTATCCTTATACATCCTTGGAAAGTTGCTTTCTCAATACCAGTGTCCTAAAAATATCGTGACTTTGACATTGCAAAGACTCTTATTTAGACTCGTGTGATAGCCACCTGCGCTTGTTCCGGTAGATCATTTCAAACTTATTCAAATATCGCACTTTCTCTGGGAAACTGGGTCGAATCCCATTAGTATGCAGACCTTTCATCCGTATGAGGCTCTGCGGATGGCAACCAATCTTTCCTCATTATTCGTGAGAATCGATATGAAACCCAAACACAAAAATAAACAAAAACCCGAGGACTATCTTCTCCCTCTGCTTCTTCCCTGGAAGAAGGCTCCTCAGGAGTGCCTTTCTCTTCCCAACCCTCGGAAAGCTCCTCGCTGATATCTTCCCCCTCCCTACCATCGGAAGTCTTCTTACTGGTGCCTTCCTCTTTCCCGTAGGTAGGCTCTTACCAGCGACATCCTAACCACCGATCACCCTCCGGGGATTTCGCAAGAGGACCCTGAGGAGATACGTACTTTGACCAAGGCGCTGGGCAAGGTCAAAGTGAAACGGCCCAACATTTGTCGGGGACGAGATGAAGCGTCGCTAAAAGATGCGGGACGCCAAGGACTCTGCTCAGGCGAATTCCCTGGCCGCCATGTCACCTCTGGCGCCTTCCGAAAGCAAGACGCCAAGCTCGTGGGCTATTAAATGCACTCGAACTACCGCAGATCTCAAAGGCAGATCCGCGAGCGCTTATCGGAGAAGGAATCCTACAGCTTGCCGTCTTTCGTGACGGCAGGCTGGATGTAGGGTTTACACCTGATGAACTCCTGGAATTCACGTATGCAGTGGGGGAGTTGTAATCTGATTCCAATCGGGACAAGTATTACAGGAATCCGACCTCCAACCAACTGGGACCTCTTCAAAAAGGAAATAAGCGGTAAGATCTGCTGTGTTATTGCATTTCAAAGGGGTCAGGAAGAGGCTGATGCCGATGTGTGTGGAATCAGCACGGCCCTGACTTTTGTCTTTGAAGTATTGTTGGAAAATACAGTATATCTTATTTGGCTATCATGGTAACAACGATTTTGAAATTAGTGTGAGTTGTCATATCTAATTTGGTATTGTCAATGTATCTTTCAGAATAGTAAAAGTTCATCAACCAACCTAACCATTCTCTTTCATATAATACAACCTAATTAATCTTCTTCGAATCCTTGATTCATGTTAATACACTGGTTAGGTATTCTGTCCTCTTAAACGAAGTAGGGACGGTAATAACGCCCCCTGGTGAACTTCACAAGAGAAGGAACATCGGAAACGAGTGAAAAACTCTTCAACAAAGTGAAGAGAACCTCGTATAGTTCAGACTGGGATACCTTTATGGTTGCCCACAAGAACTAACTATAAGAAAGCTCTGAGGAGCTCCAATAGGCTCAGTGAACTCAGTCTGCCGAACGGGGGAAGTACACGTCATCGCCGGACGAGACGCTACGGCATCTGATGTCGGTGCATTTCTCCGGGTCTGAGGACAACTTCATAGTCATACCACCCGAGGACTTCCATATCAAAGCGAGAGCGCTTGACTACAGGATGGCCTCGAACATGCTAAGCTATGAAAGACTACACTGAGCCATCTCGAGCTTTGCGCCCTACAAATCACCGGGTGAGTATGGGATCTTCCCGGCTCTCTTACAAGAGGGTGTGGAGCTTATCACCATCTTTCCGCCCTATCAGCCTCACATCCTTTCTCTTGAAAGCGCTGGAGAGGCTGATCGATAGGTGTATCAAAGACCGCCCATTAAATAATTTTGCGCTACACCGTCGACAATGCGCCTATCTGGTGAGCAAATCAAAACAGACGGCCCTTCATCATCTGGTTACCCAGATCGAAGGAGCTATAGGTCTCGGACAGTGCGCCACAATCATTTTCCTGGATATCGAAGAGGCGTTCGTCAATACCTCCATGTGTCAAGCTGCGTAGAGACACGGAATCGATCATACTTTGATCAGGTGGATCAAGACCATGCTCTCGCAGATACTGATAACGGCGCACCACAATGGCAGAGTGGCATGTACACCCGTCACCCGAGGGTGCCCTCAGGAAGCAGTACTGTCTCCGCTCCTTTAGTGCCTTGTGTTGGACAGCTTATTTGTCGAGCTGAATGAGACAGGAGTTCACGCCTAAGCCTACGCACACGACTTGGCTGCTGTGACCCTCGGCAGACATGCGGCTACTTTGTACGAGCTTCAGAACACTGCACTTGCCATC